>JAHREE010000559.1:2866927-3049758 GCA_033628505.1 Tringa tobata
CAGCAGCTCTGGTGAGGAACCATCAGAGCCCCCCTGGGAGTAAAATGGCAGGAGAAACTCTCCGGGGTGTCTTTCCCACGGCAGCGTGGCACTCGTGTCCCCAGCTGGAGGGCTGTCCCGAGGGCCCTGTTCTGCCAGAAGTAACTAAAAGCCATTTGGCACATAAAAACTTGGTCGTTTCTCACCTCCCTGCTTTCTTTAGCGAATACCTCAGTTTGGACAGAATTCCCCAAAGTGTTTTCACTCAACCCTAGTCTTTGAGGAGAATCTGATTTGTATACTGTTGCCATTTGAAATCAAAGTTTTGCGTCAATGTCTTGTCTTTCTAATACAAATATTTTGAAAACACATTTTTTGTTTGACAACAGAGGTTTTACCTGTGATCCCTGGTGGGCCATCCCTGGAAACTTGGAGCAGTACATGAAGGCCCAGTGAACGCAATAAAACCCTGAGACCTCACAGCAAAAGATAATCTGAAATAGAAGGGGGTTAAAATAGATACATGGTCCCACCATATTTGGTCAGATTTAATGGAGTAACCAATACATATTTTCTGTCAGTGAACACGTGTGTTTTAACAGAGTTCATTTCCAACTTAAACAAATAAAGTGATCTCATTAAGGCAGAGTAATGCTGAATAGCGAGAGGCTGTGAAAATGGCTACTGATGCAGTAAGTCAAACAGCTGAGATCCTGCCTGAATTTCTGCAGGTATAGAAGATAAAAAAGGCAGAGGTATCTGCATGCAAATAGAAATCACAGGAACATCAATTTTCCTATCAGTTGAGTGTTATAAATAGGAGAAGTATTTGGGGAGTTTTTCCACATGTGCAGCATCCTAGAGAAAGAAAGCAGGGAGGAGAGAACATTCACAAGCAGGACTGAGTTCACAGTAGAATTAAGGAAAGACAGGCAAGAGAATAAAGGAGGAAACCTGGGAGAAACAGAGAGAGAGTGATCACTGACATCAAATCCTGGGTTTGGATACTGTTTTTTTTGAATACTGGTTTCAGTCACTTAGAATTTCTCCTATGCTCTATTGAACCACATTTTCCAACCACGAGAAATCTCAAAATCATTTTAACAATTGCAGGAGCTCAGAGGTGGAAAGAGAAAAGTGATCTGCCAGAATTCCACTGAGAGAGAGATGGGCTGTTCCTGAACTTAAGGAAGGCAGAGGAACTTCATTTAGCAGAGGTAAGAGTAAAGAAAATTTTATTTTTTTATCTGGGTCTATGACTTTTTGAATAACAGGTTGTCATGGTCTAACCCCAGCTGGTAACTAAGCCCCACCCAGCCACTTGCTTAATCCCCCACACTGGGAGAGAAAGTCAGAAGAGAGTGAGAAAATTCATGGGTTGGGATAAAGACAGCTTAACAGGTAAAGCAAAAGCTACATGTGCAAGCAAAGCAAAACAAGGAATTCATTTACTACTTCCTAGGGGCAGGCAGGTGTTCAGCCACCCCCAGGAAAGTAGAGCTCTATCCCACCTAACAGTTACTTGGGAAGACAAACATCACTGCTCTTTCCTCTTCTTCCCCCAGCTTTATATACTGAGCATGACATCATATGGTCTGGAACATCCCTTTGGTCAATTGGGGTCAGCTGTGTCTCATCCCAACTTTTTATGCCCTCCCAGCCCATTTGTTGGTGGGGTGAGGAGTGGAAGAGGTCTTGACCACTTGGTAACAATTAAAAGCATTAGTGTGTTATTAGCACCAGTTTCATCCCAAATCCAAAACAGCACTGCACAAGCCACTAGGAAGAAAGCCGACTCCATCGAAACCATGACTAAGGTAAACCATAACATCAGTAAAGCTTTGCCTATAGCCTTGGTATTCTCAGGTTCTGTAGCTCTAACCATGCTACACTGGACAGCATAGTTAGATGATTCTTTTCTGATGATAAACATTTCAGATAGCTTTTATGATAGCAATTTTTGGTGTATAGTTCAAATATGCCTTCAGTGAATGTTGTGTATTCTAAAGTATTTTATGGCTGATAGACTTTAACTGTTGAGACCTATTTTTTTTCTGAAATTCCTACTGTTCCCATTATCATCTTTTCTGCAGAATATTTCCAATATAATGTTCAAAATGTTCCAAACAGAGTAATTCCAGTCCTTTACACAATACCATAATAAGAAGAGAAGGTAATAGATGACGTGAATTTAAGGTCATTGTAGTGTTTACAGGGTTATTATTTTAAATGTTATTTGGCTTTAAGCTATTTCCATCTTCCTAGATGTGCATGGTTAGTTGAAGAGCTTGTTGAATCTGTTTAGAGTTGCAAATACGTAATGAGCTTTCGTGCTTTCTTTGGTTATGGTATTTTTCCACTGCATAATTACAGTTTATGTAAGGGTTAGTTATTTTGGGGAAAATAGAGGGCAACATTTTTTCCTGTTGTGTAAGTAAGTTTTACATTCATAAAACTTACAGCAGGAATTTGTATCGTGTTTCATCATATAAATAAAGTACTGTTTTTCCTGATTTAAGCAAAAATCTTCAGGGGTCTTAAAATCTCAAATCTATCAGTTGTAAATAAAATGTAAATTCCACAAGACTTGTGTGCTACTAACAAAGGTGAAGAAATACTATATTGAAAATCTCCTGTCAGAAAACTAGCTTACTTTTGTAGAAACCTTTTCTGGTAGATTGTGACATTCACTGAAGGACTTAAAACCTATTTGTAGCAGCACCTAAATAAGGCCCTGAAATGATGAAATTTTGTGTATGTGTTCAGCCTTTTGTGTGTGGAGTGGTAAACGGACTTTAGTAGGTTTCCTCAGGATATGAGATAATGATTTGAAGCATACAACAGTCAATGTGAAAAAGAAAATTTATTCTGATCTTAGCAGATGATCAGCTCACGCTTGACATCTAAGATGCATGTAACTGGTTTTTGGTCACTGTGACTTTCATATGCTAACAGCAGTCTCTAAATATCTAATCTTGGCACAGTACCTCACATGATGATAATCTCAGCAACAGGAAATTCTACGGGTTTGGTCTATACTTCTGTAAAGTATATTTCATGACAGTGTCTCCAAATTAGCTTTCCTTCCCTAATTTTAATTTTGATAGAATAAGGACTCTGTAATTCCAGTTACAGTGCACGTTACTGCTTTCAGTGGAGCTAAAACAATGCCCCGTATGTCATTTATAAGGAGTCAGGTCTGATCTCATCTAGATAGGCGAGGATTGCTGTGTTTCTTGTCAAATTCACTTAGTAGCTGATTTTACATGACTCAGTACACAGCAATATGTGCTGGGATATCTTGGGTCAAAATCAGGTCAAGGTACTTGATCAGATACAGTTCATTTCAGAAGTGGTAAAGATACAGTGCAGTATGTTGCAGGTTATTGGAGGTCAAAACTGAAATTTCAGCTGTTAATAACCCATGAAATACAATACTATACAATTATTTGTTTTGGGTGGTCACTATTTAATAATTGACATTCATGAGAAGCTGGGATATGTTGACATGTGAACATCCGTTGCATTTTCCTGCATTTTAGAACATCAAACTGCGTGAAGTGTGATGCTGTGACTCTGTATTCTTTTGGCAGCAATTCCATCTTAAGGAATTCTACCAACCTTCTACATTTTGCCCCCTTTCCCTTAATTTTACTCTGTCTCTCATTCTAATATTGTGGTTTATGAAGCCTCAGTACATGCTGGCAAAACAGCTTTATATTATTCTTATACTGAAATAAAGAACTTCTAATTTTTGGATGAACTAAAATACTTAGTTTTACCATGCTGATCTGTATTTCTTTGTATATATTATGAGAAATGGTGACCGTCTTAAGTGTTTTAGTAAACATATCTCCAGTTTCTTTAGATGGTTTTCTTATTTCCAGATTTGTTGCAATAGTGTGTTTTCTGGATGATTCTCTGAAAATATGAATCTGTGATTCTCTTCTCTTTTATACACCCACTGCTCCCCCTTCACCCCCTGCCCCATGAGTAGAGTACATTTCTGGTTTGTAACACGTCACTGACATTACTGTCCTTCTCAAAAGTTATGGCATTAGAAATAATCAGTACTCATAATTTGTTGGTTACTTAGAGTTTTCCTGTGTCTGAGAAATATTTTAATGAGGTTTCTCAGTGTGGGCAGCTTGGTCGTAAAAATGCAGTTGTATTTCAGAGGTTTGTTCAAGACTAAAATGCCTACGTACTAAGTTTTCTCTTAGGCAGGTTTCAGCATGTTTTCATAACCGATCATGTGTGTATGACAGATCTTCTTATATAAGGACATATGCCTTGTTCTTTTTTAAAACACCCAACATGAAGGTATAAGGTAAAACATGAGCATTAGCGTCTAGCATGTGTGTGCGGTCATCATATTGCCTTTCGTAATGGTATATCGTAGTAACTGTTTAGTGGTATGTAGTAGCTAATATACTAGAATTTTGCTAATATTCAGAGACCATCCTAGTCCTTCTGCTTTTCTGAAGGTTAAAAGAAGGTTGTAACTATAGGCTGAACGCCAAGCTAGTTGATTTTAAAAACATCTTGTGTAGCTCTTGGTAGCATTTTTTTTTGGTTGAGATACGTGGCTTCATGCTGAGGTGATCTGCAGGGGAAGGAGAGGTTGTAATAATGAGCTCTCCTTCCCCTGCTGATTATTGTGTCCAATCCACAGGCAACTCTGAATGCAGTATGTGGCCACATAAAGCATTTTTAAAGATAAGACTGATCAACACTTTTGTACAGCCGTGGGTCCATAATCAGCGTTCCTGCCCTCTAAAATACTGAAAACATTTTTTTTTTTTTAATAAATTTGTATTCCTACTATAAAGGGGGAAGGTACCCTTGCTTCTTCTGATTGATACTGTCCATCCAGCTTTATAATTATTTCAGTTTTTAATCTGTTTTCAGATGCAACATGTCACTGGAAGTTCTGAAAGATCCTTTAGAGCTATTTCTAAAAGATGGAAAGTTCATACTACCTGTGGCAGCTAAAATATGAATGACTTCCTTTGTTTCCTTAGTAACTTACTACCTTATATGACACTTACAATGCTTAGGAATACTTCAACAATTTCTGCTGTGTTGGGCTAAGTACCTTTTGATTCTGTCTCATCAGGAGACACTTAAAGAAAGAGGAGAAAATGAATTGCCTCAGTATTTTGAATTAATCACAAAAGATATTTCTGTCAAGAACTACTAGAAAGAGAATTCATGTGCAGAAGCAAATGCATTTTCAAACTGGTTTTGTATGTTCTTTTGTAACTAAAACATAACTTTTGGGCTATTGATAAAACACTAATAAAAACAGAAAATGCCGTTTTCCTCTCTGAACTCAAACTAGCAAACTAACTAGCGAACCTGGTCTCCCATGGGAGAAGTGCCTCCACATCAGGGGTCAATCCTGTTCTGTTTCCTGTTGGCTTTTTTGTTTGTTTAGGTTTTTTTGTGCTTTGGTTTGTTTGTTTGTTGTTTGGTTGGGGTTTGTTTGTTTTGGAATATTGGTGTCAACATAGGCTGTGTTAGAGAAGGCACCAAAAAATGGGTTGTTGTGTTACTGTGAAGGACGTTGTTAAAGAACTTAGGAAAGATGCTGCTTCTAGCTGATACAGGTTGTTTTTCTATTCTTACTGTCTGAAAATATTTGAGATAAAATGGAAACTTATAAAACAGATGTGTGTATAATGCCTGTATAGACTTGACATTCACGTCTATGATCATGATGATTAGAAAAATGTGTAAAAGCCAAAACTAGAACTGATCAATTTGTGTGTGATGATTAAACCTGTTTTTAGCATTCTACATGAGATTTAAAAATAGTTAACTTCTGACTTGCTCTTTCTAATAAGAACGTGTCTGTATGTTACTTTAGTGAGTTTTGTGGGTTTCACTGCAGTAATAACCATTTTATCTGTTTGTGGTTGTTGTTTTTATATATATTTTTTCTTATATGTATGTATTGAATTTTTAGGTCCTATCTTAAAGTACACCATTTCATACTTTCTCTGCATTTTCTTTTGTTTTCAGGAATTTTTTCTATATATTGGACTTAAATGCTCTCTTGATAGTCAGGTGTCTGGATTTCCACTTCCCTATTGTGTCCATTAGCAAATACAGTATTTTCATCACGTGTGTCTAGTTAGATGAAGTGTTACCTTTTCTTAGGCGTACTTTAAAAGATAAAGCAGTATACTATCAGCTATTTCTACAATGTTAACCTAAAAGTGCACTGGAGTACTCCATATTTTATTTTAATCATTAATCAAGTTGTCACATGAACTTAATTTCTAATACATCAGCAAGAAGAAATTAAAATAAAATATAGACTGATTTTGTCCAAAGTCCAAACATATCTTAATTATCAAAGCAGTTTTGAATTGAGGGCTTATATCCCCTTCACTGTAAATAAACTCTATAAAATACCTTGTATCCTATCATAAAAACAGAGCTCAACATACAGCTCAGCTCTTAAATGAGAGATTTTTTTTTTTTCCTCTTCAAAGGTCAATATGTATTCTTCATTTCTTATAGCTAGGTGAGCTGGACCAAATGTTAGTTTCTTGATCTTTCCCGGCTTTCCCCTAGGTGGCACCATGACCCACAGAACAGCTCCTGTAGGCTTCAGAGCAAGTCACTTACAGCTACAGATGTGTCTAACGAGTGATGCCAACATATTTTCAGCCACTGCTTAGTCATCCTTCTTTTAACCACTTGCACTGTTTCTCGGAGACAACATTGCTTCCACACTAGATCAGAGATAGTAATGATTAGAACACGGGCAACTAATTATTGTAGTAGTATGAACTATTATTTACTGTAAAAATCAACTTGGGAGTAGCTCATGTAAATAATTTAATTCCTTTGCATTAAAGGGAGGGAGGACACTGACACCTTGTGCAATGCAATGGACTATGGCACACTTTTGCTTGTTTGGGTAACAAAGAGCTACTGTTGTCTGCACAGAGCTACGTGATTCATTTAGATGTAACTCAGCTTCCTACTCCCAGCTCCAATCCTGGAGTCCTGCTTTACTGCCAGTTCTTCTGTACTTGTTTCATGCATTGTTTCTCTAGCCCTGTTTACAAATACCTGTAGGGTAAATTGAATGTCTGCTGCTCAAGCACACTAAAATTAGGCAAAAAGAATTTAATTTGATGGTCTGAAAAGCCACATAATTAACTTTTTATGGGAGGACTACACTGTAGGATTATTAGATATGTGTTTTGTTGTCTGATTTATATGATTGCTTAGCAAAGCAAAGTCTTGCTGAGTTACTTTCTTCCATTTTAATAAAGCATTGAACTTGTGAGTTGAAATTCATATCTGGAAAGACAGTATTCTGCTGGAGCTAAATTGTGTCACTTGGTGTTACGGATCAGTATTCTGTTGATCAGAAATGCATCACGTAAAGACATTATTTCTTTCCAAGTACTTTTTGTGGTTCCAGTTCATGGATTTGGAGAAAGTTCTAAGAGCAGAGGATAGTCTTTTAGATTGAGCTGTCTGGTGCAAATATTCTATGTTTAATATATGTTTGTACAGTGTCATTCCAATGGACTGCCAACTTTTTTAATCTAATTGCTGGTCGGATATTTATCACAGTATCAGGATGCAAGATTAGGAGTACATTTATTTGTAAAGAAAGAGGAAGTAAGGGCTGTGTGGCAGAAATGATAGATCTAGAATGGGCTGTTCAAGGTGTTCTTTTCTGATAGAGAATCCAAGCTTTGGTACTAACTTGAGGGTGTCTAGAACCCTAGTGCCTGTAGTGCCCTGTTATGGTATTTGATAGGGTTTCTGCAAAACGTAAACTCAAGTGCTGCAGCAATAGTAGTTCAGTGTCTCTGCCTCCTTTCTTATTTTTTTCAATTTTGTTGGATTATCCTGTCATTTCTTAAAGTTCATATTTCTTTTGAGTGTTAGGGTTGGGTTTTTTTTTCAACCTAAGTTAATTGTTTGCTGTTTTATAGGAATAAATTCATGTTTATACTCAAAGTTAAACTTTGTGATTAATCTGTGCACATTTCCTTTTCAATGCTGTATGGATAGTGGGGTTTACTAATTTTTTTTTTTAAACACCTTGTTTGGGGAGTTTTGCTAATAGTTCTGTATTTTTACCTTTTATATAGCAACCAACATTGTACAATATAGTTCCCTTAAGAGTTTTGATTCCCTTTGCAAATATTAGTTAGAAGGAAGGCCGACATTTTAGACCATGGTTACATAAGTTTAGCCTGTGAAAACCTGAACATTTTCAGTTTATATGTTCACTGCTGAGAATGCAGATGGAAGTTTGCGAAATGAGTCAGTGAGAGTAATATCTAGAACTCGGAATTGGCAAGTTTCTTGCTATGAGTCTCATCAGAAGGAGGTGTTACACCCTCTGGAAGGTGTCTTTTCTCTTCTTCCTTGTTAGGCATCTGCATACATGAGGAAATGGATCTATATAACTAAATAAGTAATAATAATCCTTTGTGGCATTTAAACATATGGTGTACTTGAGTTTAAAGTGTGCACAGAAATTACCAGACTTAAAGCTAAATGCAGTTAAATCTGTGCAGAGCCTGAAAATAGCAGTTCTAGATATAAATATTTAAACCTACTTGAAGTCTGATGTATCAGTTTTGGCAGCATTGAAGACAGTAGAGCCTCAAGTGTTGTTAGTGCCTGTGAAAATGGCAATATAACAAAGTTTTGCAGCTTTATATTCCCACATGTAAATTATTTCTATGCCCAGTACTTAAAATGTAAAGCCACAACAGTTTTTAACCTCAGGAGCTATGGAATCATGGTGATGTGAAAGAGCAGGATGGTGAAGCCACTGCAGTATTCACTTGCATATCACCCACGACATATTCTATCGCAGTTTGAAATGGTTGTACCATATATCACAAGCTACCAGAAACATTGTCACCTGTACTATATGTTCTGCCTAAGGAAACTGAAGATCATTAGTAACGTGCATGCTGTAGTTGTGTTCTATTTGTTTTGTTAAATGCCTACTTCCATTTTAGTAAGGTAACTTTTACTTAATTTTTTTCACTCGTAATTGCCAGTTACCACAGACAGGTAGTAATTTCCTACACCGCTTCAGGAACAAGAGAATAAACAAATAGCTGCTAAGTACTGGTGTGTTTTCACACACTGGATGCTTTCCCACTCCAAACTGTAATTCTGCAACACCACAATTTTAAGCCAATCTATAAGAACAACAAACCATTGATTCATAGTATACTTTTTAATTGTACCACTTATGAATGCAGCTAAGTTTTAAAACATTCATCTTTGTAAGGAAAAATTTTAATAGTAATCTTCAGTTTATTAAAAAGCTTCAGCAACATCATCAACAAATTCATCGTGAAATAGAGCAAGCATGGCAAATACAGTGTATGTAAAGTGTGGGTTTTCTTAAATGCATTTTGCAGATTTTAATTGAGTTAAGCAAGTGAGTCTAGCAACCTGAACTAAACTTGCTCTGTAAACCAAGTTTCAGCTGTCACAGTACACTTTAATTTCTAAAATATAAATACAGACCAGTGCATACCACTCTTGAAAGATGCATGAGCTAATGGATAGGGCAGTCAGAACAGATAATCAAAGAGAAACATGTTTAATAAATGCTTTAAAAAATCTTGTTTTAAAATAGCAGAAGAATAAAGAAATATTATGATTAATTCACTACTAATTTTGAGGATTTGTTTAGTAAATTTAAACAGTTGATATAACTGCAGTTGTATTGTGCATGATTCCCCAATGAACTGCTGTAAGTGCTTACTGATGCTCCCATACCTGATGGGGAATTTTTACTCTTATTTTCTAAACGTGGTAACTATCATATTTGTGGGTTGACTGGTCTCTCTCTTTCTTCTCCCAAGGTACAGATGATAGGACAAGGGGTAATGGCTTCAAGTTACGCCAGGGGAAGTTCAGGTTAGATATTAGGAAATATTTCTTTACTGAAAGGGTTGTCAGGCATTGGAATGGGCTGCCCAGGGAGGTGGTTGAGGTACCATCCCTGGAGGTATTCAAGAGAGGAGTTGACATGGTGCTCGGAGATATGGATTAGTGTTGGGTGGTGTTTTGTGTGTGTGTTTTTTGGCTGGTGGTTTGTGTTTTGTTTTTTTTTTTTAATTGGTTGGACTAGATGATCTTAAAAGGTCCCTTCCAACCTAGGTGATTCTGTGGTCACTGCTAAAAATTGGAGTATTTTAGTACTCTTTTATTTAGATTGCAGTCCTATTCCAAGAGCTCAAGCTGTGTTTAGAATTCTGAATTTGAGAGTTCTAAATTACAGGTTTTTCATAAAATAAAACTTCTGCTATCTGAGCAGAATATCTTTTATTGGTTTCATTTTACAGATGGGAAAATTGAGGTACAGAAAACTAGTGAGCCTGCAAGTCACAAAACACAGTAGCAGTGCTGTATTGCAAGTCACTTGTATCTGGAAACTTCCCCTCATTTTGAAGACGTATCTGTAAGTAAAAATATGTTCCTTTAAAGAGAAAGCACAGATGCTTGCTATGATGACAAGCATCTGATTAATATTCAAAGAAAAAGTCTTATTCCTGGGGTTGTGGGTTCTTTTCATATTGCTGACTGGGATGCATGAAAATTATAGCTGGACCTAAAAAGGGTAGCATTTGGAGTTCAAATTGTGATTTTTCACTGGCTTTCTTGCATTTTATTCTGAATGTGGCAAAGCTGACAGTCAACTTTAATTGTTCTGAATTCAGGAGTGTAGGTCTTTGTCCTGTGAAGTCCTAAGTTCTGTGATTGCAAATTTCCCTAGTGCTGAATGATAATTTAGTCTTTTATAGTTACTGCCTGGATTACAGAAATGTGTATTTCCTCGTGGCTAGTGCTGTGGCTTCTAGATTGGAGTATGATGTCTGTAGTACCTGATAAATATGTTTTATGCTGCTGCAAACTATGAATCTATGTACTGGGGGTAGAGGTGCTCTTGTCCCATTTACAGGTATATAAGCTGCATACAGAATGCAAACTGATAAGCAAATGTTTATAGACCTCCATCAGAATTATGTCATTAAGCTTAGCACACTATTTTATGCAAATAAGATGTAGCGAGATGCCTGAAAAACTTAACATATTTTTCTGACTTTATTAATACTTGCGTTTTTTCCATTCTAAGTCTTTTAGAATGTATTTTCTGTATTAAGCATATTTAATTTGGAGGATTTGGGGGGAGGAAAGTGCAATGAATAGTTTCTTTGGAGCTACATGAGAAGCGTTGACAGATTGGAAATAAAGCATACAAGTTTCCTACTGAGATTCATACTTACTACTGTGTGATCTGCTGTATTATCTGTAGAAAATGTCTTTGTACATCAGAGAAACAAAAAGACCTTCAGCAGATTGTTTTATTGAACTCTTAATAGATATTAAGAAACATAACACAGCACTTCTGCCACATTGCTGTCATTAAACAATAAATCATTGCTGTAGCTGCCTAATGGGATATGGAGCAATGCTGATGGTGGCAGTCTAGACCTGAGCTGAAGTGGATTAATTTAAAACACAGAGCAAAAATAGTAGATAGCAGTGCTCAGCAGAACAGTTTTGGGGCTAGAACCTGGTGACTAACCACAAGACAGAAGATAACAAAAATCAGATCTAACTAAAAAATTATAAGAATGTCGCAGTCCTTAAATAACCTCCAACACCTAATTATGAAACTGTCGTATAAGCATTAATGAACACATTTGCAACACTCCTATTTGTCTGAGATGTCTTCTACTGCCCCCATTTATATACGTATATTAGGATAGGACGAGTGGCTTTATCCGAGAAATGATGATGACCTGTACCTGCCTTTTGTCCCAAAGGAGGTACAAATACACGGGGCTTTGGAAAATAAGGCCTTATGGTACTTATTGCTAATGCAGAGCCTTAGTCACATAGGTTTTGTGGTATTTTTTTAGCAGGATTTGCTGGTTAGGTGTGTTTCCAAGCAAGCAAAGCTATGGGGTTCTGTGCTTCTGCCTTGTGTCTTGCCAACTTAGAAAGTCCCATCTTTGGAACTGAAATGTGAGAGTAACGTACGTAGATGAGAGCTACCTCCCAGTTGGGGACAGTGGGTCTCTCTGGGCTGACCCTTGAGATGCCATCAATGCTTTGGCCTGTTGTATGTACAACTCATTAAGCAGAGGCACATGTAGCCATCTACCAGTATAGTTGTGTGTAGCATTTGTAACAAATGCTTTTTCAAATTATTGAAGCTTGTCAAATTTTTAAAATTATTTACCAAATTCTTAAAAACAATCTGTTCAAAGACAATAGACTCTGAAAACAAGAAAAAGAGATTGTGAGGAGTCCAGCGGTAAAAAGCCAAGAACACTGAAAGCGATTGTTCTGTCTGTGACTTCTGTTGTCTGCTTTATGTGGGAATCTGTTGAATTGTGCAAATGTTGAATTTGTGAAACTAATTAGCATGTAAAAATCCAGCTGTAATAGTAATCAAAACTTGCTGGTTAAACAGACTATGGGTTTTTTTTGAGTATTAACACATCCTGTACATATGGCCCCAGTTGAAGATCCGGAGCTGCTCATACCAGTGTTAATATCGGGGGATTTAGGAGTACGTATTGATTGGTGGCAGTTGTGGAACCAACCTGTGGTCTAACTCTGACTCGTGCTTCCGACGCTGTTTGTGTCTGTAAGGGAAGATGGGAAAAGTGACTGGTACTGCTCTCATTATCCTCATAGTGTATGAAAACGAGGTACAGTGTTTTAATAGATTTGTTGGCTGAGACTTCTGTTGAAGAGGCCTTCAGTTGATAAACTGTGACCTTGCTAGGAGCTGTAACTGCAGCAACAAGGAAATACTGTCTGTTTTCTACAAGTCACTGTTGAGATTTACTTGCTTGTATTTAATTATAGTATCTTGGTGGTATTTTCTTTATGTTCTTTGTGACAGCATCAAAGAATGAGAAGACTTTGTTTTACATTCTTTGGAAACATAAAAAACACTTTTTAGGTTAGCTATCTTACAAATCAAAACACACTATCTTGTTAAATGTACTTTAATAAAATCATTTTAAAACATGTCTTTCATTGTGATTTGCAGATCATGAGTTGGTAAGTCTTAGCATTTAAATTAAAAATTAGAAATGTATATGTTTCAATGGAAAAAGAAACAGAATCTATTTGGTATTGTTTTAATAAAATACATTAAATAGCTATTGGATTACAGGTAGCTTATAACTGACTAATAAGGCACTTTTAGTAGATCATTTATATACCAGACACAACTTCTGGCAAGAGATTTTCCTTAATGTGAAAATACAGTGCTTTTGGCATGATGCAGCTACCTTTGATCTCTGTGAATGACTAGCAGTAAATTTTGAGTGGGAAGCTGACCAGTGGGATGTCTTAGGGAAGACGAATGGATGGGATGTTACCTTGCAAAACCTGCAGAGCATTAATGGGCCTCATACTTTGGTGGGAATCTCTGCAAGGCACTTGATGGTACTTAAGCTACAGATTTGTAAAAATACATACAGTAAAGCACTCTTCTTCAAATATGGCAGTGAAATTAGGACTTTCACAGTGAATAGCACAACTTAGACTCAGTGGATAATATGCTGATGCTGCATTCCCTTCTCTTCCAGTTTCACTTCAAAGTGGTAAGAATGGATTTTATTAGTACTTTTTAAGGCACTTAAATTCTTTTAAGCCCTTTTCTCCTTCTTGAGTGAAATAATTCACAAGTTTTTGCTATGTTTAATCAGAAGAAGATTTTCAGATTCCTTATTTTGGTTATGATTTCATTTTGTGATATCAAAAAATAACTGCATTTTTTTACTTGAAACTGCATTGTCTTGTATTTCCATGGTGAGTACTTACAAACTGTTTCATGAATAATAGGAAACCTTATTGCAGGTAAACTGCATACTTGCATTAACAAAAATATGTGGAAAAAAATAGGTGCTGTGAGACAGTAAATGGTGTTGCCTTGATTTCATAGTTTTATGTATTCCATGTATCATTGGTGTAGTTATTCTTATGTTGTGTTCCACTCCCTTCTTTTTACCCATTTAAATTCAGGACTTTAGAGTTCTTCTGCAATTTGTAAACTGAAATTCTTTGAGAAACGTATTTCATAAGAAAGCCTACACCATTTCAATGAAGAATAGGTCGGAAGAAATGTTGCAGTTCTAGGAGTTTTGCCTGTTGACAGTGTTGATGTTGATGATGTTATTTGAGCAAACCACAAACAAAAGAATACACAAAAATTGCACTTCTAAACCTACTGTTTCTATTTAAATTTCTTCCTAAATTTAATTTTCAAAATTAAACTTGAGATACACAGTCAGGATCCAAATATATTTGATTTACAGCTATTCCATATTTTCAGTGATTAAAAAAAACCCAGGTTTTATTACTACTATAACTGGATCTGTAAGCATGAAGTATAAAACTGATGAAGTCAGACTTAGGGCATTCTGTATTTTACCTGATTCTTCCCTCCCCCCTAGCATTTAACCAAAGCCACAGTCTTTATGTAAATTTAATCACCTTGCAACAAATGAATAATTTTATTACATTCTTTCCATTTGATGGGCTTTAGCTGCTTAGAAATTTAAAATTTCATTACCAAGCTAGGATAGATTTGCTTTAGAATATTCAGTTTCTGGTCTCTGTCTACAGTAGGTACTGAATATGTTTACAAATAATAAGCCAAGTCTTCCTTGATTTATTCTTTCAAATAGTCTAAATGAGCAAGCTCTACAGTATTTAGTCCAATACTAGCTAAATTTATTTTGTATATCTATATGCATATCATAATCAAATTACTACAGTTACAGTGTGATAAAAATACATATCTGTTATATATCCATAATGCTGAAGAACTAGTAGAACAATCCCCATTATGAAGAATGGTCCTTGGCTTTTTACGTGTACCCACTAATATTCAGCCCTAAGTTCTGTACAGTCTGAAAAAAATATCTTCTGATGTTATGATGTTATATAGACATGGCCCAAGTTTATACTGAAACTACGACCTAGACTGTGACTGTGATCCATCAAAACATTTAATAAAGTGCTTAACTTAAGTATGTGAATAATCCCTTTGAAGATCAGTGGAACTACTCAAGTGCTTAAGACTCTGTGCATGTAGTATTTTGCTAAGTTGTGGCAAAACTTCCTGCAAGCATGTGATGAAACACACTGCAGTTTTAACAGGCAGTACCTTTCAACAGTTATTCTGATGTTTTTATCTAATACAAATCTAAACATATGGATTTTTCATCTGTGTTTTATGATAGTATTCTTGCACGAGATGCAATTGCTCTGGTATATGTTTTCAGGAGGATGGATGGAGTTTTATCCAGTAGGGGCTGTAAATCATTAACTCTTTATTGACCTCTAACACATGGCAGAATCAAAGAAGGTGGAAAATGGTTCTGGTTGTTAAGAACGAAAAAAAGAACTAAACATCACAAGTTGCAACAAGGAAAGTTCTTCTTAAACTTGGTGGCAAAACCCCAAAACTTCACCGTAGGGAGCTCCGGCACTGGAACAGATTGTCCAGAGGCTGTGGATTCTCTGCTCTTTGAATTATTCAAAGCTTGGCCGGACAGACCCTGAGCAGCCTGGCCTCACCCTGTTTGGAGCAGGGTGTTCAGACTAAATGACCTCCAAAGGTTCTTTCCAACTCAAGGTGTTCCACAATTGTAGCACAGTTATTGCTGCACTAGGAAACGTAAAGGTGCAGAAAGGAGTGCATTTAGCAAGAGGGCTCACGAGGGGCCAGAAATAATTCTGCGAGTATGTTCTTAATAAGAGGAAGACTTGGGGTTGCTATTCAACAGAAAATTAAGGTCATCAACAACAGTCAGCAAAAGGCCTATAGTTCTGATGGGTGGGTGGTTTGGGGCTTTGTTTTTTTTTTTGGCCTTAGACCTTACATTCACCAGTGGCTGTGCAAAACTGTTAGCAACAAAAAAAAATTTCAAGCACAAGTAAGAGAAGGCTAGAGGTGAAAGAGATATGCTAGATATTTTCCAAGCAGCTGCATCTGTTAAAAATGTTACATTAAAACCGATAGTGAAGTTATTTAAATGCATGGCTCACTGCCTATATTTAGGATATATACTTCGTGTAAGTTTTGGCACCTATGGTATCAGGCTGGCTGTACGCTGAATAGAGGGCCTCTTTCATATAGATGGGCTGAAGCCTGGCCATATACCAGTCTAAAGCTTAGTAGCTGGAGTTTCATAACAGAATTTGTCTCAATGACACAGTAGTGCAATTCCAGCTGCTATTTTTCTTAAAATATTTGTCTTAGTCCCACCCATGAGCCTCTAGTAGTGTTAAGGTGTAAGTGGAATAATTAGTGCATAATGGTAAGTGTAGAGAACGTTCAGAGGGTGCTGGGCAGCATTTGCTCTTCCAGATATATGCTTTCAGAACACCCCTCCAAAGTTTAAAGTTGTTTGCCTTATTGCTAAATGCTTCATTGATTTACACAGTCACTGCACCCTTTGTCTTTGACTCCTTGGGTTGTAAAGTTTGAATAGCAGAGACATTGCAGAAAACAACTAGAATAAATGTGTAATTTTCAGTCTTGGCTTTAGTCTTACTATTTCTTTCTTACCTTCACTTTTAACAAGTAGCAAGTTTCCATTTAACACAGTTGGTTTTATGCTTTATGCCTTGCCTCTGGCAAAACTGAAATGCCACCCTTCCAGCATATGATTTGTGTTGTTCTTCACATTGAACTTCATGATTATGTTCTCAAAGTTCATGGATCTTTAACCTTCAAAATAACTACAGACTAACTTAAGAATGTGTGAAAACTGCTACAGATAGCATTA
This sequence comes from Tringa tobata, assembly GCA_033628505.1. NCBI lineage: Eukaryota > Metazoa > Chordata > Aves > Charadriiformes > Scolopacidae > Tringa > Tringa tobata. The sequence goes on from JAHREE010000559.1 coordinate 2,883,745, forward strand.
AAACTTAAAAAAAATAATAATTCTGTACAGTTCGTCCTTGACATACGTTACATGCTTCATTAATTTAAATATGTAATCTGTATTTGCATTCTTAAAAATAAATTCTTCCCACAGGTATAGATAAATGACATTCATTTATATCAATAGGGATTGCATGTACATACCAAAGGGTGACGTACAGTCCTTATCGTAGTAAGTCACTGTAATGTCTCTTTTAAACTACTTCCCTGGAGATGTCAAATGTTGGTTTTCTTTTTATCTCAGTTCCTTTCAAAAGAATAAGCCCATTATTATATTCTTACTAATTGTCCTGCTTTCAAATGATGCAAGCCCCCAACTGCTAAATAATTCTAGCTGTGTTGATCAGGATTTGTTTAGCTAGATATTTTATTGGCCAGGTTCCTTCAAACCAGAACTAGACCATGTCTCCTGGATTAATTCTAGCTTTCAGTGACTCTGTGTCTGAAATTGACTCTGTGGAGTAATTGAACATATATCATTTACCCCCAAAATATTAAAGGGCAGGTTGTTATTTCTGGCTTAACTTTAATTAATAATTTACTCAGGTTTGACATTACCTAGTTAATCTTATATACTTGTGTAGTTACTCTTTGAATAGTAAGGAATTGTTGAGGTTTATAGCTTCCAGAAACAATTTTTTAGCTGAAGTACTGTTTTAGCTATTTATTATCAGTAAATAATTTTATCCCAAATTGCAGATAAAAAAGGAGTATGCAATAATTCCTCTTTTCTATAAGTTGTTGTTGCCTTTCTACGGAACTAGTGAAAAATCTCCTCCTTCCTCTTTGTTCAGTGAGGCATTTACTTTTTCTTTGCTGTGACTGCATAATGAGTGCCTGCTGAGACAGTGTGTGTAATGCATACTTGTATGCATCAAAACCATGGGAGCTCAGACTTTAATCATAGGTCTCTGTTTACATGGAAAAAAAGAAGTTACGTGGGTGTTCCACTTGTATTGTGGAATTCTCCTTGGGAGTTGTTATGCATTTCATATCATATTTAAAAATAAGATTTTTTTTTCTAAACTTGGTTTGAATGCATGTTGGTATGTGACTCAATATGAATTTCAGGAAACACCTGAAAATTAAATATATGATTTCTAAATACAAAATTATAAATCGTTATTCAGGAAAGAATTAATATTCCTTTTTTTAAAAAGCACTTGTTCTTGATTGTGCTCAAGTTACTTGTATTTTCTGTTTGGCTTTAATCCCGGAGCAGAAACAAGAAGCTTGAATCTGCTTGATGCTTAGCAATTCTTCACGAGCTACGTATACAGGTGTTTTCTCCCAGTTCTGTCCAGCTGCCCAGGTGCAGATGACTTCCAGATTCTCTAGTTCTGTTCAACTGCGGGTTGAAAACAGAAGATTTCAAAATCCCATTCTACCATGAAACCTTATTCTTGCTATAAGCATATGCTGAAACTTTAGGGGCTTTTTCCAGGCTAGTCAGGTGCCAGTATGTCTAAAGAAGTAGCTCTTCATTATTATATTGCCTGATGCCTCATTGTGAAGACACCATTTTGGAGCTGTAGGCTCTCAAAAGCGAGGAGGGATATCTGAGAGACAGTTTAGATGAAAGTTCAGCTTCCTCTCCTGATTGATACCAACAAAACCAATAATGGTATGTAAAGTAATACAGTCGCTTCTTGGTATGTGTTTGATATGTGTTCTGAACAACACCTCACAAGACAAAATTTAATCCTGTTTTTCTTTCTAGTGAGTTTTTTACCTTACTTTTTCCCTAGATGTCAACAATATCTTAAGCAAAATGCAGTTGAGAAAATTAATTTAATTTAAAGTTATATTAAGCCTCAGTTCAATGCCTATGGCTTGCTGTTACAAATACCAGTAAAGGTGCACTGAATATCCATGTTAGCTGTGGAAGCTGGCTTTTTAGACACTATGGATTTCTTTGGTTAATAGGACTTAAGTTTAAAGAAATTAGCAAACAGTATCCACAAACAGCCAGTGTTTCGGTTCTTAGCTACATTTCATGCTTTCAGAATCATGGATCAAATTTAATTGAGAGAGCCCTCTCACAGGACAGCCTCAAAGTAGTGTGTGTGCAGATAAAAAAATTCCCTTTTATTTGCATACTGTGACAAGCAACTATTTTGATCTTAATGGTGCCATCCATTTGGGAGCTGACTGCCATATAAATACAGCACGTAGAGCAGGTACAAGGATTGTTAATGTTTTCTGAAAGAGGCAAGCTATAGATCTGACAGATGCAGGACAGTCTTACCTTTGAATTGTGCTTTGGCTGGAATGTAATCCAAATCTTACGTTATTTCAGGGGCTGTAATTGCAAGTTATGAACACATTAATAATGCCTCCATGTTACTTAAGTTTCTATTTTTCTTGAACGAAGGGTGAGGCAGACCTGTGATATATTAGTCATCATATTAAGGTACTTATTCCCAAGTCATATTTTGCTCTTTAATCTTTGTGATCAAATAATTTCCTATCTTGGAGAAAAAGTGCCTTGCCTGGAAAAATTAAAATACAAAATAAAGACATAAATAACAGCAACTAAAAGCATTTTGAATCTGCATGTGTGCTATGTCATGGGGTGGCTACAGCATAGGGAAGGAGTGCTACTGTATACCATTTAAAATACTGTTAAGCAACTGAACATTCCTAGGAATCTTTTTCCTTAAATAATATAGGAATATGTATTACAAACATAATAAATTATTAATATTTGAATTTTCAAATTATTAATTTGAAAAGCAATGACTGATCATGTCAATCAAGTCAAGCTTAATAATCAAAGCCCTTTTGATGACTGTATTTCATTCTCTTGAAATACGGTAGGCTGCAAAAGCATAACTAGCTCAAAGTATTCAAAATAAGAATTAATTTGGTGCCTACTGCCCTATAGCATTACTGTTCAGACACTCGTTCTGGGACTAATGCAGTTAAAAACCCAATGGATGTGGGTATAACCAATATCTTGGTTTTTTTCAAATCACTTTATTTTTGATCAGTATTTTTCTGATTAAGATCACTTCATTATTTTACTGTTTTATAATCCACCTCAATTTTCATAGGATGGTTATATACTATAATAAGGGATGAAAGTTATTTCTTATTGATAATTATCAGTTTCTAGTTAGACTGTATCATAGGAGATTGAAACAACTATTAGTAAATTTTATTTAGACACTGAATTCTTCCTATATTTTTCTATCAGATTTTTAGAGTGCTATATATTCAATGCCTAAAAGTTTCAGAAATTAAGATTACTATAGATATGACAGTCAAATACTATGACTCAGGTAACATACAATGCATTATGGTATTACTTAAAATATTAGTTAAAACAAGAAAGTTGCTACTGGATGTCAAGTGACAGCATTTGCAGTACACACCAACTTCAAATGTTTATTTAGCAAATGAATGCCAGATGCTCAGCCAGTCCCTTTTAGGGCAGTCAGGTTTCATTAGCCTGTTTGATATCTCACAGGTACTTGTGTAACTGCAGTTAGTACCAAGCTACAAATACCATTATTTTGAAGACTGGAAAACTGACTTTGGTTTATGGGGAAAAAAAATAATTTAAAAATCCTCTCTCCTATATTCACAGGATCAAAGCATGTACGTTCAGAGATCCACTGCCTGCAGCAATGCAATAATAGAAGTTTAAGCTCATAGCACTGCAGTATGGTTTTAAAAAAGAAAAAAAAAAGTAATAGCTGTTGAACGTTTTCAAGATGCATTTAGCTCTGCTCAGCTTTAGGGATTAAGAGGACATCATTGTAATTTGTGCACAGCTCTGTGTTTACTGTGAAAAAGCTTGCTTTGTAATTTATGCATTGTGATCTTGCAGGGGGCACCCAATAGTGTAGCAGTGTGCAAATGTGGTTTGATTACTTTTTAAGGAAAAAAACTTAAAATTAATGTGACGGGATTTTTTTTTAAGCTAATACATAAATTAATCACCTTTTGGTATGATTCTTTAAACATTTTAAGCCATTTTAATGCAAGGTCCTTTTATTATTTACTACAATGGATGAATGAACCCATTGTCAAAACTGCATTCAGTATAATATGACATCCATTTAATGTCTTTGTCATCAAATTAAGATCAATTGCAAAAGGCTAATGAGTACATTCAGTACTGAAGTGTATTTTTCAAGGATGACATTTTCGTTTCAATGGAAAAAAATTAGAGAACTGCACACTAACACCATGCCTTCCTCTATTTCTAAAATTCCCTTTAATAAGGAAATAACTTGTGGGATTTGGCAGACTTGCCCTTAACTATGAGATAAAGACCATACATAAACAATAATATCCTGTTGTACTTGGTACCAAATTAGCTGACTTTTATTGCCACCGAATAGAAATGTGTAGTCTGGCTGCTTGCAGAGCTCATGCTTGAAATTCCAGAAATAACAATATTGAAGTAGGCCTCTTCAAAGGTGGTTATTCATCATCCCAAAAGTTTTTGCCTGTTTGGTGACTGTTGATCTTCACTGTCTCCTACGTTTACAGTTTCTTTGAAATCACAAAAGAGGCACACGCTTAGTAAAGAAGGTATTTTGTGCTTAAAGGGCAGGTGTGCTGACTAAGTCATCATTTCATAATTAAGAATTATGGTTATCCTTGGGAAATATGGGTTACTTTGAATGTAGAGGGGAGATGGCTTCTGGCATATAAAGAGGAAGTATTATAGTAATATTTCACTTTGCTTATTGATCTGTGTGTACCATACAGTGCTTCTTAAGTAAATACTAACTTTCACAGAATGATGCATCTAGTGTCTGTACTGCTGTTGTCTAATAATATCACTTAGCACTAAATTCTCAGGAACCTCTGCAAGATAAATTTATAAGTGCTGTTAGTTTTGCAGCAGTAGAAATTGAGACACATGGACATAAAGAAATATTTGTGCTGAAGTGGTAGAGCCACAGTGGTGCACACCTTCAGCCCACATACTTTCTTACAGTAGTAAACTGTTGTCATCTTCTGCACTTTGGACAACTATTTAAGTTGACACGTTATATATGATGTCCCTCAACAGTCCATTTGCATTTTGCTTGTGTTCACCCAGCTCCAGTAATAATTACAGTGGCACAGAATGAGTTCCCTAATTGCCTTCCTCATTTTTATCACTTGGAAAGTTGTATTTCAAATAATTTTCTTGACTTTCCAATAAACGTAGGGCAATAGGGAGGTAAGGTCACAAAAGGCTATTGAATATTGTAAAGCAGTTGGTACATGGTTGCTACAATCTGAGGACTATGTTCAAGATATTGCATCAAGATTTGCAATGGAGTAAAAGCAAAAATGAAGTATGAGATCATCAATGAAGGGAAGCTGTGACAGACTCCTCCATGCACTGCTTTGCATGGATGACGGTAGAATCCTGTAGAGCTTTCCCCTACTGGTTGGTGCTGGAGGATTTAGGTGACTATTGTCTCTGGGAAGTGGCTCGCTTAGGAACAATGTTATGATTTTGTGAGTTGGTGGCTGTACCTGGAGTCTTCATATTTCTTTCATCCCAGACAGTTTGCGGGTGATGTAGGCGCTGTACTACCCATAGATAGCAGTCAGTTCCCATAGACACTGAGCATGTGCTGTTCCCCTTGCGCTGCCTTCGTGCTGTCACCTGCCTGTAGCGCTGCTCTTCCTTTGAAAGGGTAGGGAAAATTGGTTTGGAGGGGCTCCCTTTTTTTTTCTGAGAAATCATACAGACTTCCCTTTCTGTATGCATAGACTAGCAACAAGAGAAATTAAGGGATAAGTGTTATAATATCCCAGTAAACTATTGTTTGCATCTGTGTCTTCAACGTTAGCCTACCTGACTACCAGATGAACAGTTCTCTGAATTGTAACAAGATTCAGAGAAGAGCTAGTTGACTGAACTTCAACCCAGGGAAGCCTATAAGAAATACTTATTGTTTGGAAAAAGCAAGCAAAAGAAATAACAGAATATTAATTTCCTCTGCCAAAAGTTGTGGGGCTGCCAATTTGTTACTCATCTGCATTTAGTTATGTAAGATTTTACTCGTACAGTAACAGGGGGCCAACGATGCCTTTTGTTCCCTTTGTTCTCTGTAACTTCTGGTGAAATGCATCCTGCTGACCTATTGGACTAAATATTCTGAGTATTTTGAACTTAATACCTGAAAGATTTCATTTCCCTAGGCAGCGGTAATTTGTATGAGAGAGGGGACACTTGGGCTGTGATACGGCTGAAGATTCCCTAGCTCTGGAACTGGAGACTGGATTTGTTCTTTTTAAGGTCATACTGCAATGATTGTTACCCTGAATTTTCAAAGGGGAGGTTTTGGATTGAAAGCTGTGAAATAGCAATATTTCTGATGGGTTCTATTAGAATTACTGAACCTTTTGCTATTTATAAGTGGGTCGTGGCATCAAATGCACGATCGTGGCATCGAACTGCATGATAAGGGTCTTTTCCAATAAAGAGTTTTATTTACTATTGCATCTTAATAGTTATTCATGATGGTAAGGCAGTATGGATCTAGCATGTCTAGCATTTGAACAGATGTTCTAAATGCATTTAAATATATTTTTCATGAAAGGGAATTTTCCAAGAGTCTTACAGCATTTATAATCTGAAGTAACGTGCATCTAAAAAGCTGTTAAAAGAAATTTCACATTGATCTGAATTTTTTAACCAAATGGGAGTTGCACATCTTCTTAATGGGGTTTGGCAGTACTGGTGTTTTGTGTCTATTTTTGCTTTCTGCCTATATATGTATTGATTTTGTGCATATGTGTATGGATGTCCATTTCAGGGAACACAGGGGAGTCAAATGCCAGAGGACTTCCCCAGGAAAGTAACCAAAATTTTCACTGCTAAGGATTCATCCTGTTGATGTCGATAGAAATACTACAGATCAGGAATTGGAATGCACATAGGTCTGCTCTTCTGGTGATGCTACCAGGAGCAGCCCAAAGATAATCCACTTCCAATTAAAATGTCAGCAGGAAGCGTGCATGGTGGCCTTCAATATAAATATTCTATGTTGACAGTGGTTTGTTGGAACATAAGTTTGGGAATCAGTGCTGTATCAAATGGAAAGTGTGTTGAGATTTTAGATACAGGAATTACAATGACCAGAGTTGCCAACTTTGCCAGGTCCTGCATTTATTATTCCTAGTTTTACAGAACTTGGAAGGGATCCTGAAGGATTTTTTTCAATAGAGTATAGGTCATTATTTTATTAGCCCTGTATCAAGTTCTGAAGGAGTGATAATATATGTGAAAGAAAGTAGATTTCCTCTTAATACATAGCTAGGAGAGCAAAATACTAGTTTTTAATGAAATCTCTTGTAATAATCTTATGGATGTTGTATTCATTTTGTTTAAGTGGAAAGACAAAAGCATTCTTAAATTCAGAGATTTTTAGCGTTACAATGCATGTCATTATTCACAAGACTGTTTCAGGAGATGTTAAATCTTTATTATATTATCACTATTCACTATTTTTGTTCTGCTACATATTTAATAAAAGCAATAAATAAAGTGGAAAATTAATACAAAATAGACACTGGTTAATATTTTAATGATAAAGATATTCCATCCTTTTGAAACAGATGAAGAATAATATAGAATAACAGGTTGCCTTTTCTACTTACTTTTAGGCTGTGTTTTAATGGCAGTCTTTGGGCTGAACTCAGTTCTGTACTAAATGAAAATATAATAGTTTGTTCAGTTTTAACAGTACTTCCCTCATGCTGTCTTTCCTTTAGCCTCTTTTGATCATGAATCTTTTCTACTTACTTTATGGGGTTTTTTAACAGAAAGACAAGATGTTTCTAAATTAGATTTAATTCATTGTGTTTTAAAACCCAGTAGTTGGGTATTTCTACAGCAGGTCCTTGACTGTCAAAAGCTTAAGGTAAATATTAGGAGAGATAGCAGTTAATCTTTCCATTTTAATACTTATTTATCTGTCACATTCTTTATTTCTTTATAATACTTTGCTTATGCCCTACTTGGTTAGTCTTAAGATAAAGAATAAACAGACACTATCACCACAATTTATTCATCCTTAATTTTTTTTTCCCTCAGTTACCCTGTGGTGAACAGCCACTCTTAACTCTGCTTGCTTTTAAAGCTTCTGTTCTAAGGACTTGAGCTTTTACAGATTTCTGTAATTAACATAAGTTTATTTTCCCATCTATGAATTAACCTGTGTAGAAAGGCTTGTGCACCTCTGTGGTACTCAGTATGAAGAATGTGAAATAGGAAAATTGTGCATTTGTTTTTCTGTGCATTTGAGCATGGATTCCTTATTCAGAGACCATATCTCTCTCTTTTTGAAGTGTATAATAAATCTGACTGTGCACTTCATTTGGTCTTTGAAAACAAAGTGGTATCCTCTAGACGTGAGTAGGTTTCGTAATCCAGGATGTGAAGCAGCCTGTAGAGATGCTGTTCTTAAGCTCGTTTCTGTTATTTTAATGTCTCCAATGCTTCTGTGTCCCTTTCTTCAGCTGTCGATGCCTTGTATTCTCCTGGGTATTTTCAGAAATCAATCTACTTTGTTTCCAACACAGCAAGATGCAAGCAAGAAATTAAAAGGTTTCAAAGAGAAAATATTTGCTTTGGAGGTGTCTATACTGAAATGGTATATTCTGTTATTATCAGTGTACCTAGTTACCCCAACCTTTACCTGAGATGTAGTTGGACAGAGAAAAATGAAACTGAAAAAGAACAATCGATTGTTACAAAAAGCATACTCAATATTTCTATTTAAATATATTAATTTATACACATGCATACATAAAAAGTTTAAGCAGAAAATATTTAGCTCGTTAGTGAATTTTTTATTACAAGTTTTTTGCTGGAACTATATTCTCTCATAATCTCTGCTAAAGACAGCTAAAATATGGATATATTTTCTGATACCCATTAAAACTTAGCTTGGTTATCTTTTTAAATACGCCTTTATTTTTTTAAAATTTATTGTTTTGATTACTACTATGATAACCTGCAAAGAGTCAGATGACTTATCTGTGTGGTTCACAATTCTGTGAAGTATGAGTTCTGTAAGAGAAATTCAGGTTTCATTTGTCTGTCCTCTGTTAAGTATTTACTTATGAGCTTATTATGAACATATACTTGTTGTAGAACATTGTCCTCCTCTCAGTTACTCTCCAGCTTTTACAGGCAAGTCACTGAAGACCAGATTTAGTTTCTGATATTCGTTAGATAAAAAGTAAGAAAGGAAAAAAACTGAAAACACCTATCATGACAAAGCCAAATCTTTTCATGCCTTTTATAATAAAAAGCACAAAAGTTTTAGAAAGTTAATGTTTAAAAGCCCTCTGCAACTTAAGAGTTAACTTATAAAAATACCTCCTGAATTGTCACTGTTCTCGAAGCTCACCAGGCAGCCAGTGTTCCCGGGACTGCGTTTGGCTTCCCCTGGGATACAGCCACCCGCACCTCTGCCTGCGCTCCCTCCTGCCCCTCCACTGCTCCAGCCAGCCCTTGGGCACCTCAGGGGTGAAAGGATGTGACCTTGTGCTCAAGATATGTGCAACCTCTCTTTCTTTTGCTATATGTAAACATACAGAACGGTTCCATTTTTGTTTTGCTTCTGGCTTGTATTGACAGCAGAATCTTTGTTCTTCTCTGTGACTAATAGATGAAAAATGTCCTTGCTGCCATGACTCAGGCAAGCTTAAGTTGAACGTGGGCAGGCAAAGCAGTGAGCATAGGCAAAGCAGTGAGCATCTTTTGCCAGGCCTACCTCTCTACCAAGGGACTCTGTCAGGGAGCAGTTATCCTTGTGTCTTACCCCAAGTCTTCTCTTCTTAGCTAAGCACTAATTAAGCAGGACTCTTCCTTTTTTGTTCCTTCTTTGAAGTCTGTTGTTTGCCTCTGGGAGAGGCTGATTAGGTGCCCAACAGCCCATTAGCTCCTTCCAGACACATATAATGGGGGGTACAAACCCTGCATTATGCCACTGTAAAATAGTCCCATCGGGAGCAAAAGGACAAAAAGGTTATGGAAAATAGATTAATAATCTCCTGCCCCTTTCCAGTATTACACACATACAGTCATCTGTACACAGTTGTCGGGCGTCTACGTAATCACCCCAGCACAAGTAGAGCAGAACCTTTTATGTAGTGCCTGGTTATTGCAGCTGCTGATCACAGAACAAATCCCACTGAAGTGTAATTCAGAGAAGACTGTGTAAGAGTGAAACTTCGCATAAGCAAAGTTTTCATGAATTTTAAGAACTGTTTAAAGTGCCATAAGGGACTTTTCATTATATCTGAGTTAATGGTATGGCCTTCTTTATGCTTCTCTCCCCTGCTTTATCTGCCCCCTTCAGCTTTACTGATAATGCCAGAGTAGAGTTGGTGGGAAATTTAGAGGTGAAGAAGTGTAGAATCATCTTAAGCAGACACCATTGTAATGTATCAGAGTCACTTTTTTATATATATTACATAGAGGATTACCCTTTCTTCATACATTCCTGAGTGATTAAAATGCAGGGTGAAGGAGCTGCCTGTTCAGGGGGGCGCTGGGCTGCTCAACAAAAATGCATTACCATCCCATGTGTGATTATTATACTGTCTTTAGAATTCTGCTGAGAACTGTAAAAATCAAACTAAAATATAGTAACTCTGTTTTGTTAAGAGTATCTTGCATGCCATGGGACACTACTGAAAAAAGGTCCAGAAGTATGAGCTTCCCAGCATTTGTACTCTATTCCCACCCTCCCCCCTCTCCCCCCTTTATAAAATGCTTTTTTTAGGTAACAGTCACAGATGATTTATTTACAAATACATATGTCACCCCTTCTCTCAAGACTTCTGTTTCATTAATGAGACTTTAAGACAAAACTTTGTACATTCTTCCTAGATATGCAATGTAAAACTTCTCTAAAACTATTTAATTCTATCTAATCACTTCCGTGAATGGTGTGTCAACTGTCTGAAAATTAAACACTAGAAGTGAATCTTAAGAACCTGAAGTTTGTAAGCAGTGAATGCACTTAGTGCCTTATTTTGTATTATATTTTTTGATAGTTTCTGTAAGTTTTTCAGCTTTGTTGTATTCATTGTAGTATTAACCTCTGTTAAATCATCTTAAATTAGCCTAGTCTAAGTTAAAACAGATAGATTGAAGAAATAGCACTTAAGCTGGGAAGACTTAAAGTAAAGCAAGGCTGTGCTGGCATCTGACAATATCTGCAATGCCCTGCAATGCCATCCACCCGGAATAAAAAGCTGGATGTTTGGCACATGTATGGGCCTCTGACTATTTGGAGCAGTTGAACTGAAACTCTTTAAAAGAGACTAAGAACTGAAAATGCTTGACTGGTTCTTATAATTTAAAGCTGGTATATAATATATACTTCCAGTTCAGCATAAATTTCAAACCATTCATCTGCATTTGATGCTAACTGATACAGTCCTGTTTGTTGAAGTTTAGTTTCAGAACCTTAATGTTATTCTGATCCTTTGTTTCTTAGAAAGAAAATTCAGAGAGAAGGTTTTTGGTTGGTAGTGCGTGCATAGTCTGAACGGATCTTTAGTCTAGCAGTCTCAGGGTAAATCATCACAGTGAGAAAATACAGACAATCATATATAAAGTACTTAGACTGAGTTACCTTTTATAATGTAAGATGTTCAGTCTATACAATAGAGAGATAAGCAGCGTAGCAAAATGTAAGCTGGAGAATATATTGAATGTAGAGGGATGGAATTACTTGTATAACATCATTATCATAAGACCAGGAAGAAAAATGTGATCTGAAGAGCTCTGTGGGGACACAGCAGTTACAAAAAAAAAAAAAAAAAAGGCAAGTCAGTCAAGGCAACGGAGAGAGGACTTGAGAGAGCGTACGGGATCAGCAGTGGGGCTACTGTAATGCCAAATATAGCAAGAGGGGAAACAACAGATAGTGGCTGCTGAGAAACTGTTGTTGTTCTCACTGTGTAGATATGATGTGTTTTCAGTTCAAGGAGGGTTATCAGACCTGCACAGACCTTCATTAGAATGGCATCTTTTTATATGAAGGGAAAAAATTATTTTTCCTTGTTGAAGTGGTCAAATGATTAATTTTAAAGCCACAGAATAAGAGTATCATATAATATCTGTATGTATAAAAATAAAAGGCCAAAAATTAAAAGAGAAATAAACTTTTTATTAGAGGAAGTTGTTGGGAGGTAATTTGTGGAAGTACTCTGCTGAGGAAAAAAAAAAATAGTTCCAGTAACAAATTATGACTGAGGTCTTTTTCTGAGAAGGGTTGTATGTGAGAGAAGGGAAGTGTTGCTGCTGCTGCTGTCACTACTACTGAGAATAATAGAGTCAAGCAGGAACTGCTGGCAGTAGGTTGCTTTTTCTTATCTCAGGTTGCCATAATTTTGTAATGCCTGATTGTGGTCCCCTCTCCTGGCTCTTCCACGCTTATGAGCATCTGATGAATCCAGGAGGCTGTATGGATCTAGAGGAGATTATATAGGTTTCAGGGTAGGCTGTCAAGCTAGGAGTATATGCACTGGAGTATATACATTTAGGAGGGTTGACTGCGTTGGAAGGAGTAATGTAAGTGTTTTCACATCTCTGCCTTATTCCAGAGCATGGCTCAGTGACACCAGAGGAAACTAAATCTGGAAAACTCTATAGTTCCAAGGAGTCCCATGAAAAAAAATTGATCACTGATTGTTTTTCTGAACAAAGAGTGCTAAGCAGGCCTGATGAAAAGGCATGATGTTTTTTCTCATGCTACCAAAGTGAAACTAGCTCATGAGAGAAGCATTTTTTCTGCTTATGTATCCGCCTGCAGAGATTACTGTTGTTAAATAAAACAAAATAGCTTTTCACTTAGCTACTGACTTTGAACTAGGCAATAAAAATGTTCTCCACACGTTAAGTCTCAGAATAAGCGAAAACAAGGATTTTGTCTTCATTTGTGTAAGTATCACTTGGCTTGTTGAAGAACATGCTGTTTTGGTCATTTTCATGACTGGTGAACTGGGACACTGAGCAACTGAATCAGTTATCATAAAGCCAGTTAGCAAGTCAGGAGGGAGCAGCAAATAGGTACTCAGAATCGTGTACTCCAAGTATCCCTCTGAACTCTGATTTCCTTTCAATATGAGCAGCAATTTGCATTTTTCTTTCTCTCTACTTAACACTTCAATAGGATGTGACATGTTTTTAAAGAACTGGGAAAAGCAGAGATTATAATTGAAAGAATGGAGTGGATGATATTTACAACACAGGTTATTCAACCCCTGGATGAAGATCGTCCAGTCAGATGAGCCTAATTTATGCAGAAAGGAAAGTGTGCTATTTGTTGAAAGATCTGTTCTTTGCTATCAAGCTTGATGGATGGAGTAAAGGAAAGGAAGAATTTCATTAAAGGCACATTTCAAAGTCAGCATAAGGTATACATCTCTACAAATACTTCCACTGAGCAGAAGGCGATCTATAACGCACTGGGTCTGGATCTGAATTCTGTTTTCTCCTATGTGTACAAAGATGGGGAATCTTTTTCCCTTGTTTTAATGCTAGTCAGATACACTAGCCATTGCCAAGTGCTGTTATCTCCTCTCACACAAAATATACATCTATGCACTTACTCTGATTACTGTGTACACTAATCCTAAGCATTCTGAATACAAGTTTATCATCAGCCATGCATGACTTTAGTAGAACTGTGTCCTTCCTTCTAATGCAAAGAGTTACTACTCAAGCATTTTTGTTAGGGACTGCGAGGTGATTTACCATCATCTTTCTCTAAGATGAATGAAGATAGTTGAAATTCTTTTGTGACTGCTGCTGTCCTCCCACTACTGTTTTTATGCTGTTCCTCTATTGTGCCCTATTTTTGCAATCTACATTCCATCCCCCTCTTTCTCAGCCATACAGGATCACAGAAATAAAAGCTGGCAATGATAGACTATTTGGGGAATATGTAGTACAGAGAAGGAAATTCAGATCTGGAAGAATGCAAACGGAAGCTCTGTGGCTGGTCTCACAGGTTTTATTCAATATTTCTACCCTAACACCTTTTGTAGCTCCAGGGTATCACTATAATGCAACTGTGTAGTAATAACACCTTCAGTTGCTTAGTTTCCTTTTCTTTAACAGCACCTCTCAGGTTGTTAAATAGCACCATTTTTTATCATGTTACATATCTGTGATTTGGGAAGGGAAAGGTATGTAAAGGCTAAACATAGTCATATCGAGCAGAAAGGAAGAGAACAAGTTGAGGCAGTTTTTCTTGCAGACTTGAGTTGAAAAGAGCCGAGGAACATGTACTTATCATTTTAAGAAGAGACAGCTAAAAAAGGGAGCTAAACCTCTAACAGTAGATCTTTTTCTTGTGGATATTAATGTTCATAATCTCAGAAGGACTAAAAGGCAGCCTCACAATGACAAGCACAATAGGCTTTTTCCCCCGCACTGTTTTCTTAGTGTGCCTAAGCTCTGACCTGTAGCAGCTCTGTCCTGCTGAAGTGCTGAACCACCCATGGCATTCCACCAGGAAGCTGAGCGTGACCTGCAGCACTCAGACGTTCTGTGGGGACAGAAATTTAAAAAGCAGGGTGCAGCAAGTGGCCACAATGCTGCTGTTTTCACAGAGGGGAAAAAAATACTCCGAGCTGTGGGAGGTTAGTTTAAAGAGGAACAATAAGTTTCTCACCATGATTTACCTTTATTGAATAAAACCGTAGGGCATAGGAGAGTAGAGTTAAAATGCAGGAAGACAGTACTTTCTCTGGCTCCATCTCTGCTTATGCAGGACTTTGATACCACATAAGGAGTACAGAAGCTTCATGATTTTTGAACAGTTGTCAGACACGGTGGAATCTCTGCATACAGAGATGGCAGCTTGAAAAATATGTGAACCATTGTTATTTTACCTTTATTTATTTGTTACAGAAAGGGTATGATAAAATTATCAAGGGCGATGACAGGAAAAATTGATATGAATATTTAAAAATATATGGTGAGATAAATTTTGGGGGATATATTAAACTGTAAGCATAAAAACTACTGAAAGACAGCTTCTTTCAGTTGCCTTTGTGTTTTCTTCTATGCTTTAACTAGACTATGTTTCTTTATATGGTTAAATAGCATAATTAATTTCTCCAAGAATCTTAGACTAGCTTAGTCTTTGCTTGTATTCCTTTGTTTCAGTGTGAGCCTTAAACTTATTCTTTGTGATGCTCTTCAGTCTGAACTCTCAATTTACATTTCTTCAACTGTCTTTTCACTTATTTCCCCGATATATATCTGCAGGTAGTCTTTGGTTAGATCTTTGTACAACCAATGGTAAATACATCACTCTGCTTACTTGTAAAGTAGCTTACCTTGTGTGCATGGGGTTTCCAGCTGGAAAGAACTTGTCAGTGCCTCAGGCTGTTGTTTCTGTTTCTTGCTTTTACAACTATCCTTGTAAACAAGAACTGTGTCTACGTTTAGGTTAAAATTTTGCCAGAGGGCTTTTGTATTTCAATTGCAAGAACCTGTAGTTGAAACAGACCTCTAAATATATTATATAAATGCAAAGTTATATTATATGATTCTGTGACTGAGTATTTCTTTGTGTCTGCTTTTTTCCACAGACAGGTACTTCTAATACACTAAATTAATTTTTATTTTTGTTTTGATTGGTTGGTTTTTTAAATGTTTTACGTTTGAATAGTGTATCTACTCTTACAATTAATGACAGTAGATTTCAGGCTATCTCCTTTGTTAGAGTATTGTTTTTCTGTGTAGGTTGTGATATTCACTACACTAGACTGTCCAAGTGACTGTGATCATAACTGTTCAAAGTCTTGGACAGGAGCAACAGTGACTCCCTATTCATCTCTCAGTTTTCTGTGAGCTGGGCAAATGCATTATTGTATCCCTGAAGCTCAGGCCTCAAAACCATATTCGGGATCCAGTTTTATGAGAGGGATGTGCTAGAAATGCATTATTGTGGGGCTGTAGGCTTTGCCAAAGCATATGTGTTCAGACGTATCCTGCTGCTTAGTATGAGATTCACAACCATCTGCAATTCCGAGCGGATTTGCCCTGTAATCACAAAAGGGGACAAGTAAATTATAGCTGAGTCAGCAAATGCTTTTGCATTAGTGATATGAATAGGTTCCATGCCTGCAGTAACCGTAAAAATATCTGCTTATTTGTACATGAGTGGAACATGTGAAAGCCTGTAGGGAGGTAAAAGTAGCAAGGAGATCTTTTCAATGTATGTCTCTAAAGGATAAAAAAGAGAAGGTCTGGGGTATGTGTATTAATCATGTCTATTACTCTACCACTTGCTTTTGTACTTACTCTTCTCAAAAATTGTCCTCTCATTTCATAGAACTTTTGTAAAAAAAGTATTTTCGGTATGTGGGAACAGTTGAATTACTTCATAGATCTGCCTTTAAATTATAGCTGTTTTATTCACGGGGCTATTTTTGTAGATGAAAAAATCTGTGTAACACGGATTATACCAGCTGTGACCGAATTCCACTGTAGTGACTTGAAACATTTTCATTGTGTTTAGTTTGTCTTTGGAGCCATTGAGTTAGTTCCAGATTCAGTATTAAGTCCTTCCAGTATTTCATTCCCTGGCTAGCCTCAGATATTATCCTAAATATTTACAAATATTTCTGTTGTAAATCTTAGCAGATTTGGAGGATAAGCACAAGATTTAGAGATGAACACAACGTAATGATGTGTTGAGGTTTTGGGGTTTATTTCAAAAGCAGCAACAATCATTTGAGGGAGTCACAGGAGCACAGGATGGCTGCGGTGGGCAGGCACCTCTAGAGAGCGGCCAGCCCGACCCTGCTCAGAGCAAGGGTGGCTACAGCAGGATGGCCAGTGCTGTGTCTCGTGGGGTTTTGAGTATCTCCAAGAATGGAGACAACACAGCCTCTCTGGGCAACCTGTTCCTGTGTTCAGTCACCCTTTTCTTAGATTTAAAATATTTTAATTGTGTTGAATAGAACTGATGGAATTGTAAAATTATGGAGCCTTTCACTTTTCACTTCACTCTTACATACAACTTGGTTTTTGATAACATCTAAATGGCAATGATGTGTTCTTAAACTACACTTAATATTGAAATGAAGATTTCTGCCTTTGTTGTGGCTATTCTGTGCGTAAATTCTGGCCATTGCATCTCTTACTGGGAAATTTCTAAACCAATATTTTTTCTCATGACAATGCATGTTTTTAGTTCTTAATGTTCTTAAAAGATGAATAAACCTTTGGCATCCCTACAAGGAATTTTAATATTAGTATTTGCATACATGTAATGAGAAAAATTTTCATGCAGGCAGACTAGTGATCTGCTTAGTATGACCGAGTAAGTCACCAGCAGCTGGGAATGCAGTCCAAGAGTCCTGATTATCTCTTGCCTGCCTTTAACTTGCTGACAAACATAATCAAAACAGAAGTTGCCAATGAATTGTACAAAGTTTTGTCTTTCTGAGCATATGTTTCAAAGAAATGAAATGTTACACTGTGCAAAAGAACAGAAAATTAAGATATACTTGTCAAAAATAATTCAAAAGTAAGTTATAAGCTCTGAAAATGCGGTGTTCTGTTATTTAGATGTGGAGACAGCACTGCACTCCTTGTATACCTAAATTTTGTTCATGTTAAAGTACTTATCTTGGAACTAAAACATTCAGCCATGGTTTGAAAATAGGTTGCTGTCGCTACTACCATCTAAGTTGCCAGTCCAGATTTATATTTTAAACTCACATGTTTTCCTCTTTTTTTTTTTTTAAATATGGCTATGATTCATAATGAGGCAGGTGAGGGAAATAATTATATAAGGGCAGTGTGTACTGCCACCGCTTAGAGCTGTTTGTTCAGAGTTCATGCAGTTCAAGCCAAAGCCATTAGATGGTGCCATTCTGTAACCAGAATTTTCTCTCCATATGCTTCAAACTAGCTGTATGTTATATCTGGCACAATTTTAAATGACTAAACCTATTCTTCTAGCGCATTGACTTGTATTGGTTAGCCTTAGTCATTATGCGCAAAACCCAGACAATAAATTAAATCTGTAGAATTTTTTTTTTATTTGTTTCAATGAAAAGACTGCACCATCCTGAAAATTCAACAAAAGAGAAGGCAATGGCAGGACAGATTTACTGCCCCTTTTTCAGTTGAAAGCAGTGTGCAATCTAAATGATTTACTTGTTTGCTAGCCCTGCATGGTGCTGTCTCCTGGGTTATTATTCACCTAAATGGCCAATGTAGTACAATGAAAATGATAGTGCGGTTACAAATTCACAGCAATTTACTGGTTAGAATCTGAAACTGGTAAATTATTTAATTTCCATTTTTTCAGTTACTGTTCAAGGTTGGAAACTTAGACGTGGAATGTTAAAAAATAGAAAAGAATTTAGCAGCTTTGGAAGCCCAGGTTGTACAACTGTGGTGATAAAATGGTGGGCTTTATTGTGTACGTAGATGTAACATTCTTAGGCTTTTGTACAGCATTTGACTTACTACTGTGTGACATTCTGATAAAAAATTAACACTCTACAATATCAGCCAAGCCCATCTTAAATGGATTAAGTGCTAGTTAACTGACAGATACCAAAAAGTAATTGTTAATGGGGCATCATCCTTTAAATGGGAGTGTTTTTACCATGTTCGTGTGAGAATGGTAGGAGGCCTGTCTCCCTGCATTTTCTCATGTGAATGATAGATATAAAATCATTGCTAGTATCTAAGGGTGACTTAAAAATTGTTGGGGTGGCAGGTCATGACCTGGCCAGGGCACCCATGAAGAGGACTTTGGGTTACTTTGTGATCTCAGCCTGTGCAAACAAATCTACCTATTCATTTTAGTTAGTACAGACGTGTACAAGAGTTATACAGCTGGATAGCCAGGGACAAGCAACGCAATCTATATAAAAATAGGGGCTGTATTCTGAGAAGTGAAAATTGAAAATAACCCATAGGTGAATTTCCATGATGATGGACAATGTAAGTCCTTGTTCTTGAAGGAAGATTCTTCCTTGCCATTTCCATTGGCATGTGGCCATGTCATCACCCAAATGAGGGCCAAGTATTTGCTTTGGTAGCTCAGTTTTAAGCTGGATCAGTTCCCTTATCTTACTGAATGTGTAGCCTCATAAGCTTTTCTGCTTGGCATAGTTGGGAGCTGGGAAATAATGGGATTGCCTTTTTCAGTGGAATTTGTAGTTGATTATGAAAGTAAACCCTGTCACCACACAATTTAACAGGAGCTCCCACTAAGAAGCCTTGAATAGTAACACTGCAGAGTAGTGCAAAGGAGCTAGGATTTTATATTTTTATATATATGTATATAAAAATATAAATATATATATAGAGAGAATGGCATAGAGAGCACTGTAATGGTAGTTCTGGTGTATGTGATTTTACAAGATTTTTGTATTAAAAATGAATCAATGATTGGAGAAAACCTTTGGAGGAGAGAGGCTTCAACCTCAACAATTTATTACCTGAAGAATGTCGAAGGACAATGTATATAACAGTCCAACCAATAACAAAGTTCATCACCATGTGATATGACAACCTGAATCACGATGACATTTTAGCAGTGTGCTGGCTCTGTGCCCACCAGGGCATAAGTGACGAAAGCCCAGCTTTTGTTGTGTTCATAGGAGCTGGACATCGCGCAGGTGCCTTCTGCAGGTATGGGATCAAAAGCCGCATCTTGTCAGTCAGAAAGCTGATCTTGGAACATTTGAATTGAGGTCTGGTGAAACTCTTGAAACAAATTCAGCGAGTGCCTTTCATATGCTTTCAAGTTAATCTAGAATATAGTTATTAGTGTTTCCTCTATCAAAGAGCTACCCTATGTATCATAGTTCTTTTAATCAGCTGTCATAAACTTATTTCTCTGAGGTTTCTTTGCATCTTCTTTAGACCTGCATTGAGACAGTATGATAGACATTTACCACTATATTTTCTTTCTTGATATTTCATATCCTATGAAGGAGAGAATAAATTTTAGGTACCATTTTAGGAAATAAGGAGAGAATAAGTTCCAGGTACCATTGTGAGGCTTTATTTCCTTTAAAACTCTAAGATAATGAAAACTTTGAGAGACCGGTTTCAAATCCTTTTTTTTTTTCCTGTTTGGCTACCAAACATTTAAAAAAACTAAATTCCTCAGATAAATGAGTATAAATAGCTCTTAAAAAGAGAGAAGCAAAAGAAAAAGGAAGGAAGGAATAGCGGTTAAATTTTGGAATGAATATATTAATTCATAACCTTCCACCTCTGGAGACCTTGCTTCAGAAACAGTTTAGGACAGGTGAAACGAGCTTGGTCTACTCATTTAGATTCCAAAAGACATTTGTCCAAATTGCAAAACCAAGCCAGAGTCTGGCCCAGTTTTGCATAACTGGGAGGTTCTGCTCAGGAGAGGACCAGTGGCTGAAGGGTGGGGATGCTGGAGGTCAGGGCTGAGCTCCCTGGGCAGAGCTGTGCGGGGTTTCTCTGGGTCCTGGGTGTGATGCCTCTCTGAAGTTGGCAGGTTGGGTGATTTCTTTGTCTTAGCCAAAGCTGCTATAAAGTGCTGAGAGTTGTCACAGCCTTTTTCAAAATTTTGGCTTTTATTCTATTATGTAATCACGAAATAGTGGTGACAAACTGAATCGCACCAACAAAAAGCCTTTCTAATTCACACTTTCACTTCATTTTATGGCTAGGCAGCACTTGTTACAGGCAGTGAATTGTTGGGGTGCATAATGTGTGACCATCGACTTAAATATTTGTTCCTTTAAGGTTTGAAACTTAAAATACTCAATTAAATAGAAGTCTTCATAAATTTGAGGGGCCTATTTCCATATATGGTTCAACTGATCTAATTGCATTTAATTATTACTGATTTTATCTCCCTACAGCTCTAACAGATTACATCCCCCATGTAAAAGCAAAAGAGGAGGATCAGATCACAAAGTTCTTGTCCTCCTTGTAGTTCTCAAGATTTCAGAAATGCAGAATGAGCAAGTGCATTGAATACTCGTATTACGTGATCATTCTAACAAACATTTGTTTGTGATATGGTTGTCTCAACTGCTTAGATTCTGCTTGCTTGAGACAATAGCTAAGCATCTGCTAGTCACTGCAAAATCCTACAAAAGAAAGACAAATTTTACCTCAACTGACACCAATCAGTGAAGCAGGTGCTGCAGAACCACTGAAGAGAATTTTAACATTGTTTTAATTGCGTGTTAGAAGTCAAATAGTGTTCAGGGTGGTGAGTTAAAGGCAAGGGGAAAAAAAAGATGTTTTGGTCAGTTTTTAGTCTTTATTATTATTTCTTAAATTGCTCAAATGCTTTATGTATTACAAACTATGCTAGTTTGTTTGGCAGTATTTAAGGTGATTTGAGAATGCACTTCAATGCTGATAGATTCTTATGACCAGTGTGAGCACACCAGCTTTTTAGTCTGAAGCAGAATTGCTTAGTATAAACATTTACTCTTTTGAATTTGTTAAAAATGTTACAGTTCTTGCAGGTTATTTTTTTTTTTAAATGGGGCTATAAAATAGTAGTTGTATCTTAGAACCTGTTAACTGAAATTTTAAAGCTGGTCATTGATGCTTGTTGGGAAGGAAACTGAGTTTTAAGGTGAGTTTTGTATCAGAGCAAATAATTTTTTGTGAATGCTGTGTCTATGTGAGATCTGAACCCCGATAATATTTATGAACTCTTGAAGCTGAAACTGATGATGCCTTCAAATGCTGACTGTGGAGATGTACCAGATACAGATACTGTTGCATTTAGAGGAAACAGAAAAATACTTCATTGAAGTAAAAGCAGTGGAGTTCTCTATCCAGCCACTTCCTCTTTTCAGTGATCTTTTGAACTGAGAGTAGTAACTGCTAACGAGGAATCCACAGGGTTTTCAGATGAATAAGGCATACGTCATCAGGAACCTCACATTTATTCTGCTACTTCAGGTGCTGGATTTTCCCAGATACTTTGTCAAGATGTTTCTACTGTTGCCGGCAAAGAACAGAAAGGAGAAAAGAAAGAGAGAAAAGTGATGTGTCTTAACCACAAAAGAGATAGATAGCGTTGCATTATGTCACTACATCCACTTAGTCTTCAGGGTGAAAAGATCATATTCATGGTTCTCAGCGCTTACAGCTTCTGTGTCAGGTGTGGCAGTGCAAATGAAGCTGTCTTTACTGCTGCAGCTGTGTACTTACTTGATAAAGTTAGGACTAGAAGTAACTGGGGATTGCACTTACTTTTATTGACTATAAAAAAAATAAAATACAAGGTAGGAAAGGATTAGATTCCAGCGCCTCCCAACAGACTTGGAAGGAAAGTGAATTTAGGAAAAAAATCATTTACCGTGAAGTTCTGATTACAGTCAGATTTTTGTCATTTGTAAAATCCTGCTTTGTTTCATTGATACAGTATGGTGGTGGTAAACTAGACAATTATCCTGGTAAATAAGGCTGATTATTTAATTATTGCATTATAATTAATTATTGTAATATAATTAGGGCAAATTTCAGCTTCATCTGCTGTTTCTCCTGATGAGAGGAATCAAGGAAGTATATATAGGCGTGCTGGAGAGAGTGGGGATAGTAACAGAAAAGAAAGCTCCACTGTCCAGATTGGTAGCCACTAAGTGTCTTCTCTGACAGTCTGTTTGTTTGCTAATCATTAATTTATTTATTTTTTAGATTGTAAACTTTATTTGAAGAAAATCTTTCCTGACTGCATTTCTGGGTTGTTTTTTCCTTTTTTTTTTTCCTTTTTTCTTGTCTTTTTTTCTTTTTCCTGCTGACTCAGTCAATCAGTTTCCATTTAGCTAGGCAGAAAATTCAAGGAAACATTCCAAGAACAGCACAGAGATACGTCTCTTCTGAAATACTATGAAATTAAATTAATCCATTATACATTTAAAGTGAAGACCTACTAAAGAATGAGCAAATTGTGCTGTTATAGACATTCTAGAAGATAGTTAAACTGTATTAAAACTGGAGTACATGTACGTGTAAAAAAAAAAAAGTTACAAAGAGCAAATAAATACGACCAGGCAGAATGTGATGGAACAAAATTACTTGTACTCCACAGTAGGGCAGATGTTTGGGTTTAGTGAAATAATATTTACAGATAGGAACTTACCTCTGTGCACACATGTAAACTCTTTTACAAGAAGTTTATTCATTTGCTTTTCACCAAGGATTTTACTGGCACTTACCCAACCCAGACTGAAGCTTGGGGATCAAAGCCCAAGAGTCACAATTCCCTAATGCAGACTCTAGAATTTATTTCACATGAGCAATGTGTGTTGGGAAATCCCTGAAGCCAGAGAAGAAATAGTGCACATTTCATAAACTTTCTTCCACTCATCTGCTGTATTACAAGATGTACACAGGAGAAGACTCATGTTCTTACACGGCCCCATTTCAATCTCTGAAAAAAGTGCATGACTCGATTCATTTCCATTTATAATTCAGTTGTCTTTTAGTGGCTGTTCACAGTGTTCATTTATAAAAACACGTTTGGGTTATTTTACTGCTGGAATATACGGTACTGGGAAAGTAAACAAGCATTTTCCAGGAGGTGCTTAAAGTGGTAGAGCCTAATGGAAACTTCTCTGCAGTTCTCCCCAAGGGTATTTAAGTTGTGAAGAATAGGCTTTTTCCTCAGTAACGTCTCAATACAGTAGAAATTTGGACAAAGATGATTAGTGTAAACATCAGTATTTCTGGATCATGGAAATACAGAAGTGCTATATATATGAAAAATGCAGGTGGTTTTGGACCATTTTATGTATGCTGAAGACAAAAACATAATACAAAAATACTGTGTATTATATGGTACAGCTGATTATTCACAAAGGGTTGGGAACTTATAAAGTGCATTGTTGTTATTCTTGAGTACACAGGCAGCCGTTACCCTATGTCTTTAATTCACTAATGTTAATTGCTTAGTAATGGGAAAAATTAGCATGTTGCCTGACTAAAGGGCCTTCTGCACGTGCTTGTGTGGAACCCATTCTCCAGGTGGAAATAAGGAACACCCCTAGAAGAGAGTCACTGCCAACCCAAAACAGTTTACAAAGACACAGTGCTCCAATTGACAGTGAGCCTTGGCCGGCAGGATTTCAAGCTGAACAGAAGACTCCTTTGAAAGATACTCCTCTTCTACAAACTGCTGCAAATGCTCTATACATAAAATCCCATGAGCCCTGTTTTTATTTTGGATAGCAGTAAGAAAGAGGGGATTTGGGGAGGGTGCTGGGTGGGTATTTTTTCTTTCCCCAGAAATTGTAGTTCTCTCATCTAGGAGGCAGATGGTCACAGTGGTCATACTCCCCGCTTTGTAACTGGCACTTGGTTTTGGCATGCTAATGATTTTTTGTTCCCCAAAATAGCTTTACAGACAGGGTCAATTATATTTTTGGATTGTACAGCATGTAGAGCAATTAGTTAGTTGCACAAGGCAGTCAGTTTATAATGCAGTACACCCCTTCTTCATAATTGGCACCTTTTTGATATCCCATTTATAATGGAGGGGTCTATCTTTACAAACAGTTCTTTGTATCAGCATGCAAATACTCTGGCTCCCCCCAGATAGTTTTACACACAGAGTCAATTATACTTTTGCATTG
This sequence comes from Tringa tobata, assembly GCA_033628505.1. Taxonomy (NCBI): domain Eukaryota; kingdom Metazoa; phylum Chordata; class Aves; order Charadriiformes; family Scolopacidae; genus Tringa; species Tringa tobata. The sequence goes on from JAHREE010000559.1 coordinate 2,908,380, forward strand.
CAGGATGTGTGGACTAATTAGCTATAGAGAAATGGGGCACTTGGTCTTCAGATTTCAAGATCTTTCTGCACTAAGTGATTTTGAGACACTTTCAAGGGCAGACTGGTAAGAAAAATTGGAGAAAGAGATCGTACTGGCTCATCTCTCAGACTTTCATTTGAACGCAAAATGACACATTTATAGTTATGTTGTTTCATTATCCTTCACTGTGTAGATCACTCTGAAGAGAACAGGGTCAGATGCCACACACAGTACTCTGCAGATCTGGGTGAAAATCCGCACGTGGGTTTGGTCAGGTGGGAAACATCCTAGAACCAGTGTGGTTAATAGAGTACTTCAGATTCAGGTAGTAGTTCAGATTTTAATGTGCATGTTATTAGTAACTGCTCACTGATTCATTAACTGTTTTAATATCAACAACCACTTCTGTTGACACAGTAAAAAGTTTTCATTTTTAATATAAAAATATCTGAACTACTGTCTCAGGAGAGCAGATAAATGAAGGAAGGAAAGTTTTCATACATTGTGTTTCAGACAAGATTTGTCCTTAAAGCTGTTCTGTACCTCTGCTAAAAAAGTGGTGCTAAATCTAGAGATGAACTAAATTTGGTGTTTTATATAATTCTTTTTCTTGCATATAAAGAGACTAAAATTGCAGAAACAGAGAAAATATTGGATTTGCAGTGCTGTCTATAGTATTTACGATAGAATGGTCATCTGTAAAACATTGTTCAGAGGTACAGTATAGTTGCTGCAAATACTTCTCGTTCTGAATATGCTAAAAAATCCTGTTTTACTGGGTGTTAGCAAGTGGTTCCTGAAATACTGGGAGTTAGGAGGTTTAGTTTTGGGTTTTAATGTTTTTAAAGTGCTCCTTTTTTAATGCTCCTTTCATCCATCCATTTACTTACTTATATATTATCCTTAATACCCTCTCATACGTTACTGAAGGAGCAGAGAGGAGATAAGAAATAACAATGCCAGTAGGGAATGAATGAAAATTACAGATTTGAAGCTCCCCTAACAGAAAGGTTCCTGCTCTAGCCTATATTATAGGTTTGGAGACTAAGTGATTGTATGTTCTTTTCACACCGAGGAAGAAAATCACACTTGTTCTTGATATCTAATAATGATACCACACAGTATGCACAGTCTGAAATCAAGCAGAGAAAAAAGATAGGTTTCCTGCTGCCCAAGGGGACTGATGTGATTTAGACACGTTTCTGAAACATCTTTAAGAATAGGTTCAAATGCTGGGATCATTTTAGAGTACAGCAGAATCTACAGAGTAGATGTTTCCATAGCCTCAGCTGGTACCATCACTGGGCCATGGTTTACACTCTTCTTGTTCCAAATATGGCTACTTGTAAACTACAGCCCCAAGTCTTCAAGGATTTTCATGTTACCAAGAAAAAAAAAAGGTGGCATAACAGCCTGTGAAAAGGAGACACAATTTAATATAAGTGCTTTTAAGAAAAACTTTGGGAGTTTAGCTCTTTTATTTCTTGATAGTGTGTGTGTGCTACATGCTGTACACGTATACAATGTATACATACATAGGTATTATATAAATTAATGTTCCTAGGTGAGAGAAAAAGGAGAGGCAATAGGTAGAGACTTAGCTCTGCTCAGACTGTACATTGGTGCTGCCACTGAGATTTGTCACTCCTGTTATCATCTTCTGGGCCAGGAAAAAACTTTTCTTCTGTGAACTGCTCCTTTTGCCAGAGCGGGGAAAAAAAAAAAATAAAATATATATATATATGTAGTGTTTTCTTTTTTTCTCAAGTGAAATGTCAAAATTAGTACCAATGCAGTTGTTTGGCAAATAGGTATATTCAATAGTTAAATTCAATAATTTAAAGATTATTTTTTTTTTACCTAATGGCTTTGCAAACTTCTGTTTCCTAATCAAAAGTTAAATGTTTACACAACACTATAAAATGTAAAATAATTTCTAGGAAGTTAGAATTGTTTCTCCCTATGAAGTATGGAGAATAGGAATGTATTTTTTTATAAACTTCAGCAAAATATGTAATAATTTCTTAGCTTTAACGAAACCTTGAAAAACTAGAAATCATGTTTTATATCGTTCTGGGTTTTGCTGGAAAGTGCAAGTTTAAAACTTACACAGGAGTGGATTTCTAAGTCCAATGAATTTTATCGTGACTTTGTGCGAGAAAAATGGCAAGAGTTATTTGAAAACTGGTAGTTCTGGGTTGTTTCAAATCATATTTGGAGATGTCTTTTATTCTGTTAACAGCAATGCCTTGTGCTTTAGTCAAGAGAAAAGGTTCACCTGGGATATGGCTTGGTGCTGAGTTTATCGGAAATACATTTTCTCCCCCGTAACCCTGAACACACGGTGTAAGTGTTCCTCTTCAGAGAGCTGCTGCTTCAGATTTCACATAAGATCACTTTGACTTCTTACCTCAGGATGTGCATCTTATCTGTATCTTTCCAGAGCATCACTCACTCTTAAGAAATTTGTCCTCTGTGAAAACAAACCCTTTCATAGAATAGAACAACAGATAGATGACCACATATATATGTTATATGATGTATCCACATTAGTCAAAACAGAAGTGCTTTAATCATGATTTGAAATAACTTTAAACTTTTGCTCTTTCACTGATCTTAATCCCAAGCCATGGCATCTATATCCTGGGAAATTATTGGGAGTGATTACTATTTAGGCAGCATTTACATAAGATGCTCTCAGCCATCATTACATTTATTTACATATTGGTGAGCAACTGTGGATCAGAAACTGGATTCAGGTTGACTAGTGACAGTAATTTTGGTGGTATTCAATTAACTCAGGTTTTTGGTTGAAAATGTATCTCTGCTTATGTTTCATCTTTAAAATATTACTGGTAGGGCAGGACTAACAGCATGAAAAATTAACGATCTGATTATCGTATCTGATGCACAAACTCCAAATTTACTTGCAATTTGGAGGAGACAACATTTCTAATTTATTAAAGGAATAGGTACACGGTACTTCTTGTCTCAAATTCTGGTAGTTCAGCTGCTGATGTTTTTTCCATGTGACATTAAAAGTGATATGAATATATCCTATCTGAGATTAGTTAGAAAAGCACCAGTCTCATGTAGGTGTCTTGGGGATGGCAGATGGTCATGTCTTTGTATCAACGATACAAATGAATGTGCTGTTTGTTTTTAGTGATGTAAATTACAAAAAAGTATAGCCAGGTTCTCAGGGAAAATATAAACTTGAAGGATAGGTAGCTTGTGGTACTGGGAAATCCACTTTCCTTAAATCTTTATTTTACACAGAGATCTTGTAATAAGTTATTTCTGAATATAATCCATGAGATATTTAAATGAATGTAATTCTGGAGCCAAGTGTAAGATATTCTGTCATAAGTCTCACTGCAGAAAGGTAATGTCTCCATGTGCACATATCTCTCTGCTCTTCACATTGATTATATATATATATAAAAATGTGTTAATCTATAGCTGTAGCTATAGCAATGCCTGATACAAAGCAGCTGTCTCTCAAGGGCCAGTCCCACAGAAGGGCAGTAGACTCCTGAGGCCTAGTCTATTACAAATCAAGACCAACTCTGAAGCTTTATTGTTTACTGAAGTTTATGATGCTGTATTATTCCCTGGTGCCCAACAAACTCATTAATTCTCTCTGTGCACTGTTTCCCCCTGTTGTGAAAAGGAGTGTGCTCTTTCTGTAGCCTAGCACCTGCCCCTTTCTCCAGAAATTAGCATCCATGTTGCCCATTTTCAGCTCCCCAAAGCAGAAAGTTCTCAGATTAACTCAGTTTTCTTTGGGAAGATTTTTTCCCCTGCACTATTGAGTATGCTACTTTGAGTATGCTACTTTATGTTCTTAAGCCATTGTATTACACACGATGAGCATCCTGGATATGAATGATTGCTCTCAGCTCTAAAGATCTGTCTTCCAAAAGCAGCTCTCTCTGAATCATACCACGCTGTAACAGTCTGTGATGCAAATATTAAGACATAGTAAGAACCAATGATGTTTATTCCAGAGTCATTCAGCTGTGGATCGGAATAAACTCATTTGTGACTCACAGACTAGGATATGAGAGGATATGTGTTCATATATGTCCAGATAAGCAGATATCACATTGCTTCAGCTGCAACAGAGAGCTCCAGACATTTTTTTTTTCTGCTTGCCTTTATAATGTGCCTATGCACAGTATAAAAGGTATTGCGCTTGCTTATTAAAATTGAGTTAATAAAAGCCAAATATGAATGTAGGGCCAAAACCTGTTCTTTCTTTGCATCACTATAATTTGCAGCAGAATTTTACCCATTATTTTGTATTCAACTAAATGAAAAACATATGGCAGGTGGCACTTACAGCAAAATCAATACAAACAGAAACAAGGATATTAGCAATGGCTCAGCTGAAGGATCACAAAGACAGATCTCTGGTATAATTACACGATGCAGCCAGATTGTCTTAAACTATATATCTACCTCTCAGGCTCCAAATACAATTAATTATTATGAGAAATAACTTCCACAGGAACTGCTTTCCTTTTGCTCAGGAAAAAAAAATATTGAAAACAGTTGGGTGTAAACTTCAGAGAAAGGTCATAGGTTAATAGAGTTCGTAAATAGAACAGCAAGGGAATCTAAACTTTAATTACTATAATGTAAATTACCTTAGAGAGCCCAAATTAGTGATCACTTAGCATAGCCATTCCACCTTCTCAGTAGGTTGTGCTCACTTTGGGGGCTTAACCCAAATTCCCTAAATTCCATCCAGACTGCTGAGATTGGGCACAACTTGCACAGTTGCAGCTTCTTCTCCAGGAATTTTAGGATGTCTTTTTCCTTCCAAATTCCTTTCTGCCTGTTTAGGCCAACTATTTACACAGATGGATCGCTGAAGTATCACTGCTTACTAACTTTTGTCTTAAATAACATGTATAAAGAAAATGACAAAATCAACACTATTAACTTATTATGGGGAGAAATGCTGACATACAGATGAGAAGAATATCAGGGCTGGGGGCAGGGCACGGCATTGCAGTTCACATTCCTGAGCAGTAATTGTTCTGTGGATTCTGTTTGCTTTTAATGACAGACCTGAATACATTAAAATTTACTATAAAAATAAGTGCATTTAACAAGTTGTATATCAACAAACAACTTCAATACATTCTAAATTTTCAAATTAATGATAATGGGGAAGTTGAAACACCCGTTTTGAATGATCACTCCAAATAACAACATAAAAATTTTGTGTTCTCACCATCGTGGCTGTGAATAGTCTGCCTGAATAGATGCAGTGTGACAGGAGCTGGGAAATAGGATGAAGCTTTCTTTTATGTTTGTATTTATTAGGTTTTTCTCATAATTCTAATAAGTGCCTGAGTTTCAAACATGGTAAATGCTTTTTCGGCAGCATGTCTGAAATAATATGAGCAAATGCCAAAAAAAAAAAAAAAAGGAAGTTTGACAAGATCCGTGAGGCTCCCATTCCAGGGGAGGAATGGTGCCTCTTTCTTTTTATTACCATTTTAAGTGGAGATTAATCTTTGGTAAGAGGTGACTGTGAAGTGATTTATGATTTCTGAGTACTTATGCTGAGGAACAAACAACAATATCTATGTTTGTAATCAAGATGTCTTAAAAGTTTTGGTGGCCTGGCTCTGTAATCCTGGTTCCTAGTTTGATTTGTCCTGAGCCGTGCAAAAGGGCACTGCAGAGAAAGACTCCAACAGTGTCTCTTCTTAGAAAAAAAATAATGAAGTTAGAGAGTAAGCGTAGACTTTTTACTTTTGACTTTGCTAAATGTACTGATTGATGAAAAATCATGGGTAATTGCCGATTAAATCTAAAAGCATCCCAGCTACAGACTTCAGAAATTCTAGAGGCAGAGAAGATTTTTAAAAGGGAAACATTCTAAATTTAAAAAAAAAAGTTTATATATATTTATAAAAGTAATTGCCTTGTTTTTTAAAATATTAGAGACCCACTTTGGAGATATGGATTTAATTCTTGACATTTTCTGTGAGACTTCCTGTAAGACCACTCTGTCAGTGATTATGTCCTATATTTAAAATAAAATAAAAAATTTATACAGATGACAAGATCTCCAAGACAAAGGACTTAGATAATGTTTTACAGTGCCCAGCCCACTGTGGTCTCAATAGAAATTGGATATTATAAGTTTTAGTGAAAATTTATTTAATGATAATTTAAATACTAGTAGTAAAATTAGTAAAAAAAAAATAATTAAAAAATAGACCCTTAATGAGGAAAATTATAAGTAAGGATGTTATCTTTTAATTTTAGCCTCACTGGTGTAGAAGACTGATTCTTAATTAGGTTGGTTCTGTTAATAAAACGTCTACAACAGAATCTTATGTAAGACTCCCAGGATGAACATCTCCCTCTCCCAAGCGGCAGCGTGAGGCCGGAGCGAGCATCCTTCCGGGAGAGGGAGCTGCTGGGCCCGCTGACTCCGCATCCCTGCTCCGGGTTTCTCTGGCTTCAGGGATGTGAATTCCAACGTGTTCTGCACTTAACCCAAGCACAGCAAACCTGCAGCTAGTAGACCGGGTAGCTACTTTAGGTATATGTCCACGAATTGCAGCCTCTCGGTAGAAGAGGTACCACAACGTGTCCTAAATGGAGGTTGTGTTTGTTAGGAGTGCGGGGCTGTGCGAGCACAACAGATGCTCGGATGGTCTGGGATGGATCCCTGCTTCTCCTGGGTGTGTTACTGCTCTGGGGCAGACCAGCGTGAGGCCACTGGGCTTCAGGAGAAGTTAGCAGAGTCGGTGAGAAGTCAGGCAGGAGACGCCAGGGCTAACAGCTCTCCAGAATCCTGCCAATAACTAATTTAATGGAATTTGTTTCTCTTCTAGAATAAAAGCACATTTATAAAAGTAACAAAAACGGTAGTTGATTTGTTTTAAGCACAGGAAGAACAAGCTCTGAGTTATGCAATGCATTTGCTGTATATTATTTTACTTCCAGACTGTAGTCTGTCTGTCGTAGCCAAGAAACAGAGTCTTTGCGTGGACCAGGAAAAAAAAATGTACAATATTCAATCGAGCTATGCTCATCTGGTCTGCTTCCAACCAGGAAAACAGAACGTGAGCTATTATGGTAGTTTCACTTAATAGCACCCTAAAATGTTTGCTGCTTTTTTTTTTTTATTTTATTGTAGCTGTGCTGGTGCTGCTTTCTGTTAAGATGGGATGTTAATTATCAGTTTCTAAGGTAGAATGTGAGCATTTTACCTGATTCTTTGAAACTCCTCTACAGAATAATATTCTCCCTCAGGAGGCACGTGCTGTTGGTCCTACTCAATCTGACATATGGGGTTGTCATTCTTGTGCTTAGCTAGCATTGATCTTTTCAGCATTGTTAATGGGGACTGTGTATCTCTACTCACAACCCTGTCTTTTCTCTCGAACCAAATCTGTGAAATCCATATCTGCTACGAGTACAAGGGTAGTATTTAGTATTCTATTTTTCATCATCAAAATCAAGAAGAGCTTGTTACTGTGCTTTGCATGGACAAGCTCTGTTACTCTGTGCTGCTCACTCTCAGATCAGATGTAAAGATATGTTTGCTGTTGACCTCATTTAAAAGCCCTCTAGAGGAAAAGTCTGAAAAAAGTTGATACAGTTTGGCATGGTTATTCATTATGCATGGGAAGTGCGTTGCTTTATTTTCATTAATTTTACATAGAAATCAGATAGACCACAACATGCTTTTCTCATTTTTGGGAGCTTCACGAAGCTTATGTTACATTCTCTATGCAGAACCACGTATAGACAGGCAAATCCAAAAGCATTCTGTATTCCCCAGCTCATCAATCCATGTTTAGGAGGGTGGGATTGTCCTTGTGTTAAACGCTGGCCTGGCATTCTCTTATTTCTCCGGGCATAATATTTTGTCTGAATACTGGTTCTACAGAATGACTGGCACTGATGAAAAAAATCAGGTGTGCTAAAAATATATAGTACTCCTTTGGCATATCATTGAAAGTGGTAACTAATCATCACAATGTGAATGTGTAGGCTACTGAAATGCAAATAGCAAAGGTACAGAAGTCTAGCTTTAGCTGTACTGGACTAATGGTATTGTTCACAAAAAAAAATTGCAGTTAAATACAGCCTGATTGTTGAATTTCACTTTTAATAGGACTGAGGAATCCTACACTGCACCTTTTTCATTCAGGAACGCCAAGTTTCTTTCTGTCTATTTTTTGTGTCTGAAGGAGATGTAAGTGAAAGGTCAGCATGTCAAATTTAGGATAATTTTTAGTAATTAGATGAAAGAGTGGAATATCATTTGCTACTGAAATGTATACTACTTTTTTAAGAGCATGCCACTAAAGCTCAGAGAAATCCTGGGGAACTCTTCACACAAATGTGATGATTTACATACTGATGAGAACATGAATATATCTTTTTCTAACCCCTTATAGAACAGACTAATACAAAATCTTACATTGTCTCATGAACATAATCAATATTAAAGGCATTTTGAATACTTACATTGAAGCTCGAATCTATTCACAGGACCTTAGCTGCACAGCTCTATGTGTTCCATGAACCCAAAAGCCTGCCGAAGTCTGCAAATGCTGTGCAGTCCCTTTTTCTGTTCTGCTTCCTGCCTCTCTCTGTGGCATCCAACCTCTCTTACCCAAACCCCTTGTTCTAAAGCCTACAGATGCTGTTGTGAATCAAATCCTGTAGTTTTTAAACTTTCAGGATGACTGCTTTTCCCTTACACCATAAATTACATTAACTACATTCCGAGCAATCATGAAGTTATTTCTAGTGGTTTGGCCACAAAATTAGGAGCCGGAAACTTCCTTGTAATTCCGTAACCATTGGCACTTGTTTCATCCAAAGGAAGCAAGTCCTTAAAACTGTTTGTGGTGTCAGTTCTTTATATGCAGTACAGTGATAATACCTCTTGCCCCTTGGAAGTGTAAGGGAAATTATTTAAAATCCATGGTCCTGAACGACCTAGAAACACCAAAGGTATCATCTAAGTGTAACTAGTCCCGATTATGGATTTTGTATTGTGTGTGAAATGATATGTATTGGCTTGCTTATGGTATTTTCAGTCAGCTAACTCATGCACTAATACTGAATTAAAAGTAATTCATCACTTCTCTACTTCAGTTACTAAAGGTACGCGTTCAGCCCTCACTTACCCCTCTGTGGTCCTGTAGATAGTTTTGTGATTTACTTAGATCTTATAATAGGGTAGAGTTGGACCTAAAACGTTCACATCTAATGTAATTTAGGTTTTGACATCAGTGGAGATTTTGTTCCACACCTCTCCCTTGCAGTCTCTCATAACAATTCCATGCAGGGACTCAGAAAACCTCATGTTGTAAGTGGAATGTCTGGAGTACGTTATGCATAGCAGTTATTCCCATATTTTATATATATATATAATGCAATATACACTGCATAACCAAAGTTATGGCAGAAAAAGAGAGACAATTACTGACACTTCAGATAGTTACTTAGTTAAGTATGGGGGTCGGTAAGCATAGTATTACTTATGTGTATGTATATTAAAAAGAATAAGTAAAGCTCTTCCTCAATTGAAGACACCGGCTCCCATATTTCCTACCTTATCCGGTCAGGACATAGATTTCCATGTGGCTATTGCAGCAAAAGACAAAAGAAAATGCAGAAACAGCCTTTCCAGTTCCCTCTGTCCTGAGTCCAACACTGTGATGGAAGCTCTTCTTTTTCCTTCCAACTTAATCCAACCCTGAGCTGGATTAGCAATGGCGCGTTTCTTTGTCAAAGCGCAAGCTTAGACTGGATAGCCATGTGGATATTCCCAGCTGGGAATCCTGCCCTAAGTACCCTCACTTGACACACATACACGGTCTCTTGGCTGCCTAAGACCCCTGCCCATCTGTCTGTATGGCATTGTGCCCACTGCCCCAGCTCACTGGCCATTTTCAGTAGGGCTTTCCTGCCAAATGCTGATTGCTTTAGATGGACAGCTGACATAGCGTTACTGCCTGCTCTTCTGCTAGCAAGTCTTTCTTTTTGAATAGCATAGAAGGCTGAGGTACAGGTGTATTTGGTCCTGCTCTACTTAAAGTTGTATAGGCAAAATACTAATCTGAAGCTGTGGTAGCCTTACCAGTGACCTGACTGGAAACAGATCTGAAATACGTCATCTCTGCACTGGAGGAGAGACACAGAAAGAAATGGGTCTGCCAGCTGATACCAAGTCCAACTCTTGGTGTAAGTGCTTTATAGATGATATAGAAGGCCTGGACATGAACAGCAATTTTTGACAACTGACGAAGCAAGGAAGAGTTCAGTCTCACCGTGGTGATTCCAGGGAAGTTCAGGACATGCTTTTACTTAATGTTGTGGTGGTTTTTTTCTGCACAATATTTGAGTCGCATGTTGATCCATCTCCCTAAGAGAAAAAGTATCTGAGCTCTTGACCAGCTCACACCCAGCTGATCTATCACTTAGTGAAGATCTCACATTCAGCCCATGTATGTGCATCCATGCCAACTAAAGATTCTTCTACATTTTGGGGCATTCATAGCCTTAGAGTTTTCATAGCTTCCACATACCTGCTGTCTCCAAATTTAGTAGTAGTGAGGTTCCAATTCTAGAAGAACTGACATCAAGAATTAAGAAATTGTGAAGGATAGTCTTCTGTTCCATTTTTCTTTTAAAGCCTTTGGAAATGTTTTAATGTTTTTTTTTTTTTTAAATTGGATTATTTTGTAGCATGGGTAGCTACAAACTCTGCTTTGTTCTATGAAAGATAAATGATGGAACCCCCTCACAAATGAAATAGCAATGCTGGTTAATTCCAGTCAAAAGAATTCTGTGTAGTTTCTACCAGTTTATATTTTTACCTGACAGAGTAACACACGGAGAAAATTGAGCCCTGTGTGTTGCAGCGTAAAAGGCACAGTGGGAAGGGAAATGGGCTGAAAGTCAACCAGGGCTCTTTTATTGCCTGTGCTGTTGAGCTACTTTATGACCCTTAGCAAGTCACTCAACTTTTCTGTGCCTTAGTTTTCTTTTGGTATTAATTAACTAAATTGTAAATGATTCAGAAACAAGACTTCTAGCCTGATCTTGGCTTGGGATCCAGGTGCTGATGGATCAAAAGTAATAATGTTGAAAAGTCGTAACCAAGTTTTCATTTAACCAAACATATTCTTACTTTTTTGGGAAAGTACTGATTTACTTGCATAAAAATAGGGTTCTATAATAACGGGAGAACATCATGATGCAAATTCTGTATTGTCACTCATTTGTTTATCTGTCTATTCCATATCCAAACAGAAGCAAAATATTTTAGATCTTTAAAACAAAGAGCAAAAGGGATCTCTTCTGTCCATAATAGCTTTTACAATTCCCTCATGCCTAAAATGAAAACCAGCTCTTTTCTTTCAGCTACTATAAGTGGCTGTACCTGTATGTGTGTGTATTGTAATGTATATGTGATATACAAACACACTGTATTAAAAATAAAAGTTTCATATATTCTTGTGGTGGTTAGATATTAACTTTTAATGGCTTCATCGCTATGTACATGACTGCTCTGGATATAACCAGTGTCATATGGCAGCCTAAAAACAGGCTCATCTTAAGATGAGCAAATGGCAGCTCCAATTCTTTCAGTGAATGTAGGTCAATTCCTGCAGGAGGAAGTTTGTGCATCAAAGCGCAGAGCACCGTGTGCGCAGCCCTGGGTCCCGCAAACGCTTGGTGTTGCCAGCACAACTACTCCTGAAGTTTCTCTTTAGCTGATTTTTTTATCTTTTCCCTTAGCAGCATGATGTGCTTGAGTTGCATATAGAATATCTTTCTCCACCCATAGTTTGGGTAGTGGACAAAGGCATTTCTGCTTTTGGAAATCTAGGATTTTACCAGTTAGAACAGGTGTATTGTTTTATTGTTGTTTTCTCCTCCCCTCAAATGTCTTCCTAGTATCCTTTTAAAAATAACACACGTGTTTTGAAGCTCCCTGAAGTTAATACATAGAGTAAACTATAAGGATAGTATAAAAGCTTCTCATATCACGGGTCAGGTATGAGAAGGTTTAAGAGTGAGCATGATAAAATTCATGTAACTTTCATACCGCTTTTTTGAAGAGAGACGGGTAGTTTCTACGGAGATTTAGATAAACAAGGTTTTGCTTTAACATCAGGAATTTAGCTGATACATTATTTTAGCTATTATTTCTTCTTTGGAAGTTCCAAGGATTGCTTATGCATTGACCTCTGATACCAATTCAAACACTATGAAATTCCTATTTACTCTTACTCCTCTGTCCTTTCAAATTTTATTGAGAAACTACTGAAGGTTTTCACCCAATTCGGTGTTTACTCTGAATTTCATGTAGGCAGTGTTCACCCTGTCCATTTTCTCCAATGTGTGATTATGGTTTGAAAGTAGCCTTTAGAATTTTTGTCTCTGAAAGGAAGTGGGTCCAGTTAAGAGTATGGTGGACCAGATATTTTCTTTTCTGCTCTCTTAGTGGCCATCCAAGAAATAGGTGATTTTTCCATCAAGGTGTTTGCGTATGTGCATATATACGTGTATTGTACACAAATGCGCTTTTTAAAAACACATACATGTATATTTATATAGAGAAAAGTTACCCTTGAGGGGTTCTTGCTTTAAATATGAAAGATTTCCTAAAAAATTGTGTTCCCTAAAGGTAGCAATGAATCCTCCAGTCTACATCCCAGCTAAATGCATACAGTGTACACACATTGCTAAATATATTGGGGGGAGGTGGAGGCAGGGGTTGAAGGGTGGGGGTAAAAGAACCCAGCACCTTACACTTTTGGAAAAGAAGTGAGCTTATTTAGAGTGCAATTGAAGAAACCTTGCAGCGTTTTCTGACTTCCACAGTTGGGGGAGGATAAAATTAATCATTTACATTAGATTACAATGTACAGCCAGATTAGAGTGCTTCAAAATGCATTGTTATGCAATTAGTGAAACTACTGCGGTACCTCCAAATGCTGCTGCTACCTCTGAGATACATCCATATACATCCATCCATACGCAGTTTCTGACACAGCCTCGCAATCTCCAGTGAAAAATGACACCTTGTTGAGGAGACAGGATGACTGTTTGGGTGGTTCAGAGATTTGCAATTTAGAGAGGAGTCTATGTCAGAATCAAAACACTATATCAATGCCATTCTCAGGTAATATCTGATACAGGAGATCTGCTGTGATAATGTATTTACTAAAGATGTTTTACAGATAACACTCAGTATTATCAGAGTATGTCAGTATGTGCATATTAAAATGTTTGTTGCTGTGGAGTCACAACTGTTGCATGATGCTAACACGCCAAAACTTTGCAATCCACTGAGCACTCCGTGTAGCCGTGAGTGCTTGGTTTAGATCTTTCTTGCTAGCATTTGGGAGCTTAAAGATCCAGGCAATTCATGGAAGTGCTAGGGGGATGTCTTAGCAAACTAAATAAGCTAGATGAATCCCCTTTGATGGGCCCCCTTTTAAAAGGTTACACAAAAGAACTGCTTTGTTTGAGCGAATTGCCTTCTACTTTGTGAAAATCATATATAAATGAGTCCCAGATCAATGCTCTTGAGGCTGCAAAAGGAAAAAAAATAAAACAAAATATAAAAGGTAGATCAGAAGCTATATTTTAGCAAAAATGTCTCTTAAGTGCTGTTGTCTGACACTATGAACTCCAATCAATGTGTCAGTATTTTGGAATTTGAAAGGAAATAGGGATCAGACCTGACAATCCAGAGCTGAAATTTGATGCTCTGGTCTTTTTGATAAACTGACAGGCAGTGAAAATTGCACACGTCTGCAGGGAATCAGGAGAAAAAGAGAGACAGTTTTGTAGAAAGTCTGCTTATGATTCACAAAGGCATGTATTTTATAAAAATGAATTGCTTTTGCAGTGTGTGGCAGGTTGCCTTCTTTTTTGAATGGAAGCTTTTGCAGCTTGTAAACGGGTGGGTTTTGTACATATCTACAATATACTATGACTTCTGTTAGCTTACGATTTAATTTCAGTTGCTCTCCCATTCTTGCAAATGAAGCAAACTTGATAAAAACAGGTAGTTGAAAAGGAATTAGAAACTTTTACCCTAAAAGCTTTTTTTTCTAACTGTATGATCAAATTTGACAAAATGAGTTTTAAAAACTGTTCTTGTCAATAGTTTAAAATAACTGAAAAGAATTCTTCACGTTTCATCTTCCAAAGCATTATATCCTTTGGATTTATGTAATGCTTTTCATCTAAGACTCTCAAACCATGCTGCAAATGCTCAATCTTAAAATATCTTATTCAGACAGACAAATATTACTATACCCATAATGCAGGCTGGTAAACTGAAAGACTGCGAGGTTGGTGACCTGCCCCAGATCACACTGCAACCAGGAGTCCAAGGTGAGGACGGAACCCAGGACTCCTGACTCTCAGGGTGGCATTCAATACGTTGCACACAGTTTACCACTTCTAAAATACTAAAGGCAAACTCTGAGTCCTGCATAAAAATGTGCTTAAATGTGCTTTGTCTAAGGGAACAAAGAAGTTGCCTTGTGGGACAGTTTTCCTGATCCACGGAGTTCAGGGTACTCTCTGGGGGAGCAGCTGATACTTCCACGTGCTTCTCTCACTCTGGTGTTTTTTTATGGTTAATTCATTCACAGAATTTATCTTAGTCCTCCGAATACAGGGATTAAAATCCCTTTGTAAATACCCCCGCCCCCCCCCCCATTTTTAACTATTATAACTCAGTTTTGTTTTCAGACATATAAACATGTTCTGTGCAAGCAGGCAGCATGCAGTGGAATTGGAATCTTTGTGTTGCTACAATCTTTGAGCTTTGAAACACTTCTCTTTAGAGATTGCTTAAAACGTTAAAAGTTTGCTGGCTCTGTTGCTTTTTATAGCTTTTACAGAGGTCACAAAAATTACAACTCGTAAACTGCTTTCATAAGATCATAGAATCACATGGGGTTGGAAGGGACCTCTGGAGATCATCTAGTCCAACCCCCCACCAAAGCAGGTCCCTAGAGCAGGTTGCACAGGAACGTGTCCA
Organism: Tringa tobata; assembly: GCA_033628505.1. Classification (NCBI taxonomy): domain Eukaryota; kingdom Metazoa; phylum Chordata; class Aves; order Charadriiformes; family Scolopacidae; genus Tringa; species Tringa tobata. The sequence continues at coordinate 2,923,468 of JAHREE010000559.1, forward strand.
GGCAGGTTTTGAATGTCTCCAGAGAAGGAGACTCCACCACCTCTCTGGGCAGCTTGTTCCAGTGCTCTAGCACTCCCACAGCTTTATGTCATTTTAGCTTTAGTATATAGTCTAAGAGTAAATACCACTACTTTTATTCATTAGAAGAGTGTTTTTAAGCACCAAGCTATGTAAAGAAAGTTCTCTGAATTTAATCACTTGTTTCCCTGTGCTCCTAGAGATGTTAGTAATATCAAAGAGAACTGTCAACTCTAAAAACCAGCATTCATAAACTTGAAGAGATGGCTAGACACGCTACAAATTTTGGCTTCATGGTTTTATTGGCCATTTCTGAAATTAGAGTGCTGTGTCGTGTAGAGATGACTGTACCTCTGCGAGGACAGAAAGCAGGATGGCTGGAGGGGAGCTGCAAGGAGCTGGTATAGCAGAACAGGGGGAGGACAGGGTCCTTAAAGGGCAATGTGTTGTCAGAACTTGTCCAGCCAAATCTGGTTCAGTCTAATGAAAACTGAAGTTACTATGTTTGCGATTTGTGTATCTTAAAATATGAAAAAGCCTTCTGATCTCTTCATTACTGAGAAGAGGCCTTACTTCACTCCATGCCTTTGGTAGAAGGGAGAAAATAACCATCTTCTCTTAAATGAAGTTACTATAGCGTATGATACTGGGCAAAAGCATCCAGTCCCAGGCTGCTGCAGTTTTACCATCCATTACCTTGGTTTCACATAGCAGCAGTAGGGGATAAAGTGAGTCTGATCATCTCAGGTTCCAGAAATTCATGTCTAGCTCTATGTTCATGGATCCCCTACATAAATCAAGTGCAGTTGTGTCTGAAATAATTCTCTGCCAAGGCTAATACAGCTGTTTCATTCTTACATCGTATCAGGCAGTAAGCAGGGTATGCTTGTTTATGCAGCTGGGAACCTTTGTCTTACTGGGTTCTCTCTGTCTCAGGCGTGGTGGAGCATAATCTAAACAGCATGTTATGTTCTATACGGGCCACTTATGTGGAAGAATCAATAAGGGAAAAGTAAGCATTGTGTTATCAAACCGGGAGGAGTGTCATTGGGTTTCTTTAACACTATTACATTGCATACTGATGTTTCATTGGAGATAAAATCCACCTACATTCACTGCAAGCAAGGGAAAAACACTAGTACTCCTACTTCTTAAACAAGTGAAAGGTTGTTTGGCCTCGTGTCTTTCCCTCTTAATGTATATTTTCACCTTGGGGAACGGCTGCCTGTTATTGATTTATCTAGGAAAAAATATAACCTGTAATATATTAAACACGGTAGGTCCTATTCAAACTGGCAGCACGTGTAAATTTTTAGCTCTTTACTGGAGGATAAAGGATTAGCCCCTTTCAGTTTTCTTTTTACGGATAGATTTGTTTAAAGAGGGATACCATGTTATATGGCTATTGATTTTTCCGATGTGCTTGTAGTTGTGCCCATCCCGTATCTTGTTCTAGTGTTTAAAAAACTGTCCTTAATGTTTATTTTAATTAAATAACTTTCAAGCATGTTTGTTGCACCCGTCTTTTGATGAAGATTTGACCCAGGCAACCTGCATTACTTGATTGAAGCAAAAGCATGTTAGTCTGACAATTTTGGCCAGTCTGACAAGTGAAAAATAGATGTCTGTCATGTGACAAGCTGCTGAATATAAATTCTGTTAGCATTTGCTCCTGAGAGAAAGAGAAAAGGTGAGGGTTGGGGAGGGGGTGAAGAAGAAACGGGGGGTTAGAAGAGGCTGGAAAAAGAAGAAAGGAAGGATGTTAGCTACTCTTAAAAACATCAAGCCAAAAATAGAGTGCTAGCCAGGTTAGTTAGTTGTTAGTAGAAGCAAACAAGCCAGACAGCTCTTTCTCCAGCTGTAGATGTTGAATAAACACCTGCACAAGTGTTCCACAATTTCAAATTGGCAAGTAAATAAAAGCAGTGAAGAGGCACTTTTGTGGGGCCGTATTCAGGTATGGTGTCAAATCAGCTGTTTCCTATATTGACTGCACAAATGTACTAGTTCTTTGCAGAAGAAGATTATAGAAAAAATTTAATCTAATTTTATTCAGAAGCTAACTTCTGAGTGATCATATCCAGCACAGACTTCAGAGGCCTGCAGCACATTCTATTTATATCTATCTTCTACAGTTAAAGCTATATCTATTTTGTAAGTCACATAACTGAGAGAGGTGATATTTATTTAATTCTGCTACCTTATTTTTGGGGGAGATGTTTTGCACATACAGAGAACTGATCTTGCTGGTGTTTGAGAACCTTATCCTAAGTAGAGGAAGTTCTGCTTCTGCCTGGCAGGAGGCAAAAGGGCCATGGACGTATTCAGACTTCCATATATCTGAACAGTTTATTACCTTTTTCACAAGTGAGTAGTTTAAGCTGCTGCCAACTTAGTAGCTCTAAATTAACAAAAGTCCAAACAAAATTGCATGTACATAGTTAAAGATATCTTTGTTAAAATATTGTATAAGCATTAAGACCTATTTATTTGATAGCAGACAAACAGAAAAGATCTTTTGACTGTTTCTATCCAAAGAAGCTTGTTAAAGGTCAGTCCGCTGTCAGAATTGAACATAACGGTTACAGAGAGTGAGGATAAGATGTGAGGCTGCACTTCAACACTGTCTCTGTGATTGCCAGCATCTGTTGTGGTTTCCAGACTTGTCCAATGAGATTTGCTAATACAGTTGTGTGTTTGATGCCATGCTACTGAATGCAAATATATGGAGCGTGCTACATCCAATATAGCTCACCCTCGGGGAGAGTCTTATTGCCACACTTCCCTTTATACAGCCCAAGATGTACTGTGAAGATAACATGGATATATAGATGAAGTTGAATCAAACTCGGATACTGCATTTACATCAGTAAATATGGACCTGAACTGCAAAACAGAGAGTTGGATTCAGAATTCCACAAAATTCTGGTCTATTCAGGCCAGAACTTGCAGTAATGAAAGGAAGTTTAACAATGATTTAGAAAGAATGTTGTCCCTGTTTCCCCACTTTTTGAATTTCTGACCATTCTTGTTAGGTGGAATGTTCTGTGGGGTATGCCTTTGGATAGTCTGTATCACTGAAGATGAAAATAATGAGAGATGGCATTTGGAAACTTGCATGAGAGGGTGAATTTTTTTGTTGGCATTGTATCTGCTAATAAGTAATGCAGGGAAGTTAAGTGTCTGGAGGAATAGGTTCTAGCTTTGTGACTCATGCTTTTACTATCCGTTCATAGAATACATGGATTTGAACAAAGCCAGTTAATGGCATTACCATCATCATGGAAAAATCAACATGAAAGTGTATTATTCCATTTTTAGCCAATGATGGTACCTAAGAATTCATATGCTAGATAAGAGTACGTTCCACCATTAATTTCTCAAAGGGAAAGTAAATCCCTAAATATCATCCCCTGACTGGCCAAATTCATATTCTCAGATTCTGTCATCACAGGTGTGATATGAAAATACAGAGGGAGAAACTCTCTTTACTCTTAACCATCACTTTTGTACTGTTCCTGCTTTTTTGAGTTTTATTATATCAAGGCTTGTTTTAAGAAGTTGAAAGTAGAAACTGGCAGGAACCAGATATTTATGCAAAGAAGGATCTAAATTTTAGGCAAGTCTTGGGTGTTTCTTTAGTTATCAAAATGCCTAATCAACAGCTATCTGTAGAGATAATAATGAATGTTGTGACCATAGGATATTTTCATAATGTAGTTTGGTTTGTGTAAAATAACACATCTGTTGTAACGCGTTAACATCTTCTTTTAGTAATTGAGGTACTATCATCTTCTCTAACAGGCAGAAGTTGGATTGAGTTGTTTATGTGACAGAATTAATCTCTTAACCATGCTGATGTCTTCAGAAATGCTTATACAAATGTAAGATGTGTTATTAACTAAGAGTAAACCGTCATTAGTTCCAAACATTTCTATGAGTCAGACAACAACCAGGCTTCTACCTATGTCTTTTCTAGAGCCCTGTGCAGCCCGGCTTGCTGTAAGCCTTGCTCCTGCCCTGAAAGCAAGTAGAGCACCGGGGACTTGACCTCCTCACCAGTGCTCTTATCCTTTGTATCCACCTCACTGGCCTCCCATGGAAGGCTTTCTAAATAAATCTTCGCTTGAGAAGATGACTTTCTTTGAGAGCCTTTGTGCAGCAGACCCAGAGTTCTGACAACCGCTGACCCTCCTAAGCAGGGGCTGCATTAGATGCAAAACGTGGACAAGCTGGTGAAATGAAGGCTCCTTGCCCCTTCCCCTCTAGACTTCAGCTACAAAAGAGCAAAGTAAAATCCTATGTACAGTCACTAGCTGCAATGCTAACTCTTCCAAATCTAAATTTTTATTAAAACAGTAGGGGGTGAAAATGACTGGGCTAAATGCAGGTGAGACAGGCCCCTTGAGAACTATGGTAAAGGAAAGGCGAGTGAATCAATACGTGCCATGGGATAGCATAGTGTCTGAAATGGCATGATAATGGCAGCAGCTGAAGCTTGTATTGATGCAGCAGGAAATGCTTTTTGCTCCAGTGATGACTGTTGTTCAGTTTCAGAAAATACAGAAAGTTCTCTTTCATTATTAAAAATTACCCAGGAGGTGTCTGTATACCACGTACAAATGTTTACAGATTGTTAGAACAGTCATTTGTGTTACAGAACAGTAGTCCTATGATACATGCACAGGAAGGTCAGTGAGTTATTTAACAATTGTGTTTTACTTACAAAGGAAATAGGGAAACAATGATCTAATCCATTTGGTCTTAATAGTGAAATTTACTATAGAATGTAAAAAACGGTTTAGCCTATTTAAATAATGGCTGTGATTATAGCACACTAATACGGTGCATTTTATACTACATAACATGTTATGAGTAGCATGCTGAGTGATTTTTTTAGTATATGTAGATTACACAGAAGCACAAAGGATGCATCTCTGAACTGTTTTTGTAGAGCTGATTATAGGTCTAACTGCTGTAGGAGGAGGCTGAAAGAGCTTTGTTGAGAGGCATTGATTGATTAATAAAGTGTGCAGCAGCAACAGACATAACATTGCAGTTATAGATTTTCCATACTTTATCTTCAGGGCTTGTAAAGATACAGTGGTGATCAGATGATGAGGTTTTCTTTCACCTTGCAGTAACACACAACAAATCATGGCATTCTGCAGTGCCACAAAACAGCTTATTGCAGAACGCCGAGTTAAAGAAAACTCCTCCACAATCACGACTTTACAGTTAGACATTGTCCTTTTTCCTTCTAAACTCCTTTATAAGAGATGCTTCCAACAATAATTTAAAGTAATATCCCAAATTTAGAAACAAAGTGGGAACTGTACATTCAAACACTTAGGGATTCTATTTTTATTAAATTGAAAATGTGAGTGGAAAGTCACATGTGAAGCGTGCATGCATTTTATTCCTGCTGATAGATACAGATTTGCTGAAGAAACCTGTATTTAGATTCAAAATCAGCCAGTACAATGGCCTATAGTTAAAAATCATGTTGTGTAGCTTTGTGTACCTGGTTAACAAAGAGGAGATATAAACAGACCCAGATCAGCATGTGATCAGAATATATCTGAATTGATACTTTTATGTGAAAGTCAAATCCTGGCTGGGGAAACACCCTATTTCAGCTCTAGGAGAACCGTTCCCATGGGCACTGCTGGAAATAATGTGGATTCTTATTCATTAGCTATCATTTTGCTGTACCCCTGTAACCAGCTTCTAAATAGGAACAGAGAAAAGAAGTGCCACAACAGACAAATGTTGTCTTCACCACAGAACTTCTTTTTAGAGCCATGTGTTGCAATAGGTTCTTTGAATATTTTTGCATTGTTAAATGCCTTTCCCATAAATCTGCACTCACCTAAGTGGGGCTGAAGTTATTTGAAGTTTAGTTTAGTAGGAGTTTAATAGTAAGTTGTTTTGCAGCTGCTCTTAAATCCACTGAACTTTCTCTGGTTTTAAACCCATTTTTAATATCATTTTGTCTCTTGCTTGGTGATGTGAAAGATCTGCAAAACTGGGATATTGAGTGTACTCAAATTCACAAAGACATAAAAGAAATGGAAGAAGTAGGTAAAATATAAAATTAATAAAAACTGCTAGAAGTTTTTCAGACACTAGTTTGTTCTTTAAATTTACAATAGCCCTTTCATGTTTACATTACTTTTGTTCTGAGTTTAATTGACAACACATCCTCATTTATCCATTTCCAATATAAATTAAGAATCAGAACAGGGCACATGAAGTTCTTGCTTGATAGTCATCTTAATATTTGTACATACATATATTTTAGAGGCTATTATAGAACAAAATTATTTTTAAGAAAGAAATTACTTTTAGAGGCAGCATCTCCTCAAGGATAATTACTTTTTGCCAAACTGCAATTTAAATTAGCTGTAGTATACTTCAATTCCTAAAACTCCAGTGAAATTTTACTCTGAAACATTTACCTTGTTTTGTTCAGTTTCAGGTATGATTTTAGTTTAGTTTTGGTTGAAGTGATCCCGATGCATGTATCTGTAAATGTAATACAAATACATACGCCCACATATACGTGTTCTTAAGTCCCAGAGCACTTTTTCAGGATAAATACTGCAATAAGAAAACTTGAGGTGAGCATCTCTCTTTGATATGTGTTTCTTTGAGGTGTGAGTAGAATGAGTAACACTCATTGCATTTCTGTATGGTACTCGGGCTTAAAAAAAAGCCCTGTATTCAACATTAGTCCAGATCTCTTCCCTTCTCTCGGTAAAAGTTGTCACTGAAAAATGCCTCACAGTCAGAACATCATCTCTAATGATAGTTTCCATTTTCAGCATGTATTAAAGAAAACCCTTTTGTTCCACATACAGCCCACACAATGACGCAGCATTCAATGATCCCAATGTTGAATACTTAAATGAATTTTCATTAGAAATTTTAAAATGTCCAGTTCTTCAGCTGCTGTAAATTAGCATTGCTCCACTGAAGCAAGTGGAGGTACGACAGTTATAACACTAGAGGGTTTTAGCCTGTGCTTTTAATTTTTGTAATAACCTGGAGTATGATACAGAGTAAGCCCTGCCGTATTCCATGTATGAAATGAGTTGAGATGGTCGGGTTCTCTGCTGTTCAGGTACATTAACAAGCAGGTGCTCATGTTGAATCTGTTCTCTGTATAAAAAAACAAACTTGATTTTGGAATCTCATATCCATCAGGAGCATTAAAGTCAGATAGTTATAAATAACAATGCTGTGTAATTAATTAGCTATCTTTGTGATATAAAAAAATGTAAGCATGTGTAGGCATAATGTATTCCAGATTTTGCATAGGATTTAGCAGCAGTCTGTTTCAAATATCAGCAGAGAAAATCCTGTTCTATTGACCCAACAAGAAAACAGTGTGAATTCTAAGATCAATTGCTTGCCAACATGTTCCAGCTCTTTTTAAAGATAAATATGCATACATTTGTATTTTAAACTTTTAAATTGCTTTCATCTGATGATCTTAAGTAGATTTTCAAACTTTGATTAATATGTGGTATACAGCATTTCTGGGATCTACAGGGATCAGATTCTTCCACTCTCAAAATGAAATCACATCTGTGACAAAAGACAGCAACTATTGTAAAGTGCACAGGAGCACTTCAGAACAGCTTAAAATGGGAAGTGAAACATTCTGGTGGAGACTTCAGGTGAATTTATTAACTACGTTGTTACTGCCAGGAGTATGATCAGAATAAATATTAAAAGATTTCATGTGCCACAGCAGTGCCTGTTAATGTCATCCTGAGGCATTGTTTTAGTACTGAATCTGAGAGGAGAGAGACTCATGCTCTGTATCAACATGGTGTCCTGGGAAGGAATAAAAAGCCAGTTCCTCCTGGTAAACCCTGAGCACTCTAGGCTTGCCAAGTCCTCTGTGGCACTGGACTCTTAACATGGAAAGCAAATAAAACAGGATCTGTTTTGCAAGTAGATCCACTCAGATTGCCTCAGCACTTTGGTATATTAGCAGAGTTCCAAAAGGGATGGAGGAGAATGCTTATTTATCTTGGCTTCATTAAATACATTTGCACAATTAAAAAAAAAAAAACACAACACAACAAAACAAAAATAAAAAAGCTTGTCTCTGACAGGCTTAGAGCGCGTTTGCATCTCAATAGAGTTCAGAAAAACTCTAAAATAACTAAACTTAGCTACCCCTGTGGTGGTGCCAAGATCAGTTGTATTCTCTCTGTTTGCCAACATCTGCTGGAACAATCTGAAGGGCTGAGGTGAATTTATACTTCACCGCTCAACTTTATTTCCACATCCATGTCTTTTACTCCTTCCTCTCCTCCTTTCGCTCTGCACCTGTGTGTCTCTCCTTCCCCAGCAGTCTTAAAACTGCTAATAACTGTTCAGATTCACTGTGCCCTGGCAGACTTTGATTTTAAGTTACTCCCTGGAGCTTTTACTTTAATACAAACAAGAGCATACAAATAGAGCACTTTGTATTTCTTTCTCCTAATGGCACGCAAACCTGGCTGGCAGGGGTGATAGCTGTTGGCACTCAGACCTTCTATGCTCCTTCCTCCCTTTTGCTCTCCCATTCGCCTACTGATCCCATTTTATTTGGAATGATGCAGAGCAGGTAGAGTAGAGTAGAATAGGTTCATTGGATTGAGCAAATGCTAAAGGAGAAGGTGGCAATAAAATACGTAGCCTCTGCCTGTGGTGTCTGGATTCCTTCAGGAGACCTCCTTAGAATAGAAAAGATTTTATTATCATGATATCAAAGGAAAAAAGTGGTGTGCTTCAGTGAGAAATGAACTTTCTGCTCTTGATTTTCCGTCTGTTGAAGACTAGCTCAGGTCACTTCTCACTGTTCAGCTCTTACAGAAACAGTATTGTATTCCTTATGCCAGTTGTTAGCTATGGAGGAACCAGAACAGAAGAGGTGCTGTCTTTGGAGGTTCTTGGCACTTTGGCATATGCTTGTCATACAGACTTGATGCTGCAGCAACAAAGAAATAGTTGCTCAATGTTCAGAATATATTATACTTCTGTCTATAAAAGGCATCGGTCTCCAGTTCATTTGTAGAGGTAATTTGAGGTGTTGATTTTTAACGAGCAGGGTTTTCATGCTTCAAGTTGAACCTCCACTACAATCACTGAAATCACTTGGGACTCTGACATTCCTGTATTAGTTCTTAATTGTGGAATTTGCTGCCCTTGCTGCTCTAGTGGAATTCAAGACTGCTGACCTTCAGGGCTCACTGTGAGGCCTTTCTCTTCTCCCGGGCGAAAAAGGATTAGCAAGGAAGGGACAGTTATTAGGAGCAGGTGAGAGACCTCTTTTTTTTTGTTGTTGTTCTTTTTCTTCTTTATTTTAACTTGACATTGTGTCAATCTTGGTACATAGTATCCAGTAAAAAAAAGGGTAAGGATTATATATTTTGTTCATGCAATTTCAGTGCCAAAACCCACATGTGATAATCCAAAAGCTGAAGAATTTTGAAGTATCCATTTAATTTTCCTTTAGTCACCATACCAGCCTGTTGCGTGAGGAGGCAGTACCATGGGCATAGGCTATGGCTGAGCATTTGGTACAGAAGAAGGACCACAGAGGATGATTTTCCTGTGCAAACTTTAATGAAGATAAGGAGAAAGAAACACATAACTCAGTCATGTACAGCAGCCAACAGGGATTTTGCTTTTCACTGCATGTATATGGTTTTGAGTCCCTGCGTCTTTAATGATTTACATCGCTGAAAAGCTTTTTAGAACTGCACATGCAGACATTTTTCTATTGGAGCACCACCAAAAAGTCTGTGTAAGCACAATATGCAGGGAAAAACATGTCTTGAAAGTATTATCCTGTGGGGAAAAAACAAAAAAAGCCGGTATACTGCAAAGGATTTCTGTCCTTTCCCGGAGTCATGACACTTTGTTAATATCAAGGCTATGCAGACTGATTTATTATTTATTTATTTATTTAGAGAATGAGTAGAAAAGGATCAGCCTAAAAGCAGAATGGAAGATTGTAGGACTAAAATACCCTACAAAACACATAGGTAGCATTTCTTCTCTCTTTCCTATTCCTACCTCCTCGGTTGTCTCCATATGGTGCACAAACTCCCATTTTTATATGGGTTTATTTTTTTGTTCCAATAAAGCCTAAACCATTTTGACTCAAGAAGGTTGTATTATGCAGTGCCATGAGATTTATACTTCTCCCCCACTTTTCCTGTTAGCTAAAGCTGCTTTGTAATACATTAAATGATACCACAGAAAAGATCTAATAGAATCTGAAATAGCTTAGGTTCTTAGAAACATGTAAAACTCCATATAAAATGAATATTGCTAAAGCTCTGTCTGATTTCCATATCCTTTCCACATTGTATTTGTGTGTAATAGGCTTCCAGGAATGTTCATGACCTTACAGCTGTCCCTTTTGTTTACAGTCCAGTGCTCTGTCCTTGAGATATGTTGCACACAGAATGAAGACGAAATCATGGCTTCAGGCCTCCGTCTGCCTCCTCTGGAAAAAATAAATAAAGCCTATATAGGAGACATTCTCCAGTCAGTGCTGTTGCAGATACATATGAGTGATTAAAACCTGGGAAACAAGTATAGACAGTAATAAAAGAAATGAAGCTCAGAAAGGAATATAGCTTTTTCTCAGGAACTTTCAAGAAAAAGCCCAATATTTTTTTTTTGTTTTAATTATGAAAACCACTAATCTTTTTCACCTAAAAAATACAGTTGGACAGATGAATTTCCTAGCAGTTTGACTTGATATTTTCGAAGATCCTTTACTTTTTGAAGAGACTGTATCCTGCTAACATACAAGCAGCCCATTTCTTACTTGGTGTCTGAGTTAGCAAACAATCAACACACATTTACAATGGCACTTCATGCACGTAATGGGGATGGTGATGTTGGGTTTACTTTTGCTGCCATGCAAATTTTTATTCTCTTTGAGTAAATGTATTTTTCTGCTGATATTCTGCTTTCTGGCAGGTGCTCAAAACTTCCTTGTTCAAATGTATCTGCAGATGGCACAGTCATGGGTTCTGTGTGGTGTCTGAGTCGGCAGTGCACAGCCTGGGACAAAATTACAATCGCTAATTATTTTAGAACGAAGGGCATATGTGAGATTTCAATATCAAACACCTCGATACTAGCAGTGCTGTGCACAAGCATTACCTAGTGTAACTCTGTGTTTATGAAGTTTTGGGGCTGAATTTGGCTGTTTGTAACAGAAGGGTGTGACAGTGAGAACCCAGAACAGCCGTGGGTTTGGCTGAAAGCTTGGTGCCTGGAGGCTGGCCCAGGGAAATGCAAATAGTGCTGGGCCCACAGAGGAGCTGGGCAGTAATACCGAGAGGTGCAATAGCTTCTCGATGTTAGATTAGTGTCCAAAACATTAATATTTTTACTCCATTTTCTTCCTGCAGTAGAAAAAATATCAATTTTGTTAAACAAATGGGATGGATGTCTAACGATTATATATTAAGAAACAATTGTGTGACCCATAGTATAAACTCAATTAATTTAGATTACAGTTTAAGCTTTCTAGAAATTCTTAAGTGTTTGTGAACGTTCAGATCCATACTTTTCTGTGGGGTTTGAACTTCGTGAATGATTTTTAATTTCAGGAAGGTGGAGCTGCTCGAGTTAATGAGGTCTTTTTGGAGGCACCAAGCAGCTATTTCAAAGTGTTGTTCCATATCCAGGCAGTAGCTTTGCGTGTACATACACAAGCAGCACTACTGGTGAGGGCTGTTTCACAGCTCTGGTAATGTTCCTGAAGCTCAGCATTTACTAGGTTGTAACTGGCTCTACAGACATACCGACTGCGTGCTTCTAAACTTCTCCAAAATCCCTGGCCAGGCTACAGACACCATCTTTGGCGTAATTCCTGGCACAGATTTTCTATCTGACACCATTAGTTAAAAGGAGGGTCTTTCAGCTCCCCTTCCCTTAGTTTCCAGGACCAGTATTAGCCTGCCAGGGCACTTAATAAGGTTAATTATCTCTTTTTCCTGCCCTCCATCTGGTGGACTAGTTTCAGCTGTACAGTCACAAACATAAACAATGAAATAAACACATTGTGCAGAAGGGTTTTTAGTGCAAACCCTCTTTACTTTAGCATGAAAAATGGACGTACTCAGATAGAACAGTCAACTCTCCCCTGGCATTTTCTGTGTCTCTCCTCAATGCTTACAGTTACTCTTTAGTATTTGGGTATGTGTCCTTCCAGGATTTGTGAGTTCCTTCTCTTCAAATACCTCTTGAGTTAAGGCCGTCTCCTTCAAACATGAGTGTGTTTCTGACCTTTTCAGTCAGCATCTTTCAATGTCAGGAGTTTTACAGATTAAAAACCACTTTTCTCCTCATACAAAACTTGTCTTTCTCTGTGTTTTTCTTGGTCCCTTCTCAACTTCAGGTAGGGTTCATAAATAGCATGTTATCGGACTTTCCAAATATTCAGAATTCTTCCTATTATTTATTGTGTAAATAAGCAGGTGTGTATGACATTTAAATGAGTAAAAATAGTCCTTTTCCAAAACAACTTAAGTGACCTAAAAAACTAACATTGAGATCTAAAACCTCAAGTAAAAATATCAGTAGGACAGAATATAAAGAGAAAGTCATGTCACTTGTAGTTCAGCTGTATCGTATTATCTAATTTTTATTATTTAGCAATTTTAATAATTGTGTGAGTTTTATTTACTGAAAGGTGGTTTAAAGAATCAGTGTATGATGAGGTTTTTTTTAGGTAGAGTACTGTGTTTTGTCAAATGCTTTGGTTAAAAATCCTATAAATTACTTTTTTTTTATTTTTCTCTTATTTTATACAACGGTGCTCGGGTTTTTAATGCTTGTCTCACTCGTGTGAGGGCAGGGCATTTACTTTCACGTATCACATTGTTTGAAAATAATAGTGAAAAGGCACATGAACTGTAAAGAAATCTCCCTTGAAGTCTCTAAGGCAAGCTCTGGGACATTTTAGGGTGGATGTCAAGACGGATACATGCACTGTATGTGCACGGGGGCAATTGATGACACGTGAGCCTACAGAGTCCATATTCTAGCAGCTGATACAGAGCTGCTAAAGAAAAACATGGAAAGGAAGAAAAATGAAATAGTAAGAAAACCATCTTGAGCAAAAGGCTGATAATGAAGACGATCCATAGCATTCTTGCTTCCCAGTGGCTATGCCAACCTGTAGTAGAAGGGATTAGAAAGATCTCAATTCATAAGTTTCAGAGAAAAGTTCTTGAGGAAGTTTGCTTCTGCAAACTGCGCAGTGTCTTGGAGTCCAGGTCCTGCTGCTGCAAAAGTCAAAGGAAGTGTCTGAATGAGATCTTCCTACGTGGCTCTGAAATGTACTGATTATTAGCAGTTTAGCAGTCACACAGTAAATAAGTGTCGGTGTTTGTCATGGAGGTCCTTAGTATGGCACAAGGACCAATTACATCTTATTCATTGTTTCCACTATTCTACTACAGAAAGTGCAAAGTGATATTGGGTCTGATTTATAAATGATTTTTCTAAAACATGCATCTATATTTATAAGAAGTATAAGGACCTATCCTTTCCCTGCTAAGCTGAGCACCTTTTATTCTCATTATGAATTTATTAGTAGTCCAGGATGTTCAGCAGTACCAATGTGCTTTTTATCAAATAGACTTCTGGTAAGTTCTTGTAAGTCATTCTGTCTTTGTTTTAAGGGAAAATACTGCTCTTCCATTTTGGAATACAGCTAAATCAGAGCTGTTGAAAGGCAGGCATCCATGAGATATGCCACTGTCACAAGTGAAAGCTGGAGGTGGTCCAGGGGCACATGTTCAACAAATGTTAGTGTCATTCCAGAAGAGGAGGAACTCATCACATTCAGAGGGGGGTTCAGCAGCATCCTGTGACCAACAGGCTCAAGGGAGTGGGTATCAGCATGGACCCTTCTGACTGGCAGTTAGTCCTGATGAAACCTGTTTTTTTCTTGCCAAGAATATCTGTAGGATGTACATCTGAAGAAGAGATGTATTGCTTCCTATTTTCCCTTCTCAAGGTATTTTGCTACAACTTACCCCTAGTAGAGATGAATGGCATAGTTGGGGTCATATGGTCAGTTTGCCTTTTCACTCCTCAAAAGTAGTTCAAACAAACTAAAAATTTTGTATGTCCCCATATTCAGCATATCAGTGTGGAACTGCAAAGGCTTGGTGAACTTTAAAACTCAGATTACATATAAACCTGGGTATATGTTTCTGTCAAATGAGCAAATGGAAACTAGAAAACAGCAGCATTTCTGTGGCCAGCATTTAAGATGCTTAGGATGCTGGAAAGAAAAAAATAATGGAAGCACTTGTCATAAGCTGGAAAATAGATCTAGTGCCTATAACATGACTAGGGTAAACAAACAAGATCAAACAAGAGCTGAGCAGGCTTCTGTGTAACCAAATGCCACATGAAGTGCAACTGCTGAAAGGGTTCTGTGAGAAGGGAAACGAAACTGAGCAGACAAAACAGGCAACGATGGACTCCAAATTCAGCGCTTTCTGGTGACACTGGAGATTGCACTAGTTTTGGCATCTGATTCGGTGTTTTCTGCTACTGAAAATGAGCTGGGGAAGTGCATTGTGTGCATCTCTTGCACCTTTGGCGACAGAGTCTGCAGATTCTAGATTAAACATGTTCTTGGGAAATAACTGACGTCCAGTTCTTCGTGCACAGTGACTCACCAGGGTGGAAGTTAGGAATATTTAAAAGTTGGGTTGTCTGTATTTTTATGCCAGATGTCTCATGGTTGGTATTTGATATTTTTCCTTTGTGATTGCTTGCTTATTTAGTGGAATAAATTAGCTTTTTCTCTTCTTATTCTTCTATTTGTGTCCTGGGGGTTTTTGTACAATGAACTGTATGATATATTAGGCTACAAATGTAGACAGCACTAGCTGAATAGTATTACTATCCCATTCTGATATTCTCAGTGAGTAGTAAAAATAAGGGGAGGTTACTTTGCAGTATAGTGAGTACATGCACACATTGCAAAGTTGCTAACGCACTGTAATATAACATCCTATTTTTATTGTACAATAACTTTGTCATATAAAAAAGCCCTCATTCAAATTCTTGTTATAGATAGAGGTACAGGTTACTACCCTGACAGTCAGGGAAATGCAGTAAGAAGCACTGCTGACATGCAAATATTTTGGAAGGAAGTGGTAGGCACAAGAACTATCTCGGTTTTCAGCATTTGTTTTCCTATAATCCAACTTTTAGTCACCCCCAAGCATATTCCCTGCCTACCTACTATGGTCACACTTGAGTCACTCAAGCCTAGCTTTCTGGCATTTTTTGAACCGTGGAATTTTGCTACTACTCTATTTTTTAAAATTATCCTTACAAAGGAATATAGGATTTTCTTTCATGTTTTTTCCTTTAATTTTATTCCTTTAAGTGGGAAAAATGATGACAGCAAGATCCACAAAGTCAGCTTGCAAGACAAGAGTGGAGAACTATCAGGAAATTCTCTGGGCTTCTTTCTGGTTTTTCACGTATAGTCTAGGGAAGAATGAATATGATACCTAAAATGTTCTCAGGATGGGTCTTAATGCTTTTATAACCTACAATGTTTTCAGGTGATAAGCCAGAATACCTGGAAAACATACTGAAAACTTGAGTTGCAAGGATTGTTCGCTTCTGCCCTGTGGGGTAAGGACCATCTGCATAAGTCATCATAGAGTCTTTGCATTGGTCAGTTTGTATTTGTTGAAAGCTAAAAATATTTTTCCAGTGTAGTCAGGAGATGCTACACAGAAGAGAGGGCCATCGATCAGGTTTAAATATCATTGTAGCAAAAAGCAGTCAAAACAAAGCTTACTGAAAACTGCCTTCCAGGAACCGCAGTAGGTAAAACTGGTGACACAAATCCCTCCTCTGGTACCTTTGTGCTAGATTTGCAGCTTCGTAGAATATATTCACTTGTACTCTCCTCAGCAGCACAGTCCTGTATCCTGACAGCTGAGTAATGTTCTGCTCACGTCTTCCCTTGTAAAATGAAAAAAGTAGATAATTTAATATAGATGTGACAAGTACAAGATAGATTTCTACCCAGCACAGTTCACTGCTGAGAGTATTAGGTTGAAAACCTTCTTTAAAGATAACCAGATTCTTAAGTTCTACCCCATCATCACCCACCTCTCCCTCCCCAATTAAACACAATACAGAGAAAACATTTAACTAAAAATTGAATTTATTCTTTGATCATTTCAGTATGAAAAAATCTTTTATGTCTGTTGTTCCAGAAATTAAAACAATGTCTGTTATTTCTGCCTAACAGCAGGTTTTCTGCAAGGCATGCTAGATACAATTTTCATATGTTTCCAGTGCAACCATCACTGGTTTTCTTTTCAGTAGTTTCTGCTCTGCCCTGAATCACAGAAGCAGTTCTGTGCTACTTCTTGTAGCCGTTGTGGTTGAGGACTAAAGTTACCTTATTGCTTTCTTAGGCAAAGCATGACAAATTCTGTCAATCCAAATTACATTGCTGAGTATGGCAGTCTGATTTCACTGGCTTCTTGAAAGAAACAAATTGAGCAATTCTCATTCCTACGTATGGATTAGTAATGGGAGACATGCTGAATACACAGCATTATCGTGCTGTCTTGATGCTGCGATATTAGTCTTGTATCCTGTACTTTGGTATTCGACCCATTTCTGTTCCCCTGTACAATTAGTGCTACCTGCTGTTACAGCCTTTCTGCTCCAGCCATAGGGTGACTGTGTGCTCGAAGCAATGCTACGCTGCTGCTCTCCTCCTCTCAGCCCGCAAGGCACCTCCTTGTCTCCAAGACAACTCAGAAGTGAAGCAGAGCTGTGGCTGGTGTGGGAAGTCTATGAGTCTTTGAGGGATGACGTTGTGTTGAGGTGAGGAGAGTTTAAGAAGGGATCCAGCACCATTGCGGAAGCTGCATCCTTGGTAACAGCAAAATCAGATTGACTCAGGAGAGGCAGAGGTTAGCATGGGATTCGGCTCCCCCGAACCTTTTTCCAGAATCTTTAAGAGTATCATGGATTTATTGGTGGTGTTATACATTCTTTTAAAATCAGTGTTGTAAAAGATCCAAATGGTTGTGGTCCAGCACTAAATTGATTTTATAGTACCTATTTCTGCCTAAGGTTATCCACTAGCAGAATTTGAACCTTTAGGACCGTGTTTCAAAAGTATTGAGAATAGCCTAATTTTTTTTATTAAGAGCAGACTTACTGACTTCAGTGGGTGAAATGTTAACCTACTGCCAAACATTAAAAAAACCCTCACATTTGCTGCTTCTAGGCATTGACCAGGATATATTTTTCAACCCGAAGTTTTTAATGCATAATTATCTATGTCAAAGGAGTAACTTTTTTGTGTGCAGTTGATGTGGTACATATACGCTGCATCTCGCAGATTCCTCTTGCATGCTCAAACCTCCCCCCACAGAGCAAGGAATACCAATTAAAAGGTTGAATGAAAATGACCTCTCTTAATGTTTTCACCAACATTCTGCTTACAAATGTCTCAAATACACTAGCTGAGGAGAGAACTAATCTCTTTAAACTAAAAGGAATATTTTAACCTAAGAACACTTTAACAGCATTACTAAAAAATTCATAATGATTGACTGTTTGCCCAAACTTGTAGTGCTGTACTATTGACTCTGTGTTCAGCCCCGCACAGATGGCAACTCCCATTCACTTTGATGGGAGATTTGCCTGGGGTAGGACTGCAGAACTGATGCCGAGGATGTTAATTAAATGTACAGTCAGCTGGCCAAAAAGTAGATGGTTGAGTCATAAGGACAGATCTTCCTGGGTTACCTAAGAATACTTCTTAGTATATAATTAAACCACAAAAACTGACATCAAAGTAACGATAAGGGCCTAATGTAATGCACGTAACTGAGGAAATTCAGGCCAACATTCCTTCCTTTGATCACCCGACTGGGCCAAGCTAGTATGGGTCTGGATACTCCCTTTCTCAAGCACTGGTGGAGGTGAAGGAGTTAAAACTGATGGAACTGGCTTGATTGGATAAACTGGTTGGGAGGTAATAGTTTCTGTTGCACATACCTGCAGAATCCCTCCACAATTATAAGGTGGGAACAGGGATCTTTAGTTAAAAGGAAGTTTTTCCAGGGTGTGAAGGAGTAAACTCGGAGAGAGCACACCTCTGTAACTTGTTGATCTCCGTGCTTCATACCACTCCAAACTCCATGAATTTCTGTATCAGCTCAGTGTTGTTTTTTTTTCCTTGGATGTGTTTTTTTTTTACACTGGGAGAAAGTCAGGGCAGGTAAAGGGATGACACTGCGTGGGTGTAAAAATACTCGGGAAGTGGTCTTTGAAGGCATGAAGGTACTAGGAGCCTAGGAACAGTGTTTCTCCCCCATATCTCTTGAAGCTATAGATCTTAACTTTAGAGATGCTTTAAAACGTTCTTGCTTCACATAACATTGTCTTAAACAAGCTGGAAAAACAGGACCTAAAAGATCTGCTATGGAGTATTAGCAAAATGAGCTGGAAAACCCAAGTCAAAGAATAGTTACTGATGGTTTACTGTAAATAGGGAAGGAAATATCAAATGTGGTTCCACAGGGATCTGTCCTGAGCCAGATACTGTTAAATATTTTCATTAGTGACTTCAATGATAGGATAAAGAATGTTATTAGATTTGCAGATGCCACAAAGCTCTGAAGGCTCCAGGTATGGAGGAGAACATGATTAGAATTTCGAGAAATTTTGACAAATTAGAAAGATGGTGTGAGAAAAAGCCAGGATGCAATTAAAGACAAGTCCAGTTTCCATGCTTGGACAAGAAGAACCATTTATAGAATCAACGTAGTGACAAAAAACTGACTAATTTACAGTCTTATAGGAAAGGAGCTAAGGGCTGTAGCTGACTGCAGCTTGAACATGAATGGGCAATGCCATATTAATATAAGAAAAAAGGTGGAAAAGCTGTCGAAAAAAGGTAATTTTGAGTAGTACAAACAGGAGCATAGCATGCAAAATGCATGAAGTATTTCTTCTGTTTTACAACCGTGGAAAGGTCTAAGCTAAGTTCAGGTTTAAGTCTCACGTGCACCAGAACAGAGCAATGTAGCAACCTGTGAGAAAAGATTACAAGGTTTGGGGCTGTTTAGGCTAGAGAATAACAGGCTGAGAAGAAACACTGTATCAGTCTTCAAATATATAAAAAACTAATGCAAAGCCAAAGGGAATAACCTTGTGGACAGGACAGAGAGACAGTGATTCAAGTGCAACACAAAACGCTTGGCCAGACTTTAGCCAAAAGCTTTTTTTGACAGTAAAGATAGTTAAACATAAATTACCTTTTTTTCGTTAAGTTGAAGTTAGAAAAAAGGCCTGTCCGTAATGAGAAGGGTATAGTTCAGCATGTCTTGGGGTAGGCACAAGATTTCTTCTTGAAGTTCCTTTTTATTGTGTTCTGTAATATTCTGTGCTCTGTTACTAGAGGTTTTGGGGGTCTCTCTAGTTGACTCGTTTCTCTTCTCACGCCTGGGCTGGACCTGACTGGTAGCTCTCAGTCACGCTCTCATACCCTTCCAAGGCCTGATCCAGATTCTTGAGATGCAGGATGGCCCACTCTTTATTTAGCTGACTTTCTGAGTTATCTAGGAGCTGGGTGACTTCCCTCTGTAACGACCCACTAGGCAGCCATACAGCTCACCTCCTTTATGCATTACCGAGTGGTTACATGAATGACTTAGCAATTGGCTGCATTTTGATTTCCTGACTACTTGCCTCCCAGGGCATCCCAGACGGCTATTTCCTGGGATCCTAACAAGCTGCATGGTCAGAGAGATTGGGTAGTCCCAAAATGACATTTCAGTTGTCTCCTTCCAATAAAATCAGAACAAAAATTTGTGGCCAGGGGTGTCCAAATTCAGGGGGTCTGTTTGTTGTTTTGGTTTTTTTTTTCTTAAGGAAAAAGTTTCAAAAGTTAAAAATGTTATCTAAAAACTCTTGCAAGGCTAAGGGCTTGTGAGGCCTAAAGTCTGTCACGAGAGTCAGACTATTTTATAAAAAGGACACTTGAAAGCAACACTGAAAATATGGGTATTTCTTACTGGTAAGTGAATAGGCAACTTAGTATGTGTAGTAACTGGAAGCCTGGTAACCTCTCTGATGATAGTAGAAATTAATTGTAAATTAATTATAGTCTTCCATTGTCCTGAATTTGTTTTTTTAAATGATGGCCTTGAAGCCTGTGTGAGCAAGTATCCAGTGAGACTGTGTGTCTTAAAAAGACTTATTTATTCCGCCGAATATCTGACCAGGCTGATGTTGTCTTGGCTGCATGGAAGGCTGCTGGCTTTTCCTATGTGCAAGCAGCAACCACATGTTTTCAGTGAGAACGACCTTCATTCCAGATTAACAGCAACAAGAACAAGTATGTTTGTCCTCAACACTAGTCTTCAACAAATTAAGTAAAAATTACTTCCTGCTCTCAGACATCCTTAAAGATTTAAAGGTACAGCATCTATTAAATAGTGTGTTAAGTGTAAGGTATGTAAGGTCATAGAAAAACAGTAAACACCAGAAGACTGAAATGGATGGCACTTATCATTGGACAATATACCAAGTCTGTCAAGCATGAGACACGTTAGCTTGATTCAGCCAGATAATTTTATTTCTCTAGGCTCTATTTGATTTAAAAATAACACTACAATTTGGTTTTAGACAGTAGGAGGCAGTGAAAAGTGCTCCAGTGCTTCTGTGTACATCCTGCTTGAAGTTCTTAGGTAAAGACATTCTTCTCTAAACAAATTATTTTCCTCCTGAGAGAGTCTCTCATGCTAATAAGAAAAACAAGGGGAAACAGATTGCAAGATCTTAATAGGCTTTTTTTTCAGTGGGTTCCATGCCAAATTCTATCCTCGCATGAGTTCTTGAAGCTTCTCTGATTTCAGAGGGACCTTGTGGCTGTAAAAGAATAGATTTTTTGGTCTTAAGGTCTAAAAAGCTTCCTTCTGTATAAAGTGCTTTACACATGGAATGGCTGCTGAAGCAAATTGACTAGAATGGTAGTCAATTTTACACTGCTGCCCTCCCACCTGAAAAGCACTTTCGGTGCCCTACAGAGAAAAGAAATGAAAGAGGAGGGGTAGAAACATGCACGTGCACACACATAGAGAGAAAAGAAATACTTGAGAAGAAGGCTTCAGAAAGGTGGAGAAATGAAATAGTACTGTATACTGTCTGTCCTACATATTTGTCGTGCTGGATGGGGAGAGGTGTTTCTAAAGGATGGAACGCATCCAGTGAATGCACATTGAGCTAAATTCAGTTCTTATCTGTTCTACAATATTAGCTTCAAATAGCTTTGCTTGAGGGCCAGAATATTCCCAGGTTACATCTAGGGAAAAAGAAGATTTCAGGTTCAAATCAGTTTCTAAAAGATGCATACCTACTTACTGTCTTGCTATATTGTAGTTTTTAGGGAGAGATTTTGTACTGATTTTAATCAAGCATATCTCTGCTGGATATGTTATAGCCATACCAGTTTTATATCAGTTAAATTTCTAGCCCCATATCATCAAGCTTTAATAAATATTGAACAGATGTCTTTAGTTAAAAGTAAAATTATGTCTTCTGTAACGAAGGAGCCTGACAGCTCTGGCTAGCAGTATTTATGAAGCTTGGACTGAGAAAGTCTATTCTAGAAAATAATCTTCAGCATATTTGGTAAAACAGAAGTGCTGCTAATGCAGCAGTTACATTAGCAGTGTGAGAATGGGAGCAATAGGAGGACACGCCAGGAAAATATGTTGATTATGCAAGGTCTCTATCTTTTGCAATACGAATGGTGTAGTGATATGACATAAAATTGAACAGCTGTTTCCCTGAACATTTGAGAGCTTGTGGAATATATTTTAAGGATGTCTTCTGTGTCCAAAAGGCAGCCTAGTTGGTGCTGTTTTGAATACTCTGGTTTTATTTTCAGGGATATAACAGAAAGGTTACACACAATACAATACGACAACTCCAAATGTTATTCTGTATAGGGGCAGCCTGCTATACTCACTATATATTTTTCTACTTTCTGTTCTGCTGCTTCTACTTACGAAAGTAGGTACTGTAGCAAAGTTACAGCAATAAACATAATCTACTTTTCAGAGATCTTGTGCATCAAGTTTCCTCATGTTTGCCATCTCAGATCAATTGGAATGACAGAAATTTTGTAAACTAATTTGTTGTTTTCTAAACTTGGAATTTGACCATTGCTGATGCGAAAGTTATCACTCATACTGTTGTGAGTAAAGTATCTCTATCTTCTCCCTCAGATTCAAAAAAGCCTTTAATAAGGTTTGAAAAATACTGGACTCATGCTTTGTTTCTTTTTTTACCATACAGCCATATCCATGATACTTCAGGTCCTTTTGCTAAATAAGCAGCTTCCTCCAGTACATTGTCTGTTAAAACCAGAATGCTGGAAAAGTTACATCACAGCTAGGCTTTCCATCACCACACAGGGCGCCAAGAAAGAGACAGCTTTGCAATATTGCTGGTATAAAATGCTATAAAAAATATTGACAGTCTTGAAATAAAGTCTGTTTTCAAGGATTTTATCTGATTTCTGAGCTCAAGAATAATTTTAAACCCCTTCTCAGAATTTCACATCATTATGGAAAGCTTTTTTTAACATTCATTATTTTGAGATAAATTTTCTTCTTTTATATATACTGAGGCTTTCCGAGTACTGGTTATGGTGGTAGTCTTTGCAGTGTTGTAATTTGTTTTATTTTTTCATTTGAGAAAGCTTTTGTTTGATAGTTGCTCTAAGGAAGTGTTCTTCTATAAATGTCAATTCTGTGCTCCTCATTGGTTGAAGATAAGGAGTAGATTCTCAGATATTGTAAGTTGTCATAGCTCCATCAACTCATATGCTGATTTAGACAATCTGACTTACTAATTGTAATCGTATACATTTTTTCTAATCAATGGCAATCTTACATCAAAAATAATGTGCGATTTCTATCATCAAAGCATTAGAGTTATACATTATCTTTTGAAGAACGCTAATTTGTATGTTTATTTTCATTCATAAGGAAATGTATAATCAATTCTTTCTACCCAGTTCATTTTAATTAGGTAAGTGTCTGGATCTATATTAATTATGACTAAATCTTTAATTTTATTAGGTAGATATGATCTAAACACAGCAGGGTCTTGTTCATTGGAACGTCTCTATAATGAAACTTCTTGTTATCTGAAACTTGGACTATGTGTTCCAATGTGCATCATTTGTATTGAAAATTCATTATTTATGAGTAGCATATCCCTTCCTGATCAGTTTTATAGGAGTTTAAAATATTTTACACACTAAATATTCTATTCTTTCTGAATTCTGTCCTGAGTACAATATTCCTTAGCTTTAAGTCAGTAGTGAAATTATGTATAATCTGTCATATTTTTTATTTTTCATTTCATCTCTCTTCTAGTCCATGTCACCTTGCTGTCAGTCAGTACCAGGATCTGGCCTTCAGTTTGCAAAGTTAGGATTTTACCAGAATCATCAGCAAATTAAATAGAGAATTTCAAGAACACTGCTACTTGCATCAGTTGCAACTGTTAATCTGTCAGATTCATTTCTGTCCATGTGAATCATACCAAAGAGACTCAGACATGAGGCAGGAGTCACATTATACTTTTGAGCTCATTTGCTATTTCTGTTTTGTATTCTTTACACACTTGGTCAACAATTTTCAAGAAAGCGATATGTGTATGATTTAAGAAGTTACATGGCTCATTAACTGCAATATAGCTGACAATCTGATTTCGAAGACTTGTTTCTTAAGTTAGCAGATTTTTAGCACAGCTAAGATACTTCAGACCCCAGATGTGCGAAGGAATAAAAGAATGAGAGCACTCTTGGCTGCTCCTATTCCTGGGGCTCCCCGAGGAGCAGCAGTTATCCTTGAAAGCTTCTGTGCTAATGCAACTGCTGGTATGAGGAGAAGCCTACTCAGCTGCCCCTAGGTAGAACAGAAAAGAGGAGGGCTTTTAGAAATTTAGGGAGATAAGACAAAGGCAAGGTGCTGGCAGTGATTTTTATCTTAAATTGCAGAGTTCATAAACTCACAAATGCTACAACCTGAGTGGGTGTTGTAGCTGACGTACAATTTTGAATTTCTATGTAAACCAAAAACATTGAGTTTGATGCAGCTCTAACAAGGACTCACTGATGCCAGAAAGTGAGGTCACTTTAAAACGCAAATGAATTTAAGTGGACTCGAGGCTGCTCAAAGAGGGGAGCCAACTATAAAAGAGGAATTTCCAATCTGCAGCTGAATTAACTAGGAAAATACAGTTTACCAGTTATGGGCTCCTGAATCCAGGCCTGTTGGTGTGGTGAAGAGGCTCTTTTTCAAAGGACAAACACCCGCGGAGTTGAGGGAAAATGGTTTTTGTGGCTGGCCATGCAAAGTTTTGCTGAAATACCAGTTCAAGCACAGAAGCCTGACCTATGACTTTTTCTATGAGTGTTTCTGAGGCAGAGTCATGCGTATTCTGCAATGAATGGAACCTGAAATGCAGAAGCTCAGCATTGCTTCTAGCACTGAAATGCCTGACTATAAATAGTGTATTTCAGTCAGTTTTTTTAATCCTGAGAAACCACTTTAATCTCATGATGGCCCCTTCTCTTCTTTTCTCTCCTCCTGTAAACTGCTTCCTCAAAGAATAGTTTAAACAGATATACAAACACACTAACATTAAGTAATAATTATGGTAATATAAACAACATAAAAAAATCACAGAACATGTTGAGAAATTTATACATACTCATCAAATGCTGAGATATGTAATAACTTGCTCCGACTGTACTTTTATTGCAGTCATTCAGTGTAGTCTCACCTGTTTTACCTGTTGCCTTTTTATTTTCATAAAATGATAAACTACAATTATGCTTTGTTCTTCAGCCATACCATATTACATCACAAAATACGTTAAAGATATGGCATATGAGAAGAGCCCAGTTCATCCAAATATTTACTCAAACGTCTAACTTTAAACGTGTAACCTTTCCTACTATAAGCATTGAGCTGAGTTGAAGCCTACCTTCTCAGAAGATACCTTAACCTCTCAGCTTGACTGTGCTCTGAGTTTATGAAATACATGCATCCTGGTGAGAAAAGAAACTGAAGGCTTAGGCAACATTCATATATCCATCACACAGATATTGTTTGTGCCTGCAAAGCTGCTTGTGCTATTGGATCTCCTGCCTTGATATGTGTGTCCTCTTAGGTGCCCTAGCTGAGAAGCAACTTTGAAATTGTAAGTAGAGGTATCAAATCCCCAAATACATAAATTGGATGTCTTGTCAGCTAATACCTTTTGCTTTAATGACAATAAAGCCTGCTGACACATGTGGTCGTGGCGAGAAGGCTTTCTGCAGTGTGAATGGAGCAGCTGCTGCTGATCAGGGAGGGAAATCAATGACTCAGCATTCATCAGAAGCATCCTGCTGGTCACCACTGCCAAGTGCCGAGTCATCGATTTTCCTCCCTGCTAGGCGTAGACTGCTCTATTTTCTTTACAGCAAGCTTTAAAATGTTTCCAGTGCACTGTATGCAGCTGTCGGCTCCCGTTGGTAGGTCTCAGTAGGAGCACCCCAACACATGAATTGTATTGGGGCTAGGGGATAAATCTCAAATTTGCCCAATGTAATTTTTTCAAAGTGCCTGAAAGCCAGCGTGCCTGAAGCTCAGCATGCGCGAATCTACAAATCACCCCGTATACCACAATCAGCATAAATGAGGTGTTCTGCTTGCCATAAACTCACTAAATATTTTTTCTCGTGAAGTGGCAAATGGAACACAATATGCATGGCTCACAGATTCCCAGTCACTGAAACAAATCCAACAGCATGCAGTTGTCATCAAGAAATATGTCTAGGAAAACCTCTATAGCCATGCAGTTTCAGCACAGCGTGCTAGTACCAACCCGTTCTTCAATATTCAGACAAAGAGATTGCCATATATAGTGCACATTAGAAGTGCTGCCCTTTGATTTCTCCTTTTAAAAGAAATCATCCTTACAGCTGTTCTCTATTGTCCCTCGGTCTTGAATATCTTCTTTATTTAAAGAGACCCTGGGAATCAAAAATAGAATCAGAAAGGGGTCTTTGTCTGCCAGTACTAAAATCTTGTGAGTCATGTTTTCCCAAATCCTTCACAAAATTCTGTCAGAATTCAGCTCACAGCTTCAACTTCAGGAATACTGTGAAGGTGACTACAAACAATGATATTCATTTACAATTTGAAAAGCTCATTTAGGCTGAAATGTGTGATACATTCACATACATCTCTTTTCTGTTTCATTTACAAAGAGCAACAGAATTGCAGAGTTGAACAATAAAGGCTGAAAGCTTTCAGTTCCATTCCATTTTCAAGATGCAAATGAAGCAAGTTCTGAAATCTGCAACCCAGCTCCTACTTACTGATTTTAATCTAAGAAATAGCATATTTACTCGAATAGTTACTTAAATAGAATATTTACTTAAAAATAATATCTCGGTGTATTACAGTTGCAAAGATTTTCAGAGCCATAATGTTGCCATTCTCTTCAGAAACAAGGAAATATGCAAATAAGTTGTTGTTTATAGTAGTTGCAGCTTGCTATGTTTGTAAAATAATTATATTTGCCAGTTAATTGACCTTGTGTGCACAATAGGGACAAAAATAAAGAAACGATGCATGAAAATTCAGAGTAACACTGGATTGGTTTGGAAAAAGTATATTAAATGTTAATTTTCAATAATAGTAAGCAATTAATTGCTGCTGTAACAAAAATTTCTCTTTTACGCTGGCAACCGTACTGTGTTAACAGAATATATTGAGAGTTGAGGCAGACCACTTGATTGCAGTGTTTGCACTGTAATAAGTGCACTTTTGGTTTAATTGTAAATTTTCATCTCAAACGTTCTTACAGGAATGCAGATGTTGTCCTTTTTGTCGGTCTTGTTAAAATCTTTGTCATGTGAGTGCCAGTGAATGTAGTAACACCTAATAAATTATGTAAAGTATTGCAGTGTGCTGTACTTGTATGACCATTTCAATATACTGTAATTGTTTTCCAGCACTTCCCCCACAGGTTAGTCTGGCTTCCAGCAGAGGCAGAAGTGAATAACAAGCCAATCAACATGCAAAATATTGAACAGAGTAGCTCAGCACCCAGCTAACAGCCAAGAGAGAGATTAACACGTGGTTGCAGTCAGGGACTCTACGCTTGGCTCTCTAAACTTTGCACGGCTGCTCCCTGTAGCGTCTGAGTCATATTTCTGTTGTTTACTGGTCAAAATAAGTTTTTAC
Source organism: Tringa tobata (assembly GCA_033628505.1). Classification (NCBI taxonomy): domain Eukaryota; kingdom Metazoa; phylum Chordata; class Aves; order Charadriiformes; family Scolopacidae; genus Tringa; species Tringa tobata. The sequence goes on from JAHREE010000559.1 coordinate 2,950,851, forward strand.
CCATGTCAAAACTGGATGGTTAATGTAAGTGCAGAAGTAGGGCTAGATGTGTATTGCAAATTACCAGCTAGGGACTTGATTTTGCCTCTGTTGGAGCTCTGGAACCAGAGCCCCCAGTCCTGATTCTGACTTGTAAATCCCGGTTACGTGGGGATACGGCCTGACAGTGCCAGCTGGCACTTGCAGCGGATGGCACGTAGGGGACCCTGTTCTGACATGTAAAGGCACTTGTCTAGGTATTCCTGAGGAAGTTTGATTGCATTACAGAGTGCATAATTGTGCCTCTGCCATACTCAAGTGGTACATTCCTTTTTACCTCAGCGGATATGACTTTTGGAGGCCTTTTTCCAGAGACATTTAGTTTGTGGCTGAAAAAGCTGTCTATAGAACAAACCTGGGTCTGTTTTTTACACCATGGTACTTGGAGGGGCTGCTCTTGGTAGCTGTTTTGTCCATTGCCTTTCCCCTGAGCCCACCAAGCAAGTGTCTCTATGCTAGTACCAATTAAGGAAGCTCTCTTTTTTCTAATGGAAAGAGCTGGCACCAGCAGCTGAGCTGAGACTGCTGGCTCCCTTTAGATAGACCACACTTTACAGATTTTAGAAGGTAGAAATTTCAGTCACCGCTAGCCTGCAGTGGATTTAACCAGTGGTTTAAAAATGAAAATCTCTGTATTGTATTACAAATCCCCTGAGGCATCCAGCAGGGTTTTTTGTGATTTAACGTGGGTTTTTTCCTCCATCTTTTAGCATTTCCAGAATTCACATTAGCTACTGTAAGACTAGATGCCCGTCGTTTGGCTCAGTTCTCAAACAGTCAGGGATCTACAAGTTGGGAAGCATTGGCTTTTGCCTGGGTACGTTGGTGCCTTTCTGTGAAGCATATAAAATGTTTTTGCTGTATCTTTTCCAAAATGGAATATTTTACAATCCTGCTCTAGTGCCAGTACACCCTTATGAAAGGAGCTAATCTGTGCTAATGATTGTGTAAGAATAAAATGGAAAAAAAGGAACACAGGAACTTCTCTTCTCTGAATTTATGGCATTACAGTCCTTCCCATGGCAACACAGATAGTCAGATGGTTAGGTAGCAAAGTACAAGCAGGAAGAAAAGGCAAACAATGACAGAGAGTAAAAAAGGCAAAGAAAACAATGTGGTTTTCTCTAAAAATATAAGAACTAAATGGCGGAAGAAAATCCATGTGGTAGTGTCTACTTGAAAAGAATATCCTTCAGCGTGAGTTCATTTCTTTCTGTTAGACTAGCTCATCTAAAACATATACAGAAAGCCCTTTAATATCCCATTATACTGTATACTGAAGCATTCAGGTCTAATACTATTACTGATAAAGAAACCAAAAGCATATTTACAGAGACTGAATGTCTATAAAGAGCAGATCAAGCAAGTCTCCCGAGAAAAGAAAGTCCCATATCAGATTATTGTGTGAAAAAAATAGCACGCTCATCTCAATTACAACACCAACTGGGTTTATTTAAAAAGGAAATAATTCTGGTTTTATATCATAAAATCACTTTTTTTAAGCCTATAAACATCCAATAAATTAAATTTTTAGATAAGATCCGTTTTGCAAAAAGCTTTTTATGAAAAGCTTCAGATAATAATTAGAGAGGATTTAATAACCTAATAACTGACTAATACTAGCACAGTAAGTACACTGAATTAGATCCTTCTGTGGAGTTACTGTTTTACCTCATGTCATTTGGCAGTTTCTTATTCAGGATAAGTTGCTCAAGCCTGTAATTCCTGCACCAGTGAAGTTACGTAGCAGAAACCTTCTGATTATAGTATCTTTACATTGTAAGTAAAAAATCTTTAATAATGTTTGTCAGGGTAACGGTCTAGCTGAACCTAATGCAGTAGCCAAATACAATGTTGTACTGTGAAGTTATGAATATTAACGTGAAACATAAAAGGAAGTTGTGCTATTTAGCATAAACATAGACCAATTCAATATTGTCAGTATGGTATGGAATACTAAAGCTTTTCCTTAAAAAATATGTGCATTTATGGCTTATATTAACTTTAGTACTCTACTAAACACTGTAGAGACTCTACTAAAGTTAATATGAGCCCTTTTGTTTATTATAATGCACTTTGAGCCAGACCCTGGAATTAATTTCCTTCCTGGTCATGCAATTTTGCTCTGAATAAAAATGAATAAAATGTTACCCTGAATCTGGCTAGAGAGAGGAGGGGGGGTGTTAGTCCAAAATCAGAAGCACTGATTTGGTACAAGTTATATCCCTTAGAACTATACCTACCACTTTTACAACTTGAATCTTTTCTAGTGAGATTTAATTTAATTTTTAAGAACTTCAGGGCAGGTTAATGAAGGTCTACTCCTGTTATAGACATAAGATATTTAAAGTGGGTCAACCAAAAACCCTTGACAGACCACTGCAGCACTTTGGGACTTTGAAATCCTGAACCAAACTTCATGCATTCGCAACTCTTGGCCATTCTTGCCCTTAGAACTGATGCTCTCAGCGGTCACTACTGAGTCACGCCGTGTTTGGTCACATCTGTCTGCTGGTCACAAGCACCAGATACATCCTATTGAAAGACAGCATACTCCAGTGGACTAACGTAATTTGTACATGGACAAATTACATCGCTGTATGTATACTGGAATGTAAAACAGCACAGAAGTAGTTAAGAAAAGGTAGAAGGGGAAAAATAAAAACATACACAAACAGAACTGTCTGTGAAGTAGTATATATGCAAATGAGTGATCAGAACTCATACTGAAACTGTCTTTAAGAAAGAAAAAGGAAAATTAAAACCTGTCAGATCAACAATGTGACTACTTCCATAGGCACTTCTCAGGTGCCATTAAAAAGTTTTCACTGGAGCTAGTTACAGTGATAGAGGCATCAAGATACAGCTCCTAATAGTTCCCATTGACAAGGCTTGTGTGCCTGTCAAACTCCACCTAAAGGGCAAACAGTCAGATGGCCATAATGGGGAAAAGCGAAAAACAAAAGAGAATTTTTAGGTTTTGAACAAAAGGGGGTTTATATATGTACATATATGCCTGGCAAAAGTTAGCACTTAAAAACCTATATAATTGCTTGCATTATATTTGTGGAAGTGTCTTATTGCCACTGCATTGCTATTAAAATGCAAAACAAGTGCAAGCATGTCATGTTTATTAAACCACTAAAAAAATGTTCCTACAGCATTATGACTTTGGTTTCAAAAGCTTAGAAATGGGCAGGGAAAAGAAGGGGGAGGAATCAAAAACCAAATTCTCAGTTTACTCTTTTGTGCCTGGTTGTTGGAACATATAGCGTGGATTATGTACTCCTTTGAGGTGTCTGCAGCAATAATCTTACATTTTAGAATAAATGATCTCAAAGTGCATTGCAAATTTAACAGCTTGATATCAGACTTAAGCACAAGATGACTGCAGCCGTATCTGAGATTTTCTAGGGAAAAGGTTTAGAGAAAGGGAAGAATATGTTCTTTTTTCCTCCTAAGAAACTGCAAAGGAATCATAGGTGTGCAGAGTGTAATTATGCAGACTGAAATTAGGCCAGTTCACTATAGCTAATTCCTTGTCTTTTATGAAAAGTGCCACAGGATCTTTAATGCCACAGATGATTAGGTTGTCAGCTTTAGGTATCATCCGCAAGTTGGCAGCTCTAGTAGCTTACCCAGCAGTCTGTCCAGTTTTCAGAGCGTAGGGATAAATCCTGGCAGGGCAACAGGCAGCATTTCTCCTCAGTTCTTCCTGACCCCATGTTCTGCATCAGTGGAGCTGTAGATCCAGTGCCTTCTCATTCATGCTTTCAGCTTAAAGTTCCCATTTATTAAATCAGCCCTTCCATCCTCATCATTTATGTCCTATTCATACATCATTTCTATCTATTGTAATACCTCTTCTCGGGATTTAAATAACTCTGGCACCAAATAGCTTGTTCAGGCTGAACAAAGAGTCTTAAGCTATCAGAATAGCTTTATCTAAAACATACTTACAAACAAATGAAAGGGAAAATGTTGTTTGTGTTCTTTTTGTGTTTTGTGAATAACAGTTATGCAGGAATAAAGCTATTCGGCACTGAGTACATTCTGGCAATAGGCAAATGCAGCCCCAACATCCGAAGGAAGTTGCCATGACTTTGAAATGAACTCTCTCTGCAAGTCCTGGAAATGTGCTTCACTGCCCAGTTAATTACATATCTTCAAATTTTGGATAATATCTAGAATATAGGCTAAAGGCTTGATAAGGCTGAACTCTCTCCTCTAAATCCAAGTTGTAATTTTGTTCTTTTGCTAATACACCTTTCTGGGTAGCATACCGTACTGTGCTTCAGCTGTTTCACAAACCTGTAACCAGTCAGGTGTTGCCAGTGCAGCATCATATCTAGATTTTTAACTTGACAAACTGTATCAGTACCATTTCTTTGCATCAGAACTGTTAGATGTTGTGCAACATCCCAAATTGCTCTGAGATCATGAGATAAAAATAGACCATTGGGAATCCAGCACACATTTAAGCCAGTAACCACACATTATTCTTGCACTCCAAAGATTTCGTTGCAGATGCACTTTTTGAGAGAATGTGTAAAGAAAGATGTTTTCAAACTAAAGCTAGGCTCACACATGGAAACTCTTCTTCAAAAAGCAAAAGTCTGCTATGTTGGATTTGTGCTAGAAAAAAATTGACAAATATGAATGATATCCAAGAGCTCCAGCTGTGTGGACAGGTTTTCTCCTTCATGTCCCCACTTCTCCTCAGTAGCTCTAGGAGAGCTGAGCAGGGAATGGTTCTGCCCACAGCAAGCAGTGATGGAGGGAACTTTTCTGTTTTCTCAGGCCCCTGTACAGCAAAGGGTGAAGTCTGTCTTCCTCTCTTTGTGTACGTCTAAAGTTGTCGTCCTGAATTCTGCTGAAAAAAGTGAATGGGGAGCGTTGACATCTATATTGCTTGATAGAATGTGTAATGACCCAACTCTGTTGCATGAGCTATGCCAAGCCCTCACCTCTGGTAGGTGTGGAAGAAGGGAATGAGGAGCAACTGGTATTTAGGCACATTTTAGAACGACATTAAAGTTTTGTCTCATTTAAACTTCAAAGTGCCTATTTCACGTCAGGTTTTGATGAATATATATTCAAGACAGGAACATTTCATTCATACTTGTAGTATTTTAGGTACAAATTTCAAGTGGATCATCAGAAATGACTTTCCCAAACCTGTCAGTTTGTAGGCTTCTGACAATGCGATTTTCAATCCATTCGAACCCACTCTTTCTTTTCCTTGTACTCTGTTTTGCTGTGTGCTCCTCTGCATTCTGCAATCTATCCTTTATAAAATTGTACACTTTTACCTTCATGTCCTGTCTGAGGGTGGTTCATAGCATGTAGCAAGGCTGAGTCTATGTGAAAGGGAGAACCCGTTTCACAGCTTGTGGGCATGACGCGAGCATTTTTATTGCCTGTCATTTAATCTTGCCTTGGAAAGGTGGTAGCATTGGCTAAACCCAGTGCAGCTGCCATCTTGGCTCCCAACACTGAAACGGCAGTAATAGTAAATTTAAGAGTACATATAAGAACAAACCTGTTTTCTGGTGTCTACCTGTTTTTCAAAAAGGGCAATAATTCATTCTTGCATTTCCTATTAAAAAGTTGTGTCATAGTAACTTAATCCAGACTTTTCGCACCTTCCTTTTCTGAGTGGTCTGGTCAAGAGAAAGATGTTTTCAAATTCCTCAGTGAGGGTGTTCAGAATGAAGACTTGATAACACTGTTTTCTTTTTGCTGTAGGAGTTCCCGTGTCTGTGATTTGGCTTTGTGTGATAATTTAAGAACAGATGTAGAAACACTCCTTCCTTGGATCTCTGGAAGTAGGCTAGCAGTGTTCAATCGTTATTACATTAACATGATTCAAGGCTAAGAATACTGATGCCACCCTTCCCCCCCTCCCTGTCTCTGTAGACACTCACAGACACATGCACACAGGCGTGCACACAGAGTATTATCTCTGTTTGCCTTACTAATGTCATTGTGCAATATTCCATTTTCCTCTCTCTTCTTGTCCCCAGGGTCTGTAACAAACCCCTGCTGGACCTTTTATCCACCCACTAAGTCCAGATTAATTTATTATACTCCATCTAGTTTTTGAACTGTTCCTTCTAAATGTGTGATGGGGCTTAGGGCTGTGCAAAGGGGATTCAAGGATAAGGGCAGAAAGCATCCTCAGGCTCTAGCTTACAGTGAAAGGTTGTGTTACAGTATGAACACCTCTACTATTATTATGCGTAGCCATGGAAGATGATGTAGGAGGAATGACTGATTAGAGCTCATATTTAACTAAATTAACATCTCAAGTCCATTTTTTTTTATAAATCGGAGTTCATCATAATCTAAAAGCAAATATTTGCCTTTAATATCTCTGATTTATGCATAGAATACAGTGTACTCTTCATTTCCTTCTTAATTATTATTATTTTTTTAAACAGCTTCCAGGCAGAAAGTCAAAGCCTGCTGTGTTTTATATTATACTCTGCAACTCATTTTCCTGTTTTTTTTTTAATAAAACATCTAATTAATCCATATAATCTGAATACTTTCTGTTTAAACTCAGTGTGTTAATGAAAAGAACTGAATTAAAATGTACCTAATTTGTTGTATCTATGAAAGCAATAGCTACGTAAAAAATATATAGAGATAAAAAATTTGAATACTTTATGCCTACTATGTGAATGATGACTCAAAATAAATAATGAGAGTAACTGCAAGTGGAAAATATCTGAAAAACATTCTTCAATGAAGTGGAAATTATGCTCCTAATTTTTGCCATCTCATTTTTGCTCATTGCATTACATAAACTGGGCCTGATGATCTTGCATTTGTACCACTAAAACTGCTATTTCTTTTCCATTTGCGGGAAAGTCTCAATGTGAGCTTTTTACAGGATCCTGATAAAAGGAAAGCTTGAAAGACTCTTGCAACTCAGGCCTCTTTATCTTGGGTTGAACATAATAAATGACTAGTTACGTTAGAAGTTTCTTTTTCTTTATCTCTGTCCGACTCAGCATCTTCTCCTGGGGAGAATGCAAACAGGAGGAACTGGAGCCAATCATATATTTAGAAATTAAGTGGGTAACTTCAGGTGGCAAAGTCTGTAATAAAGGAAAGGAATTAGAGAACTATGCTTTTTGATGAATTATCACCAGCACGATTTTTTAATGGAATGTTTGTCAAGCTTTTCCATGAAATACCAGTAGCTCTTTAACGTCTCTAAAATTATTACCTAGACAATTTCCAGTAATGATGAAGTTGAAAATCGATGTAGGAAATATTACCATAGTAAAAGAAAAAAGATGCCTGTAAATGGTAATGTACAAAATCTCACAAGGGAAGGCTTACTTGCCTATGAAGCTTTCCCAGTAGAAATATTATAAATCATACATAAGTCAGAGTATGAATGAGAAAAAGAAAAATAACTATCAAGATATAGTTTAGAATTACTTAAAGTGTTCATGGTTTGGCACAGACAAATGCAAATAGAAAATGTTTGTTAAGCCTGGTCAGAAGAAACATGGCATCTCACAGTACCTGGGTGGAAGCTTAGCAGTCCTGGGTTTTTTTGAAAAATGCATTAGATCCATTCGTCTGCACTCTTTTGCATCTGCACCTAAATCAGTCATAACACGTCACTGTTAAGTGGCTGTGTAAAGGCATGGAGAGTCAGACCCATTTTTTTCCAGGAAATCTCACCTTTGAGGCAGTGTGGCTTTTGCAGCATGGTCTTGGTTTTACCTATTTTGCAATTGAGCCCACCAAGACAAAAACGGATACGGGCTTCCCCTCTGGCAAAGCGTTGGTCATTCACATTTAGAGCCCAGCATGAAATCTCAACCCTGTTGTACCAGTGGCAAAGTTCCAAATGACTTAAATAGGAGCAGCAGCCTTCTGATCCCCCCTGTTTCGCTGACTACAAGATACCATTTGTTCTTGGCAGTGACTATTTACACTGCAAATACAAATGGGCACATTTTAAAATACCCAGGAATCTCAATGTTACCAAATTAGTCAGATTTTTTTCTAGATCTAGTTTGAAATTAGGATGAGGAATATAATCATTGCTACCATACTGTGGCTTCATTCCTATTTATATGCAGGCTCACTTTGTCTTCTTATTGTGCAAAACAGTAACAAGAAGATTGTCTCCATCTTTCTTCCAGAGTTTTATAAATTATGTGCTGAATGAGATACAGCAGGTGGCAAAACAAGGACATGAGTGGCCTGGGAAAATCAAATAACAATAAAATAAATAAAGTTTAGCGGAGAAGCTTGGGCTACATTTTCTCCACAGAACCACTCTCCTGGATGGGAAGCTTCTAGAGACACACACCTTCTCCTTTGCAGGTAGAAATGGGATCTGGAACGTGGCTGGAACATGGACAGCAACACCAATAGTAATGGTGACTGCATCCGTTCCCAAGAAATACATACATATTTATACTGCAACTTTTTGTAATTAATGCTCAACTCAAAAGACATCCACAAGATCATAAAAGCATCTGATAGTGAACCCTGCAGATGCCCAGATTAGTTTCTGTCAGAGTTGAACTCAGAATGACTAATGTAGCATTCCACTTAAAAGGAAAGCTTTCTAAAATGTAGCAAAGAAAATAGAGTTTTCCCATCTAGTTTAATTTTTAAACCACCACCAAATCATGCACTTGTATTACAAAAATGTCATACAAGTATCTACAAAAATCTTTTCCGTACATACATCCTTATTTCAATGTCACCATATCTCATCACTGGCTACTGGTTGCTTTCATCTCCAACATCTTTCGTGGCAAAAATCTGTTAAATCAAGTATTATATACTACTCCTCAGCAGGCCTGTCCACTTCTAATTTTGGAATGCCATAGCAATAACTGTCAATTTAAAATAAGTATAAATTTAAAAATAGATTTTTGGTATATACCCATGTGAAAAAAATAAGCACTAAAAAATCCAATAGCACACTATGGAATGTTTTTACAACAGCAATGTCACCTTCTTAATAGAAGCATGTTTACATGTGGATTTGTGTTGCGTGTGAAGAGTGTATGAGCAGGTGAGCTTATCATATTTTGATACTTTCCAAGAATTCCCTGTGCTAATTCTTTTTTTAATTAGGCTTCTTCTTCCCCTTCTAGATTATATCTGTAGTAGATTTTAACTAGTATGTAATAAACTTGTATTTTCCTAGGATCAGTTATGACATCAAGCTTTAAAAAATGAATTAAACTCAGATATTCTATTTATAAACAGATGTATAACATGTACAATATTATTGTTGGTTTTGAGTAGACAGTTCAATTTTGTCCATCTGGCTTAAAGCAGGTGTCATTTTGCTAGTGAATTAAGAGGGGGAGGGAAGATGTAAAATAATAGAAGTTGACCTAAAATAGGGAGTAGGTAAGATCTCAGTAACCTGCCAAGGTGGCTCCACATGGAGCCTCCAGAGAAGATTGCGGATGACACCAGAATTGTCGTTCAAAAGGTTCCTGTATTAATTTACACAAGGACAGAGGGGTGAATGCTAGGCTATTTACAAATTCAGCTGTGCCCTATTTCAGCCTGAGACAAAGTCACATTGCATAAAGATAATGCTGTGTGCCTGATTCAGGTAATTTCTGACAGTTTCCGTTTCTCTCTTCTCAACTTGCTTTGGTATAAAGCAAATGACTTATCCGTGGCTTGGATTGTGTGCTCTCTAAGCATACCGCTTGACTAAGTACAACCAAAGCTGGTAATTCTCCTACTATGAGAGGATGTCCCCTTTTTATATGATGAGCAGGATAGCAGAGTTTCCTCATCTTTAAAGCCCTGCAAGAACAGCTGGCCAAGGCTGTAAAATGGCACAGGTGCTGGGAATCAGCTAAGGCCTTAGTCCCAGTTGGCAGATTAAATAGGCTTCCTGCCTGGAAAGATGAGTGGGTTGTGGAGTGAGACTGTTTGTGGAAGAGAAGGCATAGAAAGGCTCTGTGGTGAGGGATTTTGGGGTTGCTGTAAAAGGTTGAGTACTGCTGCCTAACTTGCAGAAGATAGGTGATGTTGGCAGTTGTGTCCTATTCTTGGACTGAAAATAACAGCTTGTTCTAGAGGATTTTTTACACCAGAACGCTGGTAGCTGTCACCCTGCATGATGAGCTCGTTTGTGATCTGTCTGCTCCTGATGTGCAAGGTAAAGGCATTCTTGTTATTGATGCTAACCTTATCTTACCCTCTCTTTGAGTAGCTTTGCCTTTCTTCATCTGCAAAGGCAAAAATTCATCTGCATTCTTAAATCTTTGCTGGTGTAGGAAATGTCTCTGGAACTTTTGACTACAAAAATGGAGAAAACCCTTACAGAATTTTACCATAGCCTACCTGTCGCCCCTGTGTGCGGTGCTCCAGGTCTTCCCTATGTGGTGAATTATCTCTTTCTTTCTTTGAAAAGAAAAGAAGTCAGGGAAATACTAAAGCATAGTGCTCTTCCTTGATTTCAGCTGGAAGCGCACATGAGAGTCGTATAACAGGACTTGGAAAGTGTAGTTTTGGAAAAATTAACTTGCCTGTTTTTCTCACTTCAACGGAAAAATGAAAGTTGCCTTTCAACTTATATATTGACCTTTACTTACTTTTATGTTTACTTTTACTTATGTTGATTTGTGTCTCTGTCTACTACTAGAACTTTTGATAGCAGTATGAGTCTTTTGGAGCCAGGCACTAGTAACAAACTATCGCATTCCTGAAAAAGTGGTAAAGTTATACTGTTGAGCGGTGGTTTTAATATTTTTAGCATCAAAATCAGTATGGCCAGCAGGTCAAGGGAGGGGATTCTGCCCCTCTGCTCTGCTCTGATGAGACCACACCTGAACTGTGACATACAGCTCTGGGACCCCCAACATAAGAAAGATGTGGACCTGTTGGAGCAAGTCCAGAGTAGGCCACAAAGATGGTCAGAGGGCTGGAATGCATCTCCTATGAGGACAGGCTTGAGAGAGTTGGGTTTGTTCAGCCCGGAGAAGGCTCTGAGAAGACCTTATTGTGGCCTTTCAGTACTTAAAGTGGGCCTAAAGAAAAGATGGGGACAGACCTTTTAGCAGTGCCTATGTAGGGGTAATGGCTTTAAACTAAAAGAGGGAAGATTTAGACTAGATGTAAGGAAGCATTGTTTAGGATGAGGGTGGTGAAATACTGTCCCGGGTTGCCTAGAGAAGTGGTAGATGCACCTTCCCTGGAAACGTTCAACGCCAGGTTGGATGGGGCTCTGACCAACCTGATCTAGTTGAACATGTCCCCACTTATTGCAGTGGAGCTGGACTAGATGACCTTTAAAGTTCCAACCCAAACTATTCTGTGATTCTCTATGATTAAAATGGGGCTGCCGCATCTTTTCTGTTACGCTCCTTGGCCTGGTTCAGCCTCCCTTTGAGGGAGGGAAACAGATCACTAGAGGGAAGACTTCAGAAGAACTCTCCAGTAACAGTCATGAAATAAGGAGGATGCTATTGAGGGTGAGGATTGTTGATATTTTTTTTTTGTTCCCATTGATGCAGATGAATTCATGTGGCAAGACTTTCATTTTGGGATTTTAAACTCAGATAATTCTGTTTCTTTGGGTTTGAAAGAAAGTGTTATTCTGCTTTTGGCCTAGTCCAAGAACAGGCTGAGGCCTACTCAACTGGGCTGAGGCCTAGTTTTAGGCCAAGGCTATGCATTTGTTTATGACTTGGACTTGCTTCCAGCCCCAGTTCATTCAGAGTTGAACTGATGATTGCGTACAGACTATACTTTTTATTTTAGCTAACAATCTGAATTTAAGTTTTATAAAGCAGTGAGATTTAGGCTACATTTGAAGCCTTCAATAAATATTTACTAAATGTTTGCCATTTTTGTGGGTGGAAAGGTCCTAGAAGAAACCACTTAGATGAACACAAAAGTTGTAGTGCACAGGACTGGATGAAGACTAAGCAAAAATATTTCAGTAGGCAAACCTGTGCATCAGTTTGAAAGGGAAAAATCTTAAAACAGCCATCAAGTCCTATTATGAATCCTAATAAAATAAGTATTCTCCTACCCTTTCTTACATAAAACTTCCTGAAACTTACAGGAGTCACACAAACCAAAACTTTTCAGAGTTTACATCCAGGACCAACTGGACAGATATCTTTAGGGAGAATTGCTGTTTGCTGATGTGACACTACGGATAAACACAGCTCCAGCAGCTATTTCTGACTAAACAGGAAATAGCCAAAGCCAGCCCAGCTCCGTGCTTTGTTCTTCTGCAATGTGTCACCTTTACTGAGGATAAAAGTGAGTCAGATATTGAATGTCACAGCTGAAATTACTTTTGGTTCTGTTATAACAGAAGTTTGTCTAAAACAGCAAGTTTGTCTAAAATGTAAAAATATATACAAGCATATGCATACTATCCTTTAAGATGTTTGAAGCTCTATTTTCAGAAGCCTACTTCAAGTATACCTAACGCAAAATGTTGCAGAATAATCCTGTAAAGCAAATTTATTTACCAAGAATAGATATTCTAGGCAACACTGTTTGAGGTGCTACTTTACAGTCATCAGCTTAATTGAAAAATCCTTTACAAACAACTTTTTTATATTTCAAGGTAACAGTTAAATTATCTAGACCTGGTATATCACACTCAAAATTCTACTTTACGCTGGTCCAGGGAATACATATTTTAAACACATCCAGAAAATCCATATTTTAAGTTATATTTTACAGTTCAGTAGTTTCTCTAACCTGAAGATCCCAAAGTGCTGCTCAGATGGAGGTGGAGTTAGCTTAAGAATAGTCCTATGAGCACAATTATTTCCATTTTACATACAGAGAAAATGAGCAATGAAAACTGATGGCTTGTTCAAGGTTGCATACAGGGGTTGGCAGTAAGAATCAAATGTGTGCTTCTTGTCTGCCACTTCTGTGCTTTAACTATAAAGCTGCTATTAGGCTTTCTGCATAATCCTGTGATTGAGTAACTTTCATTAGATCAGTGGAGATTCAGGAATTCTTAGCTAATTAATGCTCTGGCACTTTTCAAACCCTCAGCTGCTCTTTACTTCTGATGGTTCCATAGGGTTCGATGACTTGCAGTGATGTGTCTCTGAAGAGACAACAAAGAAAGGCAAATAAAGGATGGGGATTCACTAACCTTGTCTGACAAAGGTAGGAGCCGTGCTCAGAAACATTTGCTTAGGTTTTATAGGCTTCTTATTCTTTTCAGACAGAGGTGGTGAAAACTTTTAAGAGAAACCCTGTCATGTTAAAATCTGGTCATTTAAAAGTTTTTCTTTATTACCATCCTCTGTACTGCTCTTCCACTGATTACAGTAAATCACCTGAATTCTCTTTTAAAACTATACCTTTTCAATGAGGTCAGATTAAAAAACATGATTTCTATGTAAGCCACAAGGAGTCAAGTATTACAAATACTCTGCCAGCTGTAGTTCTAAATAATTAGGGAGGGACATAAGCTGCTACTCTTTGATCTGGATCAATACCTCCCAGATGTCTGGGTTAAGATGTTTTGGTTCAAGTCTGTAACACTGCTGATCACAACCCACTAAAGGTAGAGTTAACAGTTTAACTTTTCTGCTAGTAAGAAGATTAATTGTGAAGACAATACAGAGGCTAAGCTATTAACAGTGATGAATTTTGGAGCAGGTAATTTTTTCAGTCCAGTTAACAGCACGTGGCCTGCCAGTGATGTTTGGACATCAAGAGGCAATAAGTTGCAAATAATCAGGAGGGCTTAAGAACATTCATCATTAAATTGAAATGTCATCTGAATTCCCTCTATTGCTCTTGGTCTCTCTCCACATGGCAAAGCTTTGTGTTTTGTTTACCTTTTACTTTGGTATTTTGATATATTCCAACAACCCAGGAGTGGGTCATCATTAATGAGTATGTATACACCCAACACAGGTAATTTACTATGTTAGAAACAAAATATACAAAACACACAAAACACAGGTTCTTTTAAAACTACTTTGATTATTTTTTTGTCAACGTGTAGTGCAGAATAGGAAGGCAATTTTTAGAAATACGATGTTTTGTGAACCTGTGCCTCTAAGTATGACTTTAAAACTATCAATATATATACACCACTGCAGAAACTGAATGCTTTGAATGGTTAAATATGTATATACATATAATTTGCTCTTTAAAAATCTATGACCAATTCAGTGTGAGGAACACAGGGTTGAAGTAACTTTACAGTGTTAATAGGGCTTAATATATAAAGTATTAAGCACTGCTGTAGCACTCATAAAACAACACAGCTAATGCTTAAACTTGTTTGACATTGGAGCCTTTTTACTACTTATATTCCAGCATATTTACAAATTGAGAAGAGGCTTGTTGAATCTTGTTCCATGATAGACTTCTGAAGTATTCAGGCTGGTAGTTTTCAATTACTTCATCTTGGCTGAGATTCAAATACAGCCAGCGCAAGGGGAGGAAGGCATTCAGCTTGACCAGCTGAAACACAAGGGGATAACACATACTCTTAAAGGGGAAGAGCCCAAAGACTGGGCTCTTCTTGACATACATCATTAACTATTAATAGAGATTCATTATTTTGTGGATTTGTCACAATTGGCTCTTAGGACAGGGTGTCTACATGCTTTACTAATTATCTCTAACCTGCTTGGAGGCACATTTGTGAATGCCAATCATTTATTGCCAATTTACATACTTGGGGGAGGGGGCTGGGGGGAGAGATTCAGTAATATAAAAACACATGAGACTTAGTGCATTAACGTTTCCCTCAAGATCACCCTGTGCCATGACTTGACACATCCATCTCTGTCCTAAATAAACCTCACCTCTTGCATCCTTCACAAGTGACAGGAAAGCGTAACAATTTCCTCAAGATTACTTGAATTCCTTGGAATAATGTCAGTCATTGTGTTGAATTTTAGGATGTTTTTAAAGAATGAGATTATATGCTTATGATAAAGTCCTGATATACTTATTTGATATGAAATTTCAATGTTTTCTTTTGGTATACCCCACTTTGCTGTGTGTCATAAGGGAACATAAATCTCCTGTTTGAATACATATAAGATTATTATACTCCTTGCCTTGAGGTTTGAAGTGACTTGTTTTCACATGGTAAGAGGATGGGCAAAGCTCAGCTTGTAGGTGTCAGGGTAGTAGCATTAGCCACCCATACCTAATCTGAGATGTCATGCCTGACTGTACTGTGCCACCATGGCTGAGGTGTCCATGCTTTGTCATCATTAAGTGGGTGGCTGCTGTGGCAAGATGCTTCTGTTCAATGAATCAATTGTAACATTAATGTTAGCCTTCTGCAGGGGGAAGTATGTGCCTCCTTCTATGACTTCCCACCCCTAAACCTTTTCTTCTGCTACTCCTCTGATGTGCCACAACAGCTTTATGAAAACCAAAGGCTTTAATTGTAAAACTGCCACTTAATTGAAAACACACAGGATTTATTCAGTGCTCAGCTCCTAGAGATCACTTTAATTTGGCATTCCTCTTATTTTTTTACTTACTCCAATTTATTAAGCAAATTTTAATGTTTAAACACATGCCACATTGTTAAGGGAGCAACTGTCAGCATCATGATGAGTTCTAAAGAAGTTGTTTTAAAACATCTTCACTTCTTCAGTATTTCTTCTTCTCACAGTATTTATTCTTCTCGCACTTCTTCAGTATTTCTTTTATACAGGGCTGGGTTCTCCAGTCAGCTTAGGCAAAGTAGCCCTGACACGGTCAGCAGCAAGTTCTTCCTGCAAGACAGTGTTCTCCAGCCATACCCACCAGTAGCCAGGTGTCCCCCTCCCGGAGCCAGCTGTAGGACAAAGAAGGTTCTGCTACACACATTCTTCTGTGGCTTGAGGCTCCTGAGAACCTCATATTAGCTCCTTGCAGCTATTATTTAGTATGATGCAGGTCCAAAATATCAACCGTTAAGCTTCTTAGAACTGCTGTTCTCAGATGTACTGCAGCTGGGAAATGATTTCAGCATGACAGGAGAAAATGTCTTCTCTGTCTTTACTCTCTTTCTGAGTGCAAAGTGAACAGGGTACTCTGTGGGTACAGTTACCCTATTGGGGCTGTTGCTTGTAGGGGGAAGTCTCTAGCATGCCTTCAGCTAAAAAAGTGGATTCATTACTTTTTCAGAGCAGTTCCTACATGAATCGAGGCAGAGCATGGTACAGAACTGCACTCCAGGCGCCACTGAGGTAGCAGTAATTGGCCTCATTTGCCAGAAGAGGCTTTGTCCTGCCCTGTGTCTGTGTCGTGTGTTATGAGCATGTTTGTAGGCACACGGGTGCTGCAGAGGAGTATTGTACCGTAGGAAGATTTTGCAGTCCTGATTAAAAGTGGAATAAGCACATTTAAAAAAAACAACAAACCAATAAAAACCAAAACCCCCACAAGCCAACAAAAAAGCAGATTGGAGTGAAGCCTGGCAGGATGAGGCCTGTGCAGAGTATGCTGCTGAAGAGTTTCCCAAGGAACTTCAGAGCATTTCTGTGGTGAGTGATTATTTCAGATGTTGCTTGGTATCAATCAGTTTGGAAAGTCTTTCTTCCCCTTGCCACAGAAACCTGGGGGAAGAGGGAGTCTCTCTCCAGCACAAACACCAGCAGTGGGCAGCTTTGCAGGTGTTCCGTTGGGTCACAGTTTGTGAGACCAACTTTTGTCTGCGCTGACTATTGCTCACCTCACTAAGGTTGCCTACAAATAGATGAGGGTCTATTTTAGCTGTGATTTCGAGGTATCTGCTGTAATACTGCCTGGGGGTTATTTATCTGATTTATTCAGAAGTGGCTTTTGAAAAAGAGGAGAAGGTGAAGAGATACAGCTTCCCATGTAGTAGCAAATGCATGCTGCATATGCATGACAATATAGGTCTCCGAGGTTTAGTGGATGTGGAATTATGCTATTTGTTTCACACTAATTGAAGCATGTGTCTACAAGTGTGCAGTGCAAAACATAGGATAAATGGAGATCATAAAATACGGGTACTGCATAACTGATCTTATTATTAGACAGCCAGTCACTTGCACAGCACCTGAAAAATGTGTGTTTTCTGAAGAAAAGCTGTTCTTTTCTGTGCATATGTGTATACGTATTAGGCTAATAGGATTTATTTCTGCTAAGCCAGTCTGAGACAACACATAGTCTTTTACAGCTTTTCAGAATCTTTCCTGCGTGTCCCTTGTGTTTGTGAAAGATAGCACATACTTTTTCAGTGTTTCTTAAATTCTGAGTCCAGAGAAACAAGTGTTCGGCTTAAAGCTGCTTCTGTATGAGACACCTCAAAGACTAAGTGTTGTGTCTTAAGCATGATTAAACTTAGTTTGCTCATACACTGAACTCTCTAGAAATAGATTTAGATATTGTGCTGTTTCAAGAGGCAGCTTCTGAGATGAGGCTGAACTTGGTCACAATTTAAAACAGGTTGAGTGGTACTGGAAAGAACAGGTACGTCCCTGTGCCTGGCAGAACCATTCAATGCAATATGTAGGTTAGAGTAAGGTGGCTATTAGTGTAATTTGTCATTACATTTATTACCATGAGATCCCATCATAAATGTTTCCAAGGAAGGGAATTAATGCATTTTTGTTGTCTGAAGTTTGGTTTCACCAGCCAAGGCAAATAGATCTGTGCTATTGACTTTGGGATCAGGCTTTTATATGACACTTCTGTTTGTTTTACAATAAAAGATCTTTAAATTAAGTTCTTTATTTTCATTGTTGTGTCCACAGTATGGATGAGATGTATGGAGCTATGCAAGTGGGCATGAAAAAAATGAGAAACTTAGTTATTTTCTAGAGATACCAAACCATTAAGAGAGAAAACACTGTTGCTGTGTGTCTGATCTCTGCAAACCACCGAGGCATCCACTTACAGACTTGGGAAAAAAAAAAAGGAGGCAGGGGGAAGGCGGGGGGGGACAAAACCAAACCACATTTTCTCTTTCTATCTGTACGCTTCAGTGCATAACAAGTAGTGTATGCTTTTTAGACATGATTCACAAGGCAGATTCATGTGCAAGTGACTCTAGGTACAGCAGTGGGGGCGGATCTGGATCATGTAAGGCCAGTGCAGAATGTGGGAAAACATCTTCCCCCCACTCCCCAGTAAACAATGTCAAATCAAAGGTTTACATTGCGGTTTTATTGTTAACACAAGAAGAGACCTGGGTCAAACTGAAGGTCTGTTTAATCTTATATTCTTTCTACAATAGCACTTAGTATCTGATACTTAAGGAAAGAGGGTAAGAATGAGGGCAAATAGAGACAGACCTGCAAATGCTGGTTTGGAGTTTTCTTGCGTAGAGGTTGTATTTGAACCATTGTGGTCAGAGCAGCCAGTGGAGTTACTCAGGGAATTTGTCTTTGAACTGATTTACACATTACAACAGTCTGTGATAGTGAGTCTCCACAATTTAATTGTGTAACGGGGGAAAAAAGTACTTCACTTTGTTTTAAGCTTCCTACCTAACAGGTTCACTATCAAATTGTTGGGATGGGAAGGGGTGGGGGAAATTACTCATAGGTAGTTTCTCTCTTTTATAGCCCTCCAGCTTATCCACTCATTGTTATCACGTTGCCAGTCTGAAAAATCCAAATTCTCTCTGTGTAAGAAGGCTATTCTATACCTTTAAGCAGCACTGTTGCCATTCTTGTAATGTTTTTTGTTCTTTAAAAAACAAACAAACAAAAAAAACCCCAAAAAACAACCCACAAACAAAAGAAACCATAAAAATAAAAGGAATCATTTGGAAGAAAAGTTCATTAGAAAGGTCAGCCCAACTCCACAACTGCAAGATGACAAAAGTATAAACATGAGAAAACAGGTGCTGTCAGGTGCTTGCTTTAAATCCTAAGTCACTGGTGAGAAGCATTAGAGATATCGTCATGTTTTCTTTTAGCAACTAGAAAATAAAAACCAGAAAGATTCATCCAAGTCAGAATGAAAGTTACTGTCAACCTGCTCAATGAACTTTTTGCTTGTTTCATTTTCATGCATTTATATTTATTTCAAATGGGTTGATTGTAGAAGCTGATAAATGATCTGCTGTCAGTTGTAGTCCATTGTGTTTGTCATCAGAGTAAGTTCATTGTAGTCAGTGATGAAATTTCACCTGCTGTGTGAGAGAAAATAAAATGCACAGTTGTAGTTGTAATTAGGGTTGAAAATCAATAGTAAAAGATGTAAAAATGAGAAAGATGGTAAAAGAGAAAATGAGGCGAAAACTGTGAAAATAGAATTAACTGGGGACAAATGAGAACAGTGAATGCAGAAAAATATCAGAGAAAATGGAACATTAATCCAAGGTGGAACAACTGCAACCACTTTTTGCAAGAGGCTTCATTTTGAGTCTAAGGAAAAAATGTCTTTTCTAGTCAAAATTTCTCTTCCTGTGGTGGTATGTGCATGTGTGTGAACAGAAAATGGAGCTGCTAATGGTGCCTTGAAGATCCTCACATTTTTTCTGCTTCAATCCCTTGGTGACTGCCATCCTGGAAAATGAAGGACTTGGATGAAGCTCATTTTAGAATTCAGGAGGGGATGTCCCTGAACTAGTGAGAGCAGCATGTCACAGTACAGTTCACAATAAAAGAATGCTGCACCTAATTGTTTTGGGTTGGGTTTTTTTTTTGTTTTTTTTTTTGTTTTTTTTTTTTCATTTTCCTTAAAAACTATTCATTTTATAGCCTTTGAGACAAAGTATCTAGGGGTTTGGATATGACCAGATGGCTGAGCACTGAGTAGTCGTCTTCTAAGTCACTCTTAAAAAGCACCTGTCCTAAAAGGGTGGAAAATTGAAAATTCTTGTTGGCTCCACGGGGGATGACTTGTGTTTGGTTTTGATGGAGTGGAATATCTTTGTCTATTGCTGATTATGAAAGGGCTTATTACTGGCTAGGGACTAGAAAAGGCAAAGCATTTCATTCTCTGCTTTTCTTAGCTTTCACCTCGAGAGCATCAGCTTAGGAAATAGTGTGTCAGAATGTCAAAGAAATGCTCAGGCAGTTTGTTCTTTTTGTTTTATCTTTCTCTAAATATCAAAAACCTTGGTCATAGAAAAGACAGTCTTTCTCTTTAATAAGACTATTTCCAGTACAAAGCTAGCACAATATGACAGGCAAATACAATAACCTAATTACAGCATCTTCTGCATAACACACAAATGTGTGAAATGTTTTCTCCTAAATAAATAGCCTTCAGTAAGGTATGTGTACTGTGCTTAGTTCTTATGCCGCAGCCTCATATCACTTTGAAACTACATCTGCTATATTTTAAATAGTAACCAACAAGGTATGACAAGATGGCAGAATAGTTTAATATCATGCCCTTTATCTGCCCAGGGAGCACGAAAGAAAAATAAAGGAAATGGCGAGCATAAGAAGGGTTGAGCATTTTATTCTCTCAATGCAAACAATTCTGCTCCTGTTTGGCACATCAGTGGTATAATATAGAGATAAAAATGAATCCTTGCACAGTGAATTGGATATTTTCTAGAAGCTCTTGTTGGAAATCCTTTCTGATGTTGTTAGTTAGGAAAGACTTACTTTATGCTTAAGTTATCAGATAGCAGTTTGCTAATGCACAAATCCATAGCAACGTAACAGCTCATGGGTATTCATAAACTTTTTTTGAAGCGACAATAAATATATCAAACAGCTGACTTTGTAGAGCTTTGGAATATGTCATATTAAGCAAAGGTATCCAACAAACAAAAAGACTTTATGTGGTTTTTGTAGGAATCTACAAAGACTAGATGACGTCTGGTGCTGTTTGTCGGGTATATGAGAACAAAAAAGGAGGGAGGCAGCTGTTCAGAGCCCAGTTCAGCAAACATTACCCACAAAGAGCTATGTTTGCTTTTACACCTGGGCATACAGGCTTCCTGAGTCAGAGGAGTCTGTGGAACTACTTTTAGGAATAAAAAACATCCAGTGGGACTCCCTGCTCCTGCAGACACAGTGATAGTTCTCACACAGAATTAAGAAGGTGTGGTTAGGGTAGTATAAGAACTTTCTTGTACCTGTGTATGGAAATTTTGTTGGTTTCTCTGGTTTGCATATCTAAAAAAACTCCTGTAGTTATGGCATAGAAACAACTTCAAAGTTTCTGTTGACTTCGGTGAAGCTGTGGGTTCCAATGTCTTTTGAGTCTGTAGGTCCCTTGTGCATCTGTGCACACCCCTTGTGCCAGACAAGATTGAATTGAATTCTTGAGCTGAGTATTCAGCAGTCTATAGTGCTGCTTAAATGTAGGTCTGAGCCTATTCTCAAGTCCCAGCTTGTGCATCATCAGTGCTGTTTATGCACAAGCCTATGCTGAAGTGTGGATTTAGGCAAAGCTCCAGAGCACACCCAAGGGCAACAGCCCAACTCTGCCCAGCTCCTTAGCAAAGACTGGAGCTCATTAGTGCTGGCAGGATGGGTTGGATACAGTGGAGGGAACAAGTGCTACCTACAGCCATGTCCAGCAGCACATGTCATGCTGCCTGATGTCCTGACGGACAGGGAAGATGGGCTCAATTGAGCTACCCACTAATAATGTGGGTGGAAAATGGGCACGCCACAAGTCTCATCAGGCTCAACTCTATCTTTCTGCCGTTGAGTGGAGATATAGCAGATGATGGCTGTGGGCATCAGTAAGACTGAAGCTCCAAGCTTCTCACCACACTGTAGGTTTCCACAGTCTGATTTTCCACGTAGTACGCATACTTTTTCTTTTTCTTTTTTTTTGAAGGTAACATCAGCAATCAGCAAGAAATCCATTTGCTGTACAAAACTTAACTCCCACATGGTATGACTTGGAAAGTAATTTAATATTTTGGATGTTAATGGTGTGCTTTTACCCTGAATGGTAGAGTAAATGGCCTCCGTATATAAATAGATAACATTTAACAATTTTTTTTTTTTAAATGTCAGGATGTAAAACTAATGGGAAGATTGAAAGAGTTGGGGAAGAAGTATTGGCACTGTATTGTTCACTTAGAGTACAGAACACAGCCCTGTAAAACCTTGGTAGGAGTCTGATCTCTTCTAGCTATGGGAAAAAAATTTAAATACCTAGCCAGAAATCAACCTCCTCAAATTGAAAGTTGGCTTAAAAATCAAGAGGATTTAAAAATAATATACTTCAGTTTTTCTATTCTTCTAGCTTTTGACTATTTTAAGATGTTTTTGTCTTATTTTCAGGATTCCTTTGTCACTAGAAGCTCTTGCATTTGATCAGATTTTTAAAGGAAAAAATAATTAAAATTGTCTACTATAACACTGTGAGATTAGGGTTACATTTTTTGAGAGTTGCCAGTACTGCGTAGATAATGAAGTTTTGATTTGATTACGTAGAGCTGGAAATTAAAATTTTCAAGGTAAGAATTAAGAGAGAATAGAAACAAAAATACTTACTAAATCAAAGGAAGGGCACGTGCCATCTTCAAAAACCTTGAAAAACATCAGTTCCTCAGCTGATGTAAACTGCCACAGACCAGCAAAGCTTTCATTAGCTGAAGAGTCCTGGCCCAGTGATCACCAGCCAGTCTTGACCCAGTAAGATTTGAACTGTATTTCTGCTTTGCAGAAGGAATCCTAGGAAAATATAAGATCTTACTAGGGCCATCGTAAAACTTTTGGATGTCCAGAGCGCACTGCACACACATAGAATAACTGTATTACATGTGAATTGATGCAGGTCTCATTCCAGTTGCTGTGTTCAGTCCCTCCATTCATGTGGACATTCAGGATCATGCCTTCCCTGTGCTGCTGAAAGGTTTTGAGAGGTGTCTCTGACCAAGGTCCATGTCTTAAAACAGGACTATAACCTGGACTCAGGCTGAAAAGTGGAATCATTTTTAAGGGAAGAGTCCCCTTAGGTAATTTGGGAGAGGCAATTCTTAAGTAACTGATTTGAATTAGTAGGAGTAGATAGTGTTTATGCCTCCTCTCTGAACAAGTTGGGGTTTTTTAATCCAAATAAACACTATCCTGAAATGTATTTTCACAGTTTCCTATAAGCTATAAAACACATAGTGATAAGCTTTAATGACCATATCATAAAACGTTTCCCTGCAGATGTACGGAAATCTCTTCCAAGTTACAGGGCTGAGTATATAGATTGCAGGGTTTTGTTCGGAGCTGATTCAAGGGACAAATTAACATGTGAAAACTGGGGATAGGAGAGAGTTTTCAAACAATCAAACTCTCAGTTGGTGTAAATTAACACAAACCTATACATTTCATAGAAATGTATGTGACTTATGAAAGCTAAGGATCTGACTCACAATTTAAATTTTTCATTGCACCATAAAGGAGTATCTTGTGAAATATTCTGATAAATTGCATTTTTAGGCTTAAATATCTCTAGGAAGATAGGAGGGAACTGCAAAACCTACTGCCACCCACAAGAGTGGTGTTTGTGGCAAATATTCCCAGGCAGTTGGGCTCCTAAATTCAATTACACTGGTGGCTTCAGCATAGATCCTGGTGGACAATCACCCACATCATGAAAAGTGTAGGTCATTTGCCACAACTGAGCAAAACTATCATTTTCTGCCTAAAAGAAGCTGGGGCTAAGCTAAGGCAGAAAATAAATCCTCTGTGACTCATAAAGAGAGCGCTTTTTTAGGTCAGGTCAAGAACAAAGACATTGGCAGCGCGATGCTGAGAGGCTTATAGTGGTATATCCCTAAGGACAACTCCCGACACCAATAGGAATTTTTTTTTTTTCATGATGGGGTGAATGGTTTTTGAATGGATTTGTAAATGCCCTTAAAATAATCAGTTTATTCAGTTAGCAAATTCTCCTTTAAATGTGGAAGGATTTTTTTTTTTTCCAAATATGCTGTTTAGTCTCTATAGCAGGAGGAAAAAAAATACGAGAATGCTCTCAGAACAGCAACAGAGTAAATGCTCTGGGGAGGGTGAGACAGAGAGAATGGTACCGCTGCCCTCCCCTCTGCCACGCACACACACACGCACCCGCTCTTAGCACTCTGCAGCTGCACTTTCTTCAATATTGAATAGGGGATGGAACAGCCTTCCACCTTTCAGTCAAGGTATTTGCTAGTATTATTGAAATGAAATTATAATTTTGCCTCTGAGTTCAAATTTTCTTGTGAGTCTTGTTATTTCTTTGAATATTCGTTGGCAGAAAATGTCCAGAATTAAACAGCTGCTTTCCTAATTTCCCCCATGTTACATTTTCCAATTATTGTTTTCTTTGTAAAAACAGTGTGCTTGGGTTTTCCTATCAAATCCCGTGGTGCTCAGTAACAGGAACCATCTCATGATGTATTTGCAGCAAGTCTGCATGTTAAAGACTAATACTAACCTAAAACAGATTGGAGGTGGTAAAATCTTTCCCAGAAAGAGAGGCAGGAGAGAATGCAAGAAAGCACGGTGTGCTTGCTTGTTTTACTCCAAAACCTCTTTGGCCTTGAGTTTTGGATTCAGTTCACACTGAAATTATAATTATTATTCAGAAAATCATTTAAGACAACCATTTCAGTTACTTGCTACCTTAACATTTTATTTATTAATTTTTTCTCAAGTGCTGTTGTGGACTAACAGCTGTATATTTATAAACACTATTCATCCTTCTACTTTTGAACAAAGTTTAGAGCTGGCCGGTGTCAAAATTGGTGATGTACTCCCTTTCCTGCCCAAGCTGTTCCTTCCACACAGACTCCCTACTTCCCCATAATTAGGTTGCTAGGAATCAAATTCATTTCTGCCCTTCACTTTCTGAGCTCCAGAGAAGTGTGTCAAATCCCACAAATTGCAAACAGCCAGTGGACACCTGACTCTGTGACTTGTGCTTTGTGGGAGACAAACAAGGACAGAGGGACAGCTCTGGCAATGTAGTACATGGGCAAAATAAAGCTCATGGGATTGAGATCTCCCCTGTCCCTGTGGATTTCTGCTATGTGTCCGATGGGGCTACTTCAGAAGTGTGTGTAATGTCATATGGCTCAAGGGATGTATTCCTTTGAATCTTTGTTGGTCAAGAAATTAAAATGGAATTGTACAAATTGCTTGTGAGATACCTGGAAGAGTTTGCTCTTAGGAGGTATTACAGCTCTTCTAATGCACCGAATTCAGGGAATTGCTAACACTCAGAAGTTCATGACCAAACAGGAGACATGCAGGAACCTCCCTGGGTCACAGCTAAACAAAGCAGTTCCATCAGTTGTGGCACTGGTGATCTCCCAAGGCAGCCTGACTTGCTGTCTCTGCAGGTTCCTTCAGGGGCAGGTGATTTGGCATGCATATGATTTAGTCTAAACCTCACACTGAGAAGTGAACTTAAGCCTTCTTGAGGGTCTAAGGTAAGCTTATGAAAAGTGTTCTGCATCCTCAGACAGCAGAATAAATGGAAAACTGCTCCGTAAGGAAAGCAAGCCTTTCTACTATTCTCAGTCTATGCTAGACCAAGATGTACTGTAAATCTAACATTGTCCTTTCTAGCTGAAGAGCTTCAGATGTAAGCAGCCAAACTTTTGAATCCTAATGAATCCTCATGAATCCTAATGAATCCGTGTGAATCTTTGAAGCTTTGCCCATCATTAATCAGTCCATCCATGAAAAAATATTCCAGACATATGCACCATATGTACATGCATGTGCTTCTGTAACTATTAATAAAAACCAGCAATATTGTCATTTCCATTTGATTATAATCCACACCTTATGGAATTGCCGTCCTGTGTTTGAGGTTTAAGAAATTAGATCCCCATCCCCATTGTATAAACATTTTAAAAGCATCACCTAGTTGCAAAGTATTCCCCAAATACATGTTTTTCTTTGAAGATATTCCTACTAACGATGTGTTATTAGTGTGAAGGGCCAAATTATCTACTCATCTAATTGGTTCAGCTCCACTGTGCCGCAGAATTTGACATTATCATTTCTCAGGGTCTAACATAATTCATACAAAAGATCAATTTGTTATACTTATCATGTTAGTATAGAGCACCCTTAATAACAGGACATTTTATGCAGCATTAGCTTTCCAGCGTTTTTAGTGCAGAGAAAATATATTTTTTTCTTAGCATTAATTTAGGCAGCTCTTACTCAAATGTTTTTGCTCCTCTGCTTTTATAAATTAACTAATCTAATTGTATTGTAAATATTTATCTTTCATAAATTAATGTGGAATCAAAATTAATTAGGTTGAAAAATAAGAATTGCCGTTCAATATCACATTTAAACATGTAACAAATTAACAGGATAATTTCTCTGTACGTGAAAGCTCGCCAGCGTGAACCTCCAGATATGGTTTCCTTGTTCTCAGTTGTCATTAAGCGCAAGCCTCTTTTGACAAGTTTTTGACACATTGCTCTTCCATCAGGTTCCTTACTTTCGATTGTGGAATGACAAGTCTATTTTGTGGCGGTGTGAAATGAACCATGTACTGCTACCGCTGTCTCATGTCTCATAATGGAAGGTTCACAGCATGGACAATTGGGAATTTCTCCAGGCAGGGGAAAAGCACTTATTTTCAACCCCTAGCTTTAATCAATCAAGGAGAAACTGGAAATCACTGTAAAGTAATGAATGTCAATTTATGTACATGCTATTGATTTTTAGGAATTTAATGCTCTGTTTCCCTATTTTATGTTGACCTTATGAAGCTTAAAGATGAACACAAAAGGTGAATATTCTTGAGACAGAATTGTTTTTCCACTAGAAATAGGAACAAAAGATTTTGTACCTTCTGTGTAAGGAAGGGGGAAAAAAAAAAGAAGAGAGTGAGGGGGTCATCTGGAATTTAAGCCAAAGGGCTATACCAAGTCAAGGGACTGGAGAAAACAGGGGCCCATTATTAAATCCATTTGTTGCGAAATGGACAAAACCATTCTTGCAAGACACGTCCCAGTTGTTGTCATCTTGACACACTGAGGATTCGGGTTATTAAAATTCACCCTTTGGTTAAGTGCACCCTTGCTTTACCATTCGTTATTTTTATATAAAGGGTGAAGGTATTGTTTTGAATAATTCACTGTTCATCTACCTTGTACTTTGCATGCTTTGTGCTCCTTCATAACACGCTGACAGAGAGTGAGAGAGAGATTAGTAAACATGACCCCAGAAGACCTCTGTAAGTGCCTGTCTAGCATAACTTATTGGCTTCACTTTCTCTGCTCTGAGGATCGTTAGCTTCGCTGGATACATTACACACCAGTTTTGCTATGGCTTATCTTCGCAAAGTCTACGTCTCCCCGTTTTTTATTCCTAGATAAGAAATTTGGGCACTGTCAGTTAAAGTATACTCCCAGGAACTCGCCCTCTCCCCTGCAGAGGAAGAAAGCAATGACTTCAGAGATTAGATAATTTGAACCTATGTTGAAAAAATCCATTCTCATAATGTTGTTTCTCTAGTTCCTCCTAAGCATAAAAAACAATTCCAGTAAGAGACTGAATGTTATGCTGGTGTTTTAATCAGTCACAACATTCTGCTCCTACAGAAGCAGTAAGAAAACACATACAGAATGTTTTGTTCACTCAGAGGATTTCTTGTTGATCTCCACTGTATATTTGTACAAAAGATCTCAGGGGATTTCTCATGTTACTTCCCTGAATACACAGTAACAGGATTGCACAGGAAAAGTGCTGGTAGTAACAGTATGCTCTTAAACAGCATATTCTTCTACAACTCTGGTGCAAAAATTGAAGCCAGCTCTGAAAGACAGGTTTTTCCCCTCTTTGCAATAGTTTTACAAATGAAATCACAATACTCCCTGAAATTACTAGTGCACTTGACTCCACGATCAATTTACTCCATTTTCAATATAGACTTTGACAAGAATGATTTGTTTATGCTGTCACATGAATCAGTCTCAGTAAATTAGACCTGTCAAAGTTACTTTTTCTGCACAATACAGTTTGCTTTATTTTTGACACCTGTGTAGTTGAGAAAGCTATTGTAAATAGTGTGAAAACTTGAGTCAGAAGGTAAGTTATCTGCCTTATATCCTATTCCCCATGTTGAAAATACATTTCAGCAGTGCACAGGACTCATTTTTACTTCATTTGGAATTGATAACTAGTAATAATAAAAATGTGATTTGAAGTGTGGATTTTGAATAGACTACCTGTGTGTATCGAAATGCATATGCAAGTCAAACAAATGCACCTGTGGGATTATGCATGGAGCAGGGCTTCATACTGCAGAGAGATGTCACATCACTACCAAAGTGTCAATGTAGTAACATTAGCTCCTTTTTTTAATTATGTTGCCCCCCTTTTATCATTGCATCTTAGCTAAAATCAAGGTCTAGATTGTGTCCTGGGGTTCAGCTGGACCTTTTGCATAGTGTTGGCGTCAGTGAGCTTCGGTAAAATCTTCTCTGAGGTGAGCTCCATCCCTGGTTTGAGGTCTTGCTGCCTTGCAAGTAATGATGGATTTCTTGGGCGCTTGTCCCAGGTGGAAGGGAAGGAGCAGCTCAATATGAATGTGCCTAAGCTTGTTCCTTCGTGTGGCTGGATACTGGTGGAACCCAGATCAAAACTGAACCTTGACACTGAACTCCACAGCATGCTTCGGGGTACTGAAGGAAAATAATTGTAATGATAATTTTTTATGATAACAAAACAGCACTTAATCTGTTCATGGAAATTAGAGATGTTTAATGGTATTAGTTACTTTTAAGCCAAAAAAATCTTAAAAAAAAAAAAAAAAAATGGGTTAATAGTTAGACACTGAAGAGTCAACAAAAAGACCTTGGTTTTACCTGTATGACAAAGTTGCATCAGTTAATTTGCGTATTTTGGTGCAAGATTCTATTTGCCTGCCCTTTCCAGTGCCAGGGAAACTTTCGGTTTCATTTAGACTGATGCGTGGTCACCTTGAGTTAAACCACAATGAACCCACTTTAAACCATAATAAAAGCATTGCCACTTCCAGTGATGTAGTTCAGTTGTTTTACATAACCAGTTTAATCTGGAGCAGCAGGTCCTTAGTTCTCATTAAAGTAACGGAGTGATGTCTGCTTAGATCAAGACTGAATTTTGCACTTAAAGACTATCTTCCAAACTGAGGAGGAAAAAGTGTAAAAATATCGAGGTAAATCGAAATCAATAACTGCTAAAGAAAAACAAGGCACAACAGTGTTTCTCAGGCTGATCTGCTACTAATTAACTGAAGAACCAGATTTGACTTTCTGGTTCCTAACTCTGCTGCTTCCTTTCAATTCACCTACATCTTTTCAATTTGAATGTTCTGCTAGGAAGTAAAGCACTCAGTGCTTAACAGACCTTCATGATAGAGTTCATTTGATCCAGGCAGGCCCAATTTATAGCTGCTTCTCCCCAGAGCCTATTTACTTTGCTAGGATTATGATTTGCTGTTGTAATATTGGGATGTCAACAAAAGAAGCCAAAGACAAATGCTGTTGATTGATGGGACCCTATGTTTCTCCAAGAGGAGTGCTTTATCAACATCATAAAGGACCTTATCCTTTCCAAAAACAGGGTGGTTTTTGTGGCCGTGACAAACAGGAAGGGTTTTTATCATTAACATTGTAAGCAGTTTTGTAATCAGACACGTTTCTGTGGTTCTGAGCAACTCCTGGTGCTTGTTTGAAGTGTCTCTTTTTATTTGAAAACATGCTGTAAAAACTGAAAGTAAAGAGTGAATATAGGATTTTTTTAAAGGAAACACTTTTAGATCAACAGCTTTGGCAGGGGGGGTTATTGTTGCAGTTTTCCCTTTCTTCCCTCCAATTTGCAATTTTGGATAGTCAGTGATATTTTTTTTTATTATTTTGAGAGTAAAAAAAAAATTGAGTTGAATGGTCCTGTGTATTTTATAATATTTTGTTGCAGAAATCTGTCTCCATAATTGGTAAGCTGTCTTGCAAACCATAGCTAGTGTAAGTAGTTTTTACTTATATGAATAATCTCATTTACTTCCTTGGGGCAGGAATACTTAAGCAGTCTTAAAGAATATTTAAAAGATGAGGCTTTTGCTGGCAGTAGTTTTTAACTCGTACCATTCTGCTTCCTTTTCTGTCCTTTAATTAAAATATGCATGGATCTGACCTCAGAATCAAGAGAGGCCAGATCTCGCTGGCTTTTACCAGTGTAACCAGTGCACACCAGAGCAGCTCCAGTGGTTCAGAAAAAGGGTCACTCGTGTCAGTTAAACTTTGCTGGATTAAGCCCTTATTTCAGTGTCAGGATATGATGTGCTGGTGGCATTGCCACTGAAGTATACTACACATCCACACTGTTGGTGGATTTGACAGATAGGAGCCCAGCACCCTCCGTAGTTGTCACTAGTTGTCCCGAGTGCACTATCAACCCCTGATGGCCCTGCCCAGCCTCCCCAACACCCTCACCATGGCCCAGGAACCCCACTGCAGCTCAGCACTGGGCTGCAGTCCCTGCCAGAGCTGCCGTGTAGGGGTGCATGCCCTCAGCCCTGCTCCTGAATTGTCACTTGGATTTTCACAATCAACCTTGGACTCGCTGGGTAACCCCCTCTTCACCTGTGGCTCAACTGGGTGGCCACCAGACCTGCTGCTGTTGTGCTGGGGATGTGCCCTGGTGCTCAGCACCCAGCCTGGGCTGTGGGCTCACGGCTCCTGGCTGGCCCCCCTCAGCCAGCAGCCCCCCTTCTGCTGCTCCCCAACAGGGAGAGTCAGGGAGCTCCTTGGCAAAACTGTTATGGTTTCTGTTTCACACCTTGAGGGAAACCCAAAGAAGAATAATGTATTAATATTTTTTGCAACAGCCATTAACTTCTGAAAGGTCATTTTTCCTAATAAGAAATTTACCATTCTCCTACCCCAGAGGATGTAGAACTGGCTCTTGTCCTTATCTTGCTGGTGGCGCTGAAGCTCCCTGATTATAAAACAACAACAAAACCCAAAAAAACCCCAACCAACTAAAAGAAAACTGTTTGTACAGATTCCTTTACTACAGGTCTGAGCTTGAGATCCTCGCTCAGGCACAGCTCCCGCTGAGCCTGATGCTTCTCCAGCACACCTGGCCTCAAACAGGGGATGGGCTATTGAAGATTGCAGCTTATCAATGCTAGCATCAACCTTCCCATTTTCACTCCACTCCAGACCCTTCCTCCCCACTTGGGATTACCACCCCACATCAATTCCTTTATCTCTCTGAGACATCCCTTTCCCCTGGTCTCCAGCTGCAGTTACTTGCCGACCTCTGCATCCTTATCTACCCCGGGTGCCCCACTTCTCTCTTCCCTAATGTAAATGTTCCTCCTCCTGGGTATCCTCCTTCTGTTTTTTTTCTGGGACCCCAGCAG
Source organism: Tringa tobata (assembly GCA_033628505.1). Classification (NCBI taxonomy): domain Eukaryota; kingdom Metazoa; phylum Chordata; class Aves; order Charadriiformes; family Scolopacidae; genus Tringa; species Tringa tobata. Next base: position 2,982,162 of record JAHREE010000559.1, read on the forward strand.
GTAAGTAGCAGTGAGGAGTGAGGGAAGGTATTTTCCTGTCAGACCAGTCAGAACACGCAAACCTTGTTACCCAGAACATGTGTGTGCTCTCCCAGCACCCCACGCACGCTCCTTACCTGTCAGCCACAGGCAACCCAAATAAATTGTCCTGTTGTCTGCATTCAACCCCTGGGCAACATGATGAGTGGATCTAGTCTAATATATGTGCACTATAGGTCTAATTTTTCTGTTAGTTTATGACCACTTGCTTTCCTGCAGCTGGATTTGATTTATAGGGTGTAATAACGTGGAAGTATTTTTTGTGCAGATGGTACAGCCTCTCACACCACTCAGTAGGCCTTGTGCAGAAGGGGGAACGTGCTTTGAGATACTGTAGCTGTGAACAGTAACTGGTGAAGAAGTTATCTGCACTTCTCTAGCTCTCCTTAGTTTGAAAAAGGAGAGACTCCAAGTGCCAAGAGGTGTTACCCCTGGGCAGTGAGTCCCGTACAGCTATGGAGGTACAAAAGAACTTCACAGCAGTCGCATCCATTGGCATCTGGGGAACAAATCCAGCTGTTAGTTACTGCAAAGCCCTGGTTTAGGGATTTGTTCTGTGTCTAGTGGATGTTTGAGAGGAGTTGGGGACTAGATTCTCAGCTGATACCCATCAGTTTGCATCCAGCTGAAGCTGCAGATTGAAAAGTTGGGAAAAATTCGGAAAAGTTGGCCCTTTGCTTTTCATGTGATGATTGAATGCGAAAGCTTTGATCAGCCAAAGTGTATACAATGAACTTCATTACAGACTTCTGACTTTGCATTCTTCAATTTGTGCTGGTCATCTGCTGAAGGGCAGGTGAGCTGGGGAAGGAATTCACCGGCAGACCCAAGTCTACTCCTGACCCAATTAGAAAATACACACGTACTAGGAAAGACTGCTAACTGATCCTCTTGGCCGTGATTTTGGCATTTTGATGCCAACAGAGAGAGAAATGTTCCTTTGTAGCCAATTCAATGAGGTGCTGAGCCCTTCTTGTGAGGCTGTTAGCATCTCCAGGGAAGGTCGTGACAGCTGGGCATCCTGCAGGATTGAATCCAGAGTTAAACTTGGAGCCTGAGTTTTGGAAGCCGCAAGTTTGTGCATGGCTGTAGCTGCCATTGGGTGGCCCGTAGAGAGAAGGGAAGAGGGTTTGTTAGGATTTGGGTAGTATATAGAGGAATGAGTGTGCATGCTGGGATGGGATTTAAAGCTTCAAACCAATTACATTTTTAATTGTTTCTTTTTTTTTTCCTGTTTGTTAGCAGTTGTGATTAACTACCCTAGGCCAATAGATAGCTAAAGCACATCCCTATGTAGGGACACCACATCCCCTACTAGTTTTGGAAATTTGTTACCACAATGAGTCCTGAATTATCTCTAAAGTATCCACAATGCACAAAGACTGTATAAACCTGGTAAAAGAAACGAGTTTGTTTACTGCTAGCAATTTTTAGGGCAAATTGAGAATGTTTATTTTTTCTAAACACATTCCACTGTAATTTTGAAATGATGGCTTTTTTCCTTTACAAATAACAGTTTCAATATCCTCTGCTTCACAAGTGTTTGATCTAACCACAGTTGATGTTTAGCTATGGTAACACTCGGGATCTCTTTTTCATGCCTGTTGCTTTTCTGCTCCCCCCACCCCTTCCCCCCCAACACCCCCCGAGACAGATTGATTTGGAATCTCTCCAGGTTCTCTCAGGAGTGGTATCAAATTCACTCTGTTCTCTCCACACCTGACCCATTCTGGCTTCCTTTAACTGCTAAAAGTAGCAAGGGCCCAGCCGTGGTGGAAAAAAAAACAAACAAGAAAATCTCATTACGTGTTATCCCTGTACAGTAAAGGTAGTTAATGGGGAATGGTGTTTCAATGGATATATAGCAGACTATGTTAAAAGGGAAGTTACCAGTCAGGTTTCTTTTTATATCAGATCATGTTTAAGAAAGAGGAAGAAAATAAACGTAGGCATTTGTAGAACAGCTGTACCTACCTATGCACTGCTCCATCTGTACCCATCTGTTTATACCTCTTTACTCATGCAATAATGAAAAACAAACCTTTTCCATATTCACACTTTAAAACACACACTGCAGTTCAATCTGATATTTCATGTAATAATCAAACCAATTCCCCTGCTAATAGCTACACACACGTTTGTGCGTCAGTTCTTTAAATACCCGGCCTCTGGGAAATCGGCCCTGGGTTGGAGCAGGAGGTACTCAGGCTGAGCATACAATGAGTTTAAATGGAATAAGCTAATTTGTCACTGTTTTGTTATGATTGAATATATGTGTTTAGAATGAAATTTAATTTAAATCCAATTTGTAACATCTCTGTGGGTGGGACAAAGGGAAAAAAACCCAAAGGATATATTAACTGGATACTGTACTGTGAATGTAATGGGACTTCTGAGTTTAATGTTCAATTAAAAAGCCCTGCATGTTCTTATTACTGTTTACAGGGGTGGGTTTGGGGGAGATTTATGTTACCAAAAAACCCATGTACAACCCTTTTTTTGTCACCGACTTGTGCAAAGTCTTTACCCGGTACAGTTAAGCCATCTGTTATTCTTGAAGGAAAATTCAGTCACAGAGGTATCAAGAGATAAAATGAGCATTTTTATCTAAGCGTTTGCCTGAGTTGCCATGTGGTTTTTTTACTTCAGAAAATGAAGATGAATTAGTATAACTGGCTGTTGTGTTTTGATATGAACCAGAAGAATCTAAGTGGAATAAACAAGCGTGAGCCGTGTGAGGGCTGATTAGTCACAGGCGGCAGGCGCTGGCAGCCCGTGCCAGCCTGCGGACCCGCACCCAGCACCGCAGCCGTCCCACGCTGCCACGGGCTCAGCACAGCCTGCCGTGCCCAGCTTCACCTCCCCTGCCCACCTCCTCCTGCTGCTTTAAAAGTATACTTGGGGAACACAAGTGGTAGGGGGAAAAGCAGCTTTTTCCTGCTGGTTGGTGGATTGGGAGTTTATCAGGTGCCTGTCTGTCAGAGTATCTAGTTGGGGTCCCACGCTGGGAAAAATCAGGATTGCTCAGTGGGCTTCAGTGCAATGACACTACTTTACACTGGATATATTCTTTCATTATTTTTTTTTTCTCAAATTAGCATACATATTTTTTTTCCCCCCAAATTATCATATATCAAGCAGGGTGTGTAAAGAAGGTTCAGAATATGATCCTAAACCAGGAAGAGACAGGGACTGTAAAGTCGGGAGGGAGAGAGGAAGTGGTGGGCAGGCAGGGACTCACTATTCTTTATACTAAGGATAAACAGCATGAATCAAAGCTATCGAAGTTTGAGTATATTGGCAATCATTAGTTCATATCACCTTTGCATTGTTTATTTAACCTTCAGTGTCTGTATCAAATATAGCCTTTATATAAACACTACTCATAGGGAGTTATATAAATATATACCTATAATAGAACCTGCAAAGACGGGATTATTTATTATAGACCCTTAAAATACGGAAATAATTAAACACTTTGTTGCTTATACAGTATGTTCTTTCATTTGCATGTTATTTACCTAATATTAAGTAAGGACTTATTACAATCTCTCAAAACAGATATATCCCTATTTGGGTAATTAATACTAATCTTGCAAACACATTAACAATACAGAGACGGTAACAGCTATCTTAGGAGCTGTTACAGTCCGTCTTGTAAATCCTGTCTTAGTGCCTGGATTAGTTTATGCTCCTTCAGAGATGTAAGGATCTCTGGTGTCAATCCTGATGCCGTGCATGGGAGCCAGGTCTGCAGGGATCCTTTCCCCTTCAGATTTTGAGGATTTTGAATGCAGCTCTCACAGTCCAAGGAAATATGTGCACGTGTGGGCGAGTCAGACACACACATAAAAAACACACCTGCAATTTTGAACTACTTCAGTGTTTTCCATTGTATTTGATTGGCATTAGGAATAAGAAAAGTAAGCCTTTAAACTTAATTTTTAAAATTTAATAGAAAAAGATCAGAACCCTCTTTTAAAAATGTTGGCTTATTAAAGTAAACAAATAGCATTGTTCAAGATAGATTTTGTTGTTTGAGGGGAATGGGGTGTTATTGGGGTGGTTTTTTAGTCTCAAAAACCTGCAAGCATGATGTTTTCCCTCAGATATAAATATGCTTTCAGGTTGTGACCTCCAGAAATTACTTCCATAAAGGGAATGCTGACTGAAATGATTGTAACCATGATTTTACTGTAATAACTTGCAGAATAGAGATGGTGCAGGAAGTGTGATGGTTTCATATACATTCACTCATGGCTTTTAAAATTACTTTTGTGCCTAGATAGTAGGACCAACCTGCTTTATCTTCCATATGTATTTTTATATTTGGCCATCCACAAGAACTATATTATCCTGTCTCTGAGTGGGAAGTGAATGGTATCTCCTGCCAGCATTGCCTACACTGGCTGTGCTACACCCTCGTAGAGCAACTGATGTTACCTGCTGTCTATGCCTGCATTAAACTTCCTAGAAATAAAAGAACAAATTTATGGGTGCAAAGAGGAGTGTTTTGGGTACAGACCATGTTTGCATTTCTAATTGGAATTAATAAAGAAAACAGACAGACTATACCCACAGAAAGAAAAGGTACAGTGGCAGAGTATTGATTGAAATTAAATGGATTCTGTTCATGTAACCAAATTATCTCAAAAATAACTTAGGTCCACATTCAAAGTCATGTAAAAGCCCAAGTCATTGTGACTCTAGAACCACCTTCTGAGATCTGAAATATCAGGTTACTTCAAGCGCTGAAATAAATATTTATATTTACAGTTCTGTTTGGTTTGAAACTTGACTTATCATGTATTTGCCAGGACAAGAAACACTCTTACATTGATTGACTGCATACAGCATCTTCTGACACAGTCTCTCTTAGAAATGAGCGGTCCTTCAGTTTTCATACTCTTTCCTCTTTATCTGCACTGTCAGATCAGTGTTTGTAGTGGCATGAAAGGGGTTATGCTATGGATAGTCCAACTTTCATTATACTGGTGCCCAGTGATGCAGGGGTGGCTTTCAGTTCATCATGGGAGAGTTACTGTAATTGTCTCTGAGCTTCATTAGCTGTCAGTCCTCCCCTCTGTGTCTGACATGTCGAAACCCAGAGACAAGCTGCTAATTTCTTGTTGAAAGCAGCCACAGTCTCTAGAGCTTGAAAAGATATACAAGATCCTTCCTTTTATGCTAACACACCTGACAAGTGCCAAGTGCTCTTACCTCTCAATGAAATCTGAAATCAATAGGTTTTGTGGGTGTTCAGAGCTCTCCAGTGGCTCTTTTAAAGATAGAGACCAGGGTGCTTCAGCTGGGCTGGGTTTGGGAGCTTTCTTGGCATCCATCTGTAACTCTGCCATGTGCATCCTGTTTGACCTTGAGCAAGTCACTTAGTCTGCCTCCTCTTCAGCTCCTTGATCTCAAAATGGACCTCACAGCTTTTTGCACCTAACAAGTCTGTCATGAAGATTAATTCCTGAATATCAGTAATGTGTTCAGGTTTTATGGTGATGCTTATTTTACAGAATAATGTCATGAATAATATTTGGATCTTTAACCTGTTCACATCGAGTTGTTCACACTGCATCTATCCTGACTCCACATCCCGCCAAGATTTAGGTTCTGCCCAGCCCACAGTTTTATTTCCCTGAAAACTCAAGAGCATGTGTTGAAATGCAACAATGATGTCTGGTGTGTGAAGGTGCACCATGGAACACATCTGCCCCACAGCTGTAAGGTGAGATGCTGTGCTGGATCTCCAAGACATGCGACACAGTTTATCTTCTCCTGAAGATTGTCTTTCTGCAGGCACCTTAGCAGCTTTGTTATTCCAGGCCTTGGTGGATCCCGAGCAGTCTTGGGGTAATTCTGTGAAGGCTGTGGGTTCTGCCTACGTGGTTGCCTTCAGCAGCAACATGATAAGCAGCAGCTTGTGGCACCATCACACCCTCCCACACTGGGGATGACTAGAATGTGCAGTTGTCTTCCTTGTTTCCCAAACTAGTACATGATTTTATAGCCCCTGGATCCTGCGCTGATCCCAGTCAGGCTTGCGGATCTCACACACTGTTACAAAGGAGGAAACCCTGAGAAATGCTAAATGTCCACAACTTAAGCAGAGTTGCTAGTGAGTCTCAGCTCTCAGAACTGCATCTCTTCTTTCATTAAAGAATGATAATGCAGCCATTTTGCATTTAAAGAAGAATTTTGATTTTTTTGGTGCGGATGGCATTGGCCAAAAATATTGTCTAAACACACAGATGTTTATATATTACTGTGATTGCTTTCTGCAATTTTGGAGATATTTTTAGCTCTTCATTTCTGCAGCAAGACCTTTTGGCATCCTTGTGGAACAGGAGCAGTGTCCTGATTTAGCACAGCTCCATGATCCTGACATTGTATAACTGAAGGAAGGAAATAGCTCCCTTGGTATGTACTTTTACTGTAAGTGGCATAGGGATATTTGTTGAGATTCATTGAGGAGTAGAGGCTGTAAAGAACTGTGGACTACTGTAGCTTTCCTACGGAGGACAGGGGTATGGAAGCTCCAAGGGAAACAGACAACCTTTTTAATTCTCATAATGCTTCGTCTTCTTTGCTTCCAGGATGAGCAAAGCAGTAAATATCCAGCAAAGGATGTTGATTTGCATGCACAGCAATTGTTGGAATAAAAATCAGTTCAGACCCCAGTGACTCTTGCCAGCCCTTGTTATGGCTGTAGAGATGTGAATGCACAGAAAGTAAATAATACTTGCAATGCAACTTAAAATTCAAGCTACCCGTCAGATTGTAGCTCCAAATAGATCATTCTCTTTTCCAGAAATGACTGGAAAGTTTCCACAGGAGGGGAGAAGCGGCAGGGGAGCAGGACCTGTGGAACTGTGTTTGTGTGGGGAGCTGTATCACCAGCCCTGAGATGTTGCTGGCATTTTGCTTGATGTTAAGTAACACAAAAATCTATTGCAGAGCAAAACAAAATGAGAAGTCTCTGTCGGAGTGTAGATGCCAGTCTTGCATTAATAAAACAATAAATGGAATTAATAATTTATCCATGGCTGGTTTTACTTTTTGGGTGGGTTGTTTGGGTTTTTTTAAAACACTAGTAGAAGGATATTTCCATTCAAACTGAACTGGAGTGAAATTACTTCCACTATAGATAAAAACATATTCAGGCGAGCAGCATGCTTTCCCCACAAAGCTAACTGCAATCCCAATTAACACTTCTCAAAACTGAATTTATTTTTTTCCCCCTACTTCCTAATGAGGTTTTTTCCTCCCTGCTGTCTTGATACAAAGCTTTATGCCGTATGAGTGTGTTCATATGGTGCTTGAGTGCGTTATCTGACCTTGATTGGTGTTTTGGGAGCCAGTTAAATAGATTACATAGAGGTTACCTTGACAACTGTCTTTGCTGATTTAGCAATGCAGTTCATTCTTGGGCACAAGACTCTCAGCAACTGTGGAATTCCACTGACTTCATATTAATCATTAACACAATGTTCTGGGGAGGCTCTGCCGAGCTAGCAATAAGGACTGTATTGAAATTATTTTTTTTACTGGCTAAATGTTATAGACCAAGATATGTTTACAGTATGAAATGTTGTTCACCGTCATAAAATGAAAATATATGTTCCTGTTTATTTTTTCTCTCTCTTCTAGTTTCAACAATAATATTGGAATAATAAATCTCCTATCATGTCTGATGGGAAAAGATGGTCTTTTAAATGAAACTCTTCCCTTAACATTGATCTTGCACCGTACCTTCTTTTAGGTCTGTGCTGTAACCTCGCAGGCATGACAGTTAAATTCAGTGTGCAAAAGCTTATGAGCCTGGAATCCGATCTCTATTAACTTCAAGGAGATTGCTTCTGATTTACATTAGTGTTACATATCGGTCAGAATCTGGCCCTTTTGAGAAGATGTTTGAAGAAAAGACAGCCACTTCCTTTTTCAAAACTGTTGCCCAAAATTGTTTACAATTGTCTTAAACATTAAAGATAGTATGTAATCAGGGCTTTGGGCATTGTCTTTAAAATATGTCTTTTTACTTTGAAGTACCTGGCTTAACCAGAATGTTGTAGGAGGATGTCAAGATTCCAGGGCTGTTTTTGCAAAAGGCTGGAAACCTTGTGGAAATTAGAAGTTGTTGGTTTTTTTTTTTTTAATGTATGAAATATGAAGTATTAAGTATATTATTAAGTATGAAAATGAATAATGTAGTCAGAGAGGGAGCCACCATGTTTTTTCTTCTGACAAATGTGATGTGATATTCAGTGTATCTCATAATATCTTGTCTGCCCTCCCCATTTTCAATCTGTAGTGTCGCACTGCAAATCCAACTGGGTTTTGGGTCAAAAATACATTACTGTGTCATACAAAATGTCATGTACAAAGTCAGTGAAGAACACAGTTGAGGTCTATGGCACATATGGATTTCGCCTGTGGAGGGAGACTGCATGGAATTCATGGGTAGACATATTAACTAAATATTTTTGCTAGTGCTATCAGGTAATGAAATATTAAACTTTTTTTTTTTTTTAACTCACATCATTAGGCTTCAGAGTTAGACCATTACAAATAAAGACAGCTGTGTTCACTTCCTGGAGCTGTTTGCAAATTTAGAAAAAATTAATCATGGTGTCTTCAGCTCCTGATTTGAAGTTAGTGTTTGCCCAGTTTGAGAAATATTTTCTTTCAACTGAAATTTTACTGCAGAATATTTTTCCCCAGGTTCATTCTTTCCCCAGCTCTTTCATTCTCTTGGCGGGTTGGTGCTGGGCCAGTACCACCGGCAGGAGCCGTGTTTGCTGTCTCGGGAGAGGTCAGTGCACACATTGCTGTGCTAGGCACTGCTGTGAGCTGACCGAGGAGCCCGTGGCCACCACAGCTACTGAGGTGTTTCTCATGTGTTTTTCCACAGAGAACACTAGAAATAATTTGAACTTTTCTCTCAAGCAGTGTCTGGGAACGGTCTCATACACTGTCTGTGGTCAGGAACGACCTTTTATACACTTCAAAGCATAGGACTCCACTTGACCACACAAAGAGGAAGCTCTATCTAAACAGATTTCATATTTTTTGGAGGCAGGTATCTACTACCCTTCCGTAAATGGCATAGTGAGACATTACAGCTACCTTTGCTGTACTCCTGATTCCGTGTCCCTGATGCTGCCTTGGCATGCTGATAACATTTGAGACAAAACATTGGATGCATCAGTGGAAAAGTCAGTAGAAACTGGATTGTGTGGCTGAGTTACTGTACCCAAGTACCAGTCTCCCTTGGTGCCCCTAGGCAGAGCTCTTCTACATGCCAAACTTAGGATTTCTTAGCACAAAAATACGCAGGCCTAATTTTGGACATGCACCGAAGTATGTCTGATAGTGTATACTTACATTTATTTTTTGCTGGTACAAGTAAGATCAGAATCCGTCTGGAGCAGGCTGGTGTGGCTTGCTGGAAGATTTTCAGAAGAATTCTCAAATCCTTTGCTCCAAGTGCGAGTGGAATTGCTTATGGATTGCTTAAGGAAAGGAGCAAAACTTTGTTACTAGAGATTTTAATCTGTCACTTTAAAAGATAGTGAATGTTTCCAATATATGCTCCAGGCTGTTTCACAATTGGCAGAGGTGATTTATTTTGGAGGCCTGTAACCCTGCAAGAATTCAGAAGTAACACACTTGGGGCCTCTGTTTTTAAGTTACATGGTACAGATGATGGAGATTTCCTTGACACAATTTCTCTCTTTTTGCTTATAATATCTGGGTTTGAATATTGAGCACAGTGGTGCCCAGCTGCCAGCCACCCAATTATGTGGATCTGCAATATTGTTCCTCCTGGAGAAGGAGATGGAATAGCCAAAGTATAAACAGAGAGAGGGTTGGTCCTTTTTTTTTCTTTTTGTTGCACCTTGGACAAAACACAGGTTTTATCAAAGGAACCTACAAGTATGAAACATCTAACTTTCACATTTTGTAGGAATTAAGTTTCCAACTATCTTTGACTCCTTTGAAAATCCAAGGATCAAAAAAGTCTTGTTTTAGCACAAGATCTATTGCAGACTTTTAGCCCCATGTCATTTTTACACCTCTGCACTCATTCCTGCAAGCCATGACCTCATGTGATCAGAATCAAACCCATTGTGCCAACTGTCATTCTGACACTGCAGGAAAAGCAGGGAGATATTTTTGTCTTTTGTGATCAATAAATATCTCCCTTGTTCATACATGAATCTTCTGTATAGACCTGGTGGCCCTATGTACTGATAATTGCCACATTTCAGCATTTATAGGAAAAAGGTTTTTCATAAATACCAAATTTCCACTGGTAACAATTTTAAGAAAATGTAATCTGATGCCAAGTATCTATGCGTATCAAAGCTTAATGACTAGTCCAGACAAACATCTATGAGAACATCTGGGATATATCTCTGCTGTAGCCATCTAACCAACCTAGTCAGAAGTTTCAAGGCAGTGTCCATCTGGGCCTGAGGAAATTTTTGCAAGATTACTGGCTACAGTTTGAGGTCTACAGACCACCTCCTAGGATTAATGAATGTTTATAGCATTTAAATTTCTGCAGAGGAAGAAAAAGCAGAAACTTCCACAGGCTCAGATATCGTAAGAGTCACTTATTGATTGTCGGGAAGATATTTTAACTAGATATTATAGAAAGGTTGTTAAATTATGAATAACAGCAGTATAGTATATTCTCACAGGAGGCGGTCAAAGCTATCACTACTGAAGTTATGCAAAGAGTTAAATAAGGCTTTCTCTGGGCTGATGAAGCAAGTGGCTCTGGAACCTATTAATTCTTTTCCCAGAGAATACTCCTGTGGTATTAGGGCATGGTTCCTAATGGGCTTTGGACTGGAACAAAAGGCATGTTTAGATGCTGATGCTGAAGGCTGCTCTAACTTATGCTTGGGGACTCTCTAGCAATTAGCTTGGGATCAGGGGATTTCAAAAGTCACCTTTGCACCTCCCGTTTTGAGCTGCAGTGTGCATTTTTATCTTGTATCCCAGATCATACCAGGGCAGGTGACTGGAGCAGTAATTTACTGTATTACTTTTCCCTACACACCAATAAATAGAAAAAATTTTGTATTTTTTAGAGATTTAGTCTTTTGAAATAACCTCAGAATTTAGGATTTGTACAATATTTGTTTGGGAGGAGAACACCTTTGCAGGCTTTTGCTGTTATATATGTTTTTCTAAAGATCCTTAATGGAACAAGATAATCCCACCTGTGTGTCATCATTCAATGTAAGGGTAAAGTTGTCAACAGATTGTGCAGGGAGATGAGAACTCTGGTTCGCTTCATATTAAAGTGAGATATGTGTGTTATTTCCTTACATGTCACCTGGAAGGTTTCCCCTGAGTATTGCCAAGTCATGCAATTAACACTGCTGAATTCCCCAGGAGAGTCTACGCTTCTCGTTTTCTACCCATGCTAAGACAGTGATTTCAACCCCAGACCAGCTTCAGTATTGAGTAACAGTCAAGAAAAGGAAACTAGAAAACTTGTATATGTGTCTGTATGGCAAAGACTATGCTAAAGCAAGACAAAGCACCAGCTTAGAATAAAGAAGGATTTCTCTGTCTTCTCTTTATTTTTTCATTTTTTTTAGGGGGGTGAGGAAATGGGAAAGAATTGTACTCTTAGGTCAAGGTTGAAGACTTCGTAATGCAGAACAACAAAGCTTGACTGTGATAATCTACAGAGCACCTGCCCTGAGGATAAACAAACAGTTCACTTTTTTAGTGCTTTCAAGTATGATATGAGCAAAATAGCATGAGCAAAAGATTCTTTTGAACCTTATAGAAAAGGAAAAATGGAAACCTTAAGAACAAACAAAATGATATTTTATATCCTAGGATGGATTTTCTGTTTAATAGAAGCTACAGTATGGAAATCAAATTGATCAAAATCAACCATGTGGTTGGATCCCAGACGAGAAGCTATTCTCCCAGATTTAACCAGCTCATTCTTCAGCTTAATTTTATCATCCGTGCAATCCTGGGCTGATGGCAGGTACCTTCCTGATGGCAGGAGCACATTCCTTACCTCATGAAACAGGCCTGCCTTTAGTCCCTCACAGCTTTTGTTTCACCTCGATAAGGACTCCAAATTCTAACCAATGAATTAGCTCTGCACTGATATTTTCGGTCAGGGTGTGCCTGATGTTGCTGAAAATTCATTCCCTGATTCTTTGGGCAGTGCCAGCGTGTACAAACTGTAACTGTGATTTGTCCCATTGCTTTAATTTTTCTGATTTGACTGAACAAGATGTGTTAAAAATCTGATTCTCTCATACCTGCTTTCCCTTGAGCAGAGTGATTTTTCTGAAAAGCATTGCTAGTTGCTATTCTTTAAATCTTTTGAGGTACTCCAGAACTTCCCAGCACCTCCTATCCTTCGTAGCCTGAATAATCACATTTTTGGATGCTGCTGTTCTAAAGCCTTCCCCTAGCTATCGGAATTGTCATACCTAACACAGCACACCTCTATCACATGTCACATCCTGATCGTCCCACTGACCCGCATGCAGGTATTTCCTCCCTCTTTTGGATTTCGGTCTGTTGTTCAAATATGGTGTTGGTGAGACTCCAGGAGAAGTCTTGCATGATCCTTGCTTTGTGCATGGCATCTCCAGCCTTTGTGACAATGTTATCTGGGATAATCCTGCAAGGAAAAAGTTTCTCTTTCAAGTCCGGGACTTTGGTCTCCTAGCACAAACATTGAGCAAATGGGCTTCTGATAACTTTAATTTTGCTTCAGATGGTATTCTCATGTATATTGAAATGAAAAAGAATGTGGAGAGAGAGCGCATTGACACACTGAACAGTGGACCATTAACCAAGAGGGTATGGTTAAGCATGGATAGTAGGCTATATATTGTTGAAACATGGGCAAAGAGAAAGTGGACACAAGCTTCAGAAGTTCATATCAGGCTGAGCAACATCAACTGAGTCTAACAGACAGACAAGCCTGTGGGTGCCATAAGAGCTCTTACTGACTACAGCCAGGCTCTGTCTTATCCCACTGGAAGGCCCTAACAAAACTCCTATTTATTTCCATTGCTGCACAAATTGGCTCATGTGATTATTTCAAGATTTATTTGATAATCCTAGGGATAATAGAAACATCTATATGCAAAGAAAATGTGTGTGTTTATGATTTTCCTCTGGGTTCTATTTTCTCTAGAATCGAAGTCCCAGTTCCCACTTCATGATGAATCTAAGTCTTCAGTTCAGCTTCACTTCTGTTAGCACCACAGAGAAATCTTTGACAAGACAGATGTCTGCAGCCACCAGAAGCCTTAAATTGAACACCTAAAAATAGAAAGCTACAGAATTTATAAATATTTTTGCAAATCAACCTTTTATAACTACCCTCCTTTTGTAGCAGTGGAAGTTAGCATTGAAATCCAAGTATATTTCAGCAAAAGAGAAAGCTGACCCAGCAGCCCAAGAAATTCTGCAGAGTTCTGCAAATTGCAGGAGGCCCAGGGAAGGAAATCACTGCATGCCAAATTTTCCCACTGATTTCTATTGTCTCTACTTATCACATATAACACTAGGAATTCATTGTGGAGCACTGTATCTTCCCCACAGTTCTCACCTAGCTAATAGCCTGATTATATTTTATGACTTTGTATTCTCATTCAACATAATTTACTCTTGAGTTAGAAAATATGACTGTCCCCAGAGAAACATCCAGCCCTTTGTTCTCTGTTCACAAATTAGTTTGGAGAAGGATCGACTGGCAGTGTAGAAAGCCTGTATTAGATCTGCTGAGATCTCTTCCTATTCGGATTTGTTTTCTGTTGCTGGAGGCTACTCTTGATATTTATTTGGAATGAAATATTGTTCATCCCCATAACAAAGAGACAGTTGGTTCCATTCAGTACTTCCATGAACCTCAGACTGTTTATATAGTGTGTATTCAAAACATGCCAGCTATTTCTTACCATCATGTAGTTTCTCTGACCACGGGCTGGCCTTCTGTTTTATCAGAGGGCTTCTGTTTACCTGGCGTCTTTTTTTGTTCCTTTATATCTTTCTCTGTGCAATCATTTCCTAAACTGCCTAAGTAAATATGATTATGAAGAGGAAGAACTGCAGAATTCCCCTGCAGTAAGTTCAGTTTTTCTTCCAAAGACTCACCCCTCTCCCCCTTTCTCCCCAGTCAGGTTTGGATACTCCCAAGTAACTGCTCACAAACCCCAGTGCTCCCTTCTCCACTGTCCTGATGCCAGTGTGTGGCCATTGCTGTGGGGCTCATCAGCAAGTCACTGTGGATGGTTTCCATCTATATCTGATGTCTCAGCAAACCTCCATCTAGGGACTTCTCTCCTCTCTTGTGTATCCTCTAATCCATTTCTTTCTGGTTTCATCTTGCTACTGGAGTGATCTGCACCAGACAGGAACAAAGTCAGGGGACTTTTTTAAGTAGAAAGTTACTCACTGCCTAGTAATTTCTACTTCCAGGGGAGGTCTTTGCTGTTGAATATGTCTCTTAAGGTTGGTCTGTACTGCCAAGGCTTTGCCAGGGAAGCCAAACCAGAAAAAGCTTCTTGAGAAGGATCAAGTTCTGTGTCTAAAAACCACCAGTATTGCTCACCAGGCTTCTCTAATTACAGAAGCCATCCTGCAAAAGATTTCTTTTGCCGCTATAAATCGTGCCAGCCCAGGTCAATTCCTTTCTAAGCTATTTTGGCAAAATGCTGCCTATGCAATGCTTTTTAGGCTAAAGTGATCCCTTATGGGGGATTTTTTTGAACCAGATGAATTTTTTCTATCAGCCCGCTGTGAGTATCAATGGAAATCTAACTTGGGTCATACCAAAGCTTTTGGTTTAACCTGCAGGAGTAGGAAGATGAGAGGAGGAAGTCAAGAGGCACCTCTACTGAACTTAAATCCCAGGCTCTGCAGGCAAAAAAGCCCTGAGCAGATCTCAGTGTGCCTAATCCAGCTAAGTAGCTCACATATATATATCAACTATCACCAGAGTGTGTGTGCGTTGACAGCACGTATCCTTCCTCTGCTGTGCATTGAAGTCACCGTGGACAAGATATATTAGGTATTTTCTTAAGTTTATGCAGCCATTTGAAATCATAGGCCCAGATGCACAGCTGCTTTAGATTAATGCCGATGCACCTGTTTATACCAGCTGACAACCTAGTCCACCGTTCACTAAGTGCTATTTATTATTTTATTTTGTTTGCTGGTGTGACAATAGAAATGACATTGATACACAGGTCAATTCAATCCTGCTGACATAGCCTCAAGGGTTTTTTTCTTTTTTTTTTTATTTTTCTCTTCTCCCAAGAGAACCTCCTTTACAGCTTTATTTTTTGTTAATGTTTATTTAATAAGATTCGCACATTGGCAGTCTCATAAGCTTGTTATTTTATGTATCTCTCAATTTCTTTAGCTTTATTAATCATCATGGTACTTGATGTTGCTAGCATGAAAAATGCACCGTGAGAATAAATAATTATTATTATCAAAGTGCTTTCATAAGAATGATCTGTAGGATTAAATCCTTATTAGAACAGCATTATTACTCATGATTATTATTATTATTATATATTAATTAGTAGTACCAAGACAGTGCAGCTTTCAGAATTGTCTTTATCAAAGTCAGTTAAATGCAAAGGTTTAAAATGTCAACAAATTTAGTGTTTTTGGACATGGTAGTGGGATTATAGTTAACACTATTTATTCAGCTCAGTACTTGAGTTTGATGCTGTGCACAGCAGAACTTGCTGCCTGAAACACATACTTTAGGAAAAGAAATAGTTGCATTAGAACAGCTCTTATTTTCTTAATTCTGGAGTCCGGGAGTTGTTTATGCTCTGCCACTTCCTGTCTCTATTAAACTTTGTGCTTTGTCATTTATTTCTTTCTCTGCCTCGGCGTATTGTTGTGCATAAAGGATGTTACGTTAATTAATCTGCGTAAAGCATTTTGAATTATAGGTACCGTGTAAGAATGGAGCATTTTTTACATACCTGAGAAGAAGCTCTAGTTTACATGGATTGCAAAATTATATGGCTGTGTATTTTTCATAGATGTGTTGCCTGTTTGGTTAATGTAACTGTGAGGTGACATGATGGGCAGATTGTGTACAGCATACTTCTCTCTTTGTCTTTTATCTGAAATGATACTATTACTCCTTCCCTTTGATGCAGTCACCTAGTCAGGCTTCAAGAGACATAGGATGAGAAAAGACTGACAAATAAAATATTGTTATGGCAGGTGTCATGAGATGGTGCTGTTATAAAAAGTCTTCCAAGTTCTTTTTTTCCCACCTTATTATGTGAGCAAATGTTCAGTCTTGGGAAGACATGCTGTGTTTGTAAATTTTCTTTTGTAAGGTCCTGGATAGAGAAAGTCAAATAAATAAATTTTTTTGTTGCCTCAGCCTCTGGATGGAGTTGTTCTGGAGACAGTCACTCCCCAAGAGACAGTTATTACAACTTGGCTAAAATTCCTGAACAAATCTATTGCCCTGCTGGTGCCATCTCTTTTCCACATCTCATTTTGCTTGTTGCCTTCCCTCTTTATCTCATGCCTCAAATTAAGCATCTCTGTGTTAGAAAACCCAACTTAGGCACAGACTCTGCCTGCAAAGCAGGGGGCAGGCTGGGCACTTAGCGATGACAGTCCCAGGAGCCAGCCTACTGAAGGGGAGTCAGGGGGAGATGCCCCGGGGAAGGACAGCCTTTCATTCTGGCCTCTGAGTGCCACCTGGAATTCTGAAATTTCTCTTGGAGGTAGGCACCCAAAATAAGTTGACTCTTCCCTAATAAAACAGAATGAGGGAGAGACCATTTCTTTTTTTTTTTTCCTGTTAATTGGGCATCTTCTAGGAAACGGGAAGCTAAATGTCCCTCTGCCGAACCTGGCATATGAAATTAAATTTAGGTCTCCTAAGGGCTCTGCCCACCAATCTTTTTGAGTGCTGTGGGCTCTTTCAGTGACACTGCTCCAATTTTCATACCCAGAAAAATACCAGTGGTTGAAAGAATTACTTGATGAGATGTCCTGACTTTGTCATCTGCCATGTGAGTGATGTAACCGTTGGTTTCCAGGATCTTCCTCTTGTAACTTTTCTGTTGTGAAAAAGAAGAGCCAGATGCTCTTAAGAGATGGAAGAGATCTGTGTTGAGGTCCCCATCCAAGTGAGGCAGAGTAGGGTTTAAAATGCTGGTCAGCCAGTTGCAGGCAAATACCCTACAACATGGGGTATAGTAGGTGTTTTAAAGGTATCTACTAAACTGGTCCCTGACGGTTAGTAAATAGGAGATCCTGCGGTCTGCTGTGCTGGGTAACTTGGTCTAGATTCTTGTCATTAGTGTGCCATGGGGGGCTTGATGTATTATGGACATAATGGCTCTTCCTTTAAAAGCGCCAAACTCCTCCTTAACTCAGGGCATTTTGGGGAATGCAAGGAATGCAGGAGCAGGCTGCTGAGAGTGGCAGCTCCTCATTGCAGCAGCCTGAACTTTTTGCTTGGCTGCCCTATTTAAAATGAGTACCAGTGGAGCAATAGATTGGTATTTGATCTCAGTTAGAAAAAAACTCCACACTTAAGTTATACAGTAGCAAAGTGATTTTTGTAAATCTCTGGAATTAATAACTACAGCTATTTGAGAAAAGAAACAGTATCATTCATACTGAAAAATATTCTCTTCCCTCCCACAGGGGAAGCCTGTGTAGGTGTGGAGCTGTAGTCTGGGAAATTAAAAAATGCAAATTAAAAAATGCAAATGTAAAAGAGAGGCATTGCTCGCTGCAGTGCTCTAAGGGTTTTCTTGAATAGCAGCAAATTAAAGAAATGCTATGTAATCAAAGTTTATATCAAGCCTATGAAAGAAAAGCAGCATTATCTCTAAATATAGTGATAGTACTCTTTGCTCCTGATCTTTTACATTGTGTACATATTACTAGTAAATTGCAAAGCTACTGTATTATAGTTTTCAACAAGTCCTTGAAGAAAATGCATATTAGCTTTTTATATGCCACTTTATTCTGTTGTATTAAAACATTATGATTAGGAGGGAAAGGGTTGTTGGGCTACTATTTTTTCAAGGCAGTTCATTCAAGTTTCTTCACTCTGCTTCCCTTTGCTGCTCAGTACCAACGAGGGCTTCCCAACAGCAGCTGTTCTCCACTGACATTAATACAGTTCAATCACAGGAGCTGCATTGACTGTCTATAAGTTTAGATAGTAGATATTTTCTGTCTTTCACATCCTTTCTCAATGTATCCATATATAATCCTATATGCCTGCTTTCCTCAGCTTTGCATCAACTTCTTTTGTGGTCCATTTGCGACATTTCCCACAAAAGACCAACACAGACCATCTAGGGAAAATAAATGCATATGCATATATCAACTGTTCAGCATTTCAAGCACAATACACGATGAGAAGGAATGCTTGTAAGGTAGATAGGATGATGCTATGGTATCCCTGCCCATAGTAAATGAACATATATCAGAATAATATGTTAAAAGTCTCTTCCAAATTCTATATTGATTAGAAACAGAGATAGACTTCCATTATTTTCTGAGTCCCGCTGCCTTAACTGGACTTTCCAGATGGCTGCTTAAGGACTTCTCAGCATAAGGGTACCCTGGGCAATGGCCAAATGGTTTAACAGTGCAGGGAGTGGATAATGTGGCTGAGAAAAAGGAGAGAGAATCAGGCAAATGGTGCATCCTAGCAACATCCAGGTAACCTGTTGGTCTCCAAGGCAATATGTAACTGTTTTGAGAGTGATGAAATCGTTGCCAACTAAAATGGAAAATAAGCTATGATAGAAACATATATTTATTTGATTGGTAATTACAAGAAGCCTCACTTCCTCCAGCAGAACCCCGGATGTGTTGGGCACAGCTAAGAACATGGGCACAGCCATAAACCATGTAGCTGGGAATTTCATCAAAGGTAAGTTAATGCTATTTAAGTTTTGATTTCCTGCTTCGAAAGAACTTGTGTTGCTTTGCGCTGTGATGATTTCAAAAGTTTTGCTATTTTTTTGTGATTCTTGGTCATTCTTCTTTGACAAAAAGCTGACTGGGGCCAGAGACTTGTACATGACTGTCTCCGGGCTCCTGCAGAAATTAGGTGGAAAGACAAAAAAGAAATGGACATTTGATGGAGCCTTCCTTCTTTCCTCAAATGTTGCGGGGGCAGCTTGGCAACCACAGCGAGTTGCAGAGCCTGCAAGTTGTGGAAAGCAGAGCAGAGGTAAAAGGAGCAGATTTGTATAAAGGCAATACAGGCCATACGCAAATGCTTGTGACCAGTGAATTCAGATTATTTTGGCTGAAAATGTGGCTGCAGCCTGAGCTGTACACAGAATGCAGGTCTGCGGATTTGGCAGATTGTGCAAATAAAGACTTCAGCAGAATCTCTAGGTACCTGAAGAAACTAGGCCAAGCGTGCCCAGGTAGATAGCCACTGAATAAAATATTTTTTAGACTCTGATTTTAATTAAAATAAAGCATAACTACCCCATTGTGACACCACTACAGTTTACAATTCTTTCTTCATTTATTTAATCAGTCAAAGCAGATAAATCAGCAAATAGTGCTTGCAAAGTCTCCTGATTGAGAGATGAAACTCAGATAACCTTCACCAAATATGTTAATAAAACCAGAATTAGTAAAATTCCCCAAATAGCTCTATGGATGAAAAATACTAAAGGGATTTGAAAACAGCTCTTAACACTAGTTGTAA
Organism: Tringa tobata; assembly: GCA_033628505.1. NCBI lineage: Eukaryota > Metazoa > Chordata > Aves > Charadriiformes > Scolopacidae > Tringa > Tringa tobata. The sequence continues at coordinate 3,001,951 of JAHREE010000559.1, forward strand.
ATAGCATACATTTTTAATTTAATACTGTAATATAGGATATGCTTCTTACTGTTCTTACTCATTAGGCTGTGGATATTTGAATAAAATTGAGGCCTGGATTGAGTTAGCCTGCAGTGGAAAAAAAGGTGGCATTTTCAGCAGCTGTTATCAACACAATGTGGTGAGGTGAGCAAAGATTCCTCCAGGGCATCTTCTTGAGCTACATCTTATATTTCAGTGACTTTCCTTTCTCTTAGTACATCAAAGAAAAAAAGAACTGCATTTGGGTGCAAAACACTCACTGTTAGGACTATGAAAATCACTTATGATGTGAAATTTACTACCTCTGTGTGACAGGGAGGTGAACTTCTCTAATCCCAAATCAATTACTGCAAAGGAGAATTACCATCGCTGTTTCTTTACTCACAAATTTTATCTTCATTCACTTTTGTAACTAGTCTAGCTCTGCTTCCAGAGTGGCACATTATTAGAAAAGAACTTAAGTGTTTCCATCATCAGTGTTCCAAATACTTCATGGTACAATATATAAAATGCAGGTCTACCTCTCCTTTGACATTTTAATATTAAATTGAGATGGCCACTCAAATTTTACAGTCGTCAGTGTCTCTCTGTGGTGTGCATTTAGCAGACTTGAAACTCTTCCAAATTGTCTGGCTTTAGCTGCTTTGAGGATTCCATTACTCTCAAATTCAAATACCATCATAAAAGCTGCTGTAACACCAGGGGTCCTGAAAAGGTCTTCGTCCAATTCACCTAACATTATCCAAGTGCTTGTAACTGGACATTTATGTTATATTCCTAACTTTAGTCTATTTTTAATGTAAGTGGCATTGTGAAAAGATGGTGAATTTCCCAAGGTCTTAAAAGAATCTAATATATCTTTTCTATTGAGTCTTCTGTTCTTTTCCTTTGTCTCTTGATACTGACAGCTAGAGTCAAGTTCTGCTACCAGTAGTTACTGGTTTTATGGGTGTCAATATTAGCTGTTCTGCAGCCTTTAAAGCTGCTGAAGGACTCACTGAAGCCATTGTCATTTTTGTGGAGCGACACAGGCAAAACAAGTCAAGGTGTCAGGCTCCTCATTTTCAAACCAACTAAATCATATCTTCCTGCCCTGACATCATTGGAACTACCCATCTGTTTCCTGTATTTTAGTGCCTTGTTGATTTGAGGATTGCCTTGCTCGTGTTTCTTACTAAAAGTGATGTGCTGAAGCCCATCAGCAGGCATTGAAGCAAGCTTGCAGCACCTATTCGGTGAAAGAATTGAAGGACTTTTGCCTCTAAAGCTATTAATCTTGTAACTTCCAAGCATGGAAATCAATAACGTTTTGGAAAGTCAAATTGTTCATAAAGGAACTGTGGGTGGTGTCAGTGCAGAAAAAAAAACATATTTACTGGAAAGTGTATGTATTTATTTGATATGGGTGGCATGTATCAGAAATGTAACAAACATCCCTAGCAAGAAACAAACAAGGAAAATTTTGTAAAAGCCTGGTTGGCTGAGGAAAGGGGAAAACAGATCTAAAACCAGAAGAAACAGGTCTCTAAGAAATAATAAAATAATAAAATGCAAATAGTAACTAGAGCAGGACTACAGTGCGTAACCTTTTCCTTCAAATGTGAATTGAAATCTTTCCAAATATCAATTAATCCCTAATCTACCATGCATTTCCTAGTTGCTTCCTGTGCATTATTAATGGACTGGTCACCCTGAGATGAAGGTAGGAAGTAAAAGCAATTAAATTCCTCTCCCACCCCTGCAGATACAATTGACCTAGAGGATTCAGCTACAAGTAAAAATGAAAAAGCTCCAAAAAAGAATAAACATGCCCTTCTTGCCTGAGCCAGACTGTGTAGTTTTAAAAGCAGTATGCAAGAGCAACAGCAAACTCCCTTTATATAAAACATCAAATTCTAAGATCCAGGGCTGATCAAGGAAAAGAGCAGGTGCCCACTCTCTGCTGAATTTTCCTGGTGTTGTTCTGTAGCTGAATGAATACTTCGAGCCAGAACTCCAGACACTGATTCTTTTTTCAGTGTAGAAAAGAAAACTCCATCTGTCTCCTGAGAGGTATTGATCCCATTTGAATTCGAAGAAACAATTTTAACTTCATGTTTTTGTGCAGGGTGATGGCCACAGAATTCAGCAAGGCTTCTGAGTGTATAATACGGTTAACTCTGGCCTGAGAGGGATACAGTCATCCTAGCCTGCAATTATCATACAGATCAGTCAGCAAGGATAACAAGGAGAGCTCTGTGGTTGCTGTTTGCACTCTGAAAGATTCATGTTTGTTTCCACAATGTTGCAACGCCGAGGTGAAATTCTATCCTTTTAGCTCTGTTCAGCATCATTGGAGATAACATACTAAGCTAAAATAGGCATCTTTCCAAATCACCCCGATTATCCTTCTATTTAGGGAAAGTCTCCTAGCTTAACGACGATTATGTTACCAAACTCAGGCTGTATGAAGAACTAACTGGTAAGGGAGGAAGGAGGAAAACACTGACGGTGCCTTCACAGCACAGGGAAGAAAGGGGAAGGAGCGTGATGTGATTTTACTAATGCAGAGGGTCAGTTCTGAATGTCTGTGAATGAGGTCCTTGGGTATACCCATCCTGTATGTGACTGGAAGCATTTTCTCACTATTTATTTCTTGGTGTTTTAGGACCATAAAGCCATTGGGCACACACTAGCTCAGCTGAGTGGCAGGGAGAAAAGAGGGAAGGCAGAAGAAATGATAAAAAACATAAACTAGACTTCCCTTTGAGCTTAAGATCTAGTGAGCCATTTAGGCTTTCTTATGATGAGAAGTCTCAGAGTGCAACAGGAACAGAACCAGTTAGGAACAGAACCAGTTGCACTGTGGAGAACCAGATAATAGGTTTTCTTGAACCATTATTTTTCTGGTGATAGTGAAGGTTTTGACATCAATATATAGTTCTCTGAATCTGTGCTGGTCTCAGGTGGGTCTGTCACACACAGTGCCTGCCTTTCTGGATGAGTCTTCAGTTTGGTTTAGAAATGAGCACCCAGCAGTTTTGCACAGGAGCCCAAGGTCTGTATGAAAAGGAATGATTGAAATATGACTGCTGTGGGACAGATAAATATGGAAACTTAAAGGTTGGAAAGATCAGGGTTTTACAGTGGTCATGAGACTCTGACGTGGAAATTGTCACAGGAAAGAGGAGGAGACTGAGGTCCAAAGCAAAACCACAGAAGAGGGGTAAAGTGAAGGAATGAAGTTCCTGGAAAGCAGCCATCCTAGGGCTTTGTTGAACTACTGTCTCTCTACATTGTCATATGTATTTCTTTTGTAACAGTTTATACCTACTAGAAAAAGACATTTTGAGTAACCAACTTTGGCATATCTTTTCCATTTTCTCATTATGTGTATTTTTTCAGAATAATTTATGATACTAAGGGCAAGCTTTTATGAACAAATTAGGTTCTGCATAAAGACATTGATTACTCGGCCTCATTTCATGGGACTTGATTAGCTCCTTTGAGATATCCAGTAGACGTCACCATTAAGGTATACAGCGAGTGAACCAAATATGGCTTTTCTTGATGTGAAATCCTCATGCAGTCAGGAGAGCTCCATGAACAGAAACAAGAGCTGACTCATGCTCAAAGGATGAGTTTGGCTCACCATGGAGTACAGTTCAGTATGACTGGAATGGGAAACAGGAGGTGTTCATTTTGCATTGTAATTAAGAATGGCACTGGAAACCAGGAGTGCAAAAAGATGGGCTAATAGGTAAGACTGAAGCGACCATAAAACCACAGGCAGGGTGCAAATTGGTATCGTCATAAAATACTCAAACAAAATGATATCAGGTACTAAAAACTATGCTCACATGGCAGCAAAACTAAAGTAAGGACTGAGAAAATCCACAGAATATGAGCTTTGGTTGATTCCATGCCTTTTAATGAGACCATTATGCCTGTTCCTCATAACAACATAAATTAAGTAGAGACCATCAACTTTAATTTCGAATTTCCATATGTTTGTCAAACTGAGTTTCTAATGCAATCTTTTTGCTCTTTTTCTTTTAAAAGGACAAAAAATATGGAGATCATATTATAATCACTTGCCAAAATTCCTTTTTTAAAATCAAAGCTATTTAATGCTCAAGAATCCTTTTTATGCATATAAAGTATTATGTTTTACTATTCTATGACTTAAAACTGATTTTATTAATATTAGCAAAAATGTCCGCACAGACAGACTGAACTCTTGTGCTGTAACTCAAATCCCAGCTAATTATGGCTCAGCTGCAAAGTTATAAACCCTTGAAAAACAAGGTTTATAAGAGAAGTATTGACACAGTCTTAACTATTGCCATGTGAATGGAGCCACTGTAATATTGTTTGGAAATAGTGTTCTAAAAGGGAATCTTTTATGAAAAGAGATGCCAGCTGTTCACTTTGGAAACATTTATTTCATTGGCTCACGATAAAATTGGCTGTGGAAGATATTATTCTGAAACACAGCGACTTCTTAATTTCATTATGACCTGAAGTCACTGAGAAAGACATGATGCTTAGGAGCTGTGAAAAAGGATTGTCACTGTGTCTTTTGCTTATATTTCTTGAAAAGAAATATTTCTTCTAAAGAAATAAGCACATTTTCTTAGAATCATTCAGGCTAGAGAGGTCCTCGAAAGGTCACCTAGTACCTACTGCTGAAAGCAAGAGAAAATACATGATACGCAATTTTTATTTAATTTTTGGAGCAAATATTTTATTTTTATTTTTTTAAAAGGAAGCTTAAGAAAGCTTGCTCTTGAATATTTTTATTATTTTTTTTTGCTTTTGGTAGTAGTTTGCTAGACAAGAGCTGCTTGCTTTGGCTTGAGGAGGTAGAATTCTCGAAGCATGGCCAACCCCAGCCATGCTACACAGTCCAGGATCACACATGAATAGGTGGCTTTAACCACAAGAACCCTGAATCTAAAAAGGTAAGTAAGAAAAAACTGAGAGAAATGGAGTGTGTCCTGTTGACTGGCTCATGGTGATCTGTCATGTGGAGTCTCGCTTCTGAGTCAGAAAAGGGTCTGGGAATGAGATCCAGAATCTGAGAGTGCTGGCAGGGGAGATGCCATAGCTGAAAATGCTGCTCCAGTGATATTTTTTGATAGCGAATCTAACAGGAAATAGCTGTCTACCCTCAATAATAAGATCTGGTGTGAGACTCTTGCACATCAAATGGGGCTTGTTCATCTCACAGCATTCCCTTGTCCCAAGATTATAGGAGAGGTGTGGAATGGTATAATTCTATATGTGCCCAGGTATACCTGGGTATGAGGTCCTGAAACTATATCCTATATATCCTGTATAATATTCTGTATATCTTATATCATAGATCATATTTTAATGGTGCAATGCTCTTCAAGATGTAGGGGAGGAAAGAACTTCTGTCTACCTGAGTTATTTTTCTTTACTTTATGCAGTGCTACGACACAGATCAGTGTGTGTTCATTCCTTATTGCTACATCTCCTTGTCCTTGAATAGCGCTGATGAACTTCTTGTACTGGCCAGCATCTGCTGCTATTATTGACTGCAGTCTCTCTCCTCTGCCATGTCATTGAACTTCCATCACCATTGGCTTCATTAGCAATTATTGTTTTGGTGAAAAAAAATCCTACACCACATATTATGGGGTGACCTGAGGCCATTATGGAACTGAACGTTCCCATAAGGATAATCTAGCCACAATATATCAAAGTGCTGAGAAAATATCCTTTGTCTCAGGTCATGTAACCAATGTGGCTGTTAAATGTTTTAAAAGCGGTTATATAACTGGCATTTAAAATGTTTTATTGAAAACCCTTAATGCTACTGTAACTAAAATGACCTTTAGTGGAGTAAAACACATCACACCTTAAAATGGGATTTGATTAAAAATATCAAATGTTATAATGTGCTCATAGCTGTACATGCACCATCCTGTCGTACCAACCACAGAGGCAGATGCACTAGCTTTGGCTTTTGAATGTTATTTTCCACTTAAACTTATAACTTAGTTACTTTACAAGGAACAATTGTTTTGAACTTTCAAACATTCCTTGCAATATTTGACATATGAGCACTTTATTATTGGTATTGTTTTATGAACAGGTGGTATCTTTTAAGGCAGATGTTCCCAAACAGAGAGCATTTGATCTAGGGAGAGCTGGCTGATCAGAGGATTCTCACTGGCTTCTCTTCTCTTCCCATGCTATGATTAGATCTTTCCGAGAAACAAAAAATACATCCATTAATCTGTACTGTCATAGAAGAAACCACAGAATAGCAAGGAAGAGGAGAGGTGGTTTTACATGCTCATGCAAAGCAAGATAGCTATGGAAGTTTTTTTTTTTCTTAAGAGATTGCCCTTACTAGAAGAAATTTTAAAAGCCCCACAGAGCAAACTTACATGTAAAAATACATTAAATGTCATGTTACAAGTCATATACTGCTGATGTCTGGAGTTCTGAAACACAAAACGATCTGAACAGTGAGTTGAAATGTTTTTGAACTTAGGATAACAAAGCTAGAAGTAGAACAGATACACAAGTGGAAAAAAAAAAAAAAAGATTCCCTGAACGACAATTGAGATGAGAGATAGTTTTTAAAAAATGGAGAAATACTCTCTCTGAGACTACCTGGCCCACTGAGAAACATAATCCTTTTTCGCTTTCAAGTACTCTGAAGAGGGGTAGGTTGGAAAAAAACCTACTGCAACCTATAAGAGCAAAAATCTTTTTATCTTTCTACTTACCTGTCTATAGCTCTTTCCTCCCAACCCCATGAGCACTGGTCATTCCAAATGGATTATTATCCTCATTATTTTACAGCTAGGAAGTTGAGTCATCTAGGAATAAAGCAAGGTATCCAAGATCACCGAGAAAGCCTGTGACAGACAGAATCAGGAGCTGAACAGCATCCTTGACACATGCTTTCATTACATAAATATTCTCCCCGCCCCAAATTCCACTCCCAGTTCCTATGTAAATATCTCACCCATATTGAACTGCTACCTGCAGGATGGGCAAGCCTTCTGTTGTACATTAGATTGTCTGGAGCAGGATTCAGGATCCCAGAGGATGAATCTGTTAGCAAAGAAGATTGTAATTTGCTAATAAAGTGAATGTGTTCATAAGGGAACTGAATGGGTGCGTGGCCAGAAGAGCCATACAGCTCTGAAAAATCTGCACAGAAACACTGGAAAAAATTTTATCAGAGGTGTCAAGGAAACAGTGGACAGCATAACATAAACCAAAGTTTTATGTTAAAAAAAATGGACTTGATGATGTCCCTATTTCTCTTTGTGGTTTCAGAAAGTCACTTCTACCCCCACAAACTTACAAGACACAGCCACAAGCTTTTAAATACCTTGGTGCAATTCTACTAATTGAACACTCAGGGCATCAGTTTAGCAACAACTGTGGCAAATAAAGGAGGGTCCTGCAGGGAGGCAAAGCTTTTGAGGGCTGCTGGGTGCTGCCTGGGAAAGAGGCTTCAGGTGTGCGATGGTGGGAGAAAGGCAGAAGAAGAGGGGGAGCAAAGCAGAGCAGAGCACTAGAGGAGCCCAGAACTGCAAAGAGGAGTGATGGGGAGTATGAGGTGAGCGCAAAGCTTTAGCAAACCAAGTATTGTACTGGAAGTTGTTTGAGAAGGGAAACAATGCTTTGGGTATCACATGGCTTCTCTGTGGGCTGTTGTTTGATTGTGAGTACCATGGAGGTTGGCTGGGTGAGACTGGGTTGGTGCTGTCGTTTCTAGAGCTGCTGAATGCAGAAGGGGGTTGATCTTTGGAACCACTGGGGTGCCTTAGGAAAATGTTTCCAAGTTGAAGGAAGTTAAAAGTCCTGTTAAACATGTTCAAACAGAAATGTATAGAAGGCTCTAGTGTTGAGTGGTAATCACACAAAAGCTTGGAAGACAAAACCAACCAAGTGCTAGAAAGAGGAAAGTTTGGGGGAGATTGATGATAACTCCGATAGTGAGGGTCATGCTGAACGGCCAGATCAGCATTTGTGCTCAGCCAGAGCAGGACTTGTCTGCCAGAGAGTTTGATTTTGCAAAGTGAGAACAATGGAATCATGAATGCAAAAAATGATTCTTTGTGGAAGGGAATGTTGTAGTCCCTTGACCAAGAGGAAAAGGCAGATAATAGGGAGCATAGACTAAACTGGTGCTTAAAATTTATATATGTGAGCAAGAAGAAATAGAGAAATGGAACAAGTAAAAACAATAATATTTCTGAATAAACAGCGCCAAAGTCACTGAATAAAATAAGCAGTTTCTGTTTGCTCCTGAGGTGCTGGGCTATGGTGGAGATACCAGTTATCTTGTAGTACATTACTCATTTTGGTGCCTTTGCAGTCATAAACGAGCAGTAACAACAAAACAGGAACAAAACAGATCTAAGAAATGTCACTGTGGAGCTGGGGAACCAATAGGTTTCCCGTGGAACTTTTTCTAAAAGGAAAACGTGAAATAACCCAGAGAACAGTAAATCCTGGTAAATGTTTACACACTAAACTTCACTTGATGATGTGCAGTTCAATCCCCTTCCACTACAGGGCCCAGGGGTGGAGCTGGCAATTAATCTACAATTGCTTGGGAGGGAGCAGTTCACAGCTGAAGGGGCTCTGTGGATTATAAATTTAGCAGGCAAAACGGGAAGTCAGAGCACTGGTAATAAAGGAAGTGCCAATAGTTAAAGCCATAATCGTCAGAACTCTAGGGCAGATAATCGACACCTATATGGCAATTTTCAATTCAATAAATAAAGCTAACTGAGTTGCCTAACAACGCCATTGAGCTGCGATTACAACTGGCAGCATTATGTAACTGTGACAACCAGATGAAGCGGAAAAAAAATGAGAGAAAGAGAAATACATACATATTTCCCGTCCTGGTTACTGAAGGAGTCTGGGGATGGAGCCCCATATCTGAAAGCTGCAGAGAGAGCATACTAGAATCCATTTCAGATACTCCTCACCAACACCCCAGGGATCTGCATGTGCAAAAAAAGAGGATTAGAGAAAGGCACTTTTTTTTCCTACCATGGAAGTGGCACCAGAACCATATTCTTTCCATTCTTTAAATAATGCAGTCCAAGTACACTTAAAGAACCTGGAGGCATGGCTAGCCTTGGCTGTAGCCACCAGTGTGGAATTTTGGACTGCAATGTTCACATGCTCAAATTTACCATAGCAACCTCCACATCACATTTAATACACAGAGACATCCCTCCTCTTGCCTGTTTAAAGAGCCCTTGTTAAGTGGTTTTGCTGTATTTTAGATGCCAAGATGTCGGTAAGATTGATGGAAGGGTGCACAATCAAACTTGCGAGGAGAGCCTAGCATCTAGCTCATTATGTAAGAGAATTAGCAAGGCAGTTCTTTTGACATGACAGTCCATTATGGCGGCTGTCAATCATACCTTAGCATATGCTTTTTTTGTCCTCTTCAGTGATTTTTTTTTTTTTAAAAAAAAAGGTTGCTCCATTCCTGTTCATCAATAAGGCAGAGTGTAAATGCTTTGTGTGCGTGCACAGTAGCTGTTAAAGATATAGATGAGCAGCGCTTTCTCCACAGTAATCACTGGGTGAACATATTATTATGCATGCATGTGTAATCCTTACTCATGTGGCTCTTTGTCCCAATTATATGTGCACAGAGGCTTGAATCTGCTGTTGCTTCTCATCCATTTAATAGTTTTGGTCCTTTCATATGAGGTAGTGGTGCTTAGACATTTTGGTGCAGAAAGTCTAGGTTTGCTGCCTGAGGAAAATCCATCTAGAAGGGCAGTTCCTTTTCAGGAGAGGGAAGAAAAACTGGCACTAAGATTTATCTTTAAATAACAGTGATACCAGAAAAATATCTGTGCCTCTACCACTTTTCATAAAAATACTTCCATATAATGAGCTGAGCTTAATGAAGCAAGCCTAGAAGTTGGTTCAGTGTTGTAGTAGTTGGTAATTGGGAAATACAGACATAGGGAATCTTACATTTCTGACTCTAGTTTGTCATCCCTCCTGAAGTCTTCTACAATTGAGCCATTTCCTATTAGAGAGGAACTGAGATGGGAAGGAAACAACTACTGAGAAAGATGTTCTTTTGGAGATGAAAAGAGCCTGAGAGGGGGCAGGGAACAAGCAGGACAGATTGCCTCTGAAAAATAAAGAAGTTCATCTGTAAAGCCACATCTTGACTGGTGTGCTCATTTGAGAGAGATGGTAACTGGCAGTAATGCATACTGGGGAGCCTGGGAAGCTCACACGTATCCAACAATAGTGCGTTTGCAAACATAGAATATGTATTGCTGTAGAATTATCTCTTTGTGTTATTTTTAAGGAAAAAAGAAATCCTCTACGTTACAAGGCAACCCTTGTAAGTTGTAGCTATATCTGCATTTGATTCACACATGTATATCAATCAGTACAGTTGAGACTACATGGAGAAGTTGGAAAAAGAAGCTTCATTGTTGCACATCCATCTTTCTGCCACTCCATCTTTCTTAGTATCTCTCTTCTGTCCATGGAAAGCTAGAGTCTTCTGGGATAACATGAAAAAGAACTACTAACACAAAGCTGCACCAATGGGAAGGGGGTTGCACATCTGTCCTAGTAACGATGAACTTCCAGAAGGAGGTTATTTCACTAGGAAGAACAAGGTTCAACACAGTAAACTGCTTTATCTTGATTATCACTTTGATTAGGGTGAGTAGGAAAGAAGACTTACACTTTAAGAGCACAGTGAGAGTGAACATTTGGGAGGATTTCTTCCTAAAGTAAATGTTTTCAGAAAAACTCTTTAAAATGTTCTCCAGTTTCTGTCCTCTTAGTTTATCTGGAAAGGAGTGATGTGTGACTATTTAAATAATCTGCTCATTAGCCTTGAGATAATTTCTATCGCTTGTTTTTCTGCTGTTACTTATAATCCTAGATAGGACTGGGGCATCCTCGTATATATCTATATATGCACACACACACACACCATAAACATACAGATAAATTACACTCTCTGCCCCAAGGATCATACAGACTAAGGCTTCTGTCCTGGAGATGGCTGACTGAGGCAGATACTCTTGCTCACATACATTGGCAATGATTTCAAGGAGATCCTCCAGAGCCAAGGCTCAAGAGACCTTCCAGAAGAACAGGTCTTGGACAGTTGGTGTCATAAGCATTGGCCTTAGTCTTCCTGCACGAAGGGTTAGAGCATCATTGACTTCATTGGCACTGCTCAGATGTGCAGTGGTGTGCAGAGGTTCACTTCTGACCTTTCTAACATTCTTTTCCATCAAAAATAAATAAATTATACCCTGAAATGATTATTCTAGTTTGTTCAAGCAGGTTAGATTTTTCCCTTCCTTGCTATCATTTGATATTCCTTAAATAAACATTTACTATTATTCTTTTTTCTTTTTTTTTTTGGGGGGGAGGGAGCAGGGGAATATATATATACAATCTGTTAAACAATTTAAAGGATGCTTCTTTGTATTATTTCATCCTGAACCAGCCATGTGGTGACTCTTCTCCTGATCTGGTCTGCAATGAAGTCAATAGGAATCATTCTATTAAATTCATTTGGCTTCAGATCAGATGCAGCCATTGAAAATCATAATATAAGCAGCCCAGTCTTTGTGATATCTACCATAATGGCACAGTGTGGTCCCAATCCTGCAGTCTTACTCTGGGAAAATCCCTATTGACTTCAATGAGAGCTCTCCTTAACTAAAGATTTCACAATCAGGTAATGAGAAGCAATGAGCATACGCTGCCCTCTCTATTAGATCCTGTAGTCAGACTACTTCTGATAGCTTCTATAAAGTGATTTTCTATGGCAATCTGTGCTTGCAGCAGCACCTGCTCTGTTAGTCTCTCAATTCTTCACTTAGCAAAACAGCTTGACACCGCAGGTGAAAGATTCTGAAATGTTTTAATTAACTAGCTAGAGCACCATTTGATTTCTATTTCCCTAGATGTTTCAGAAATTCTAAACTGCTTGGTTCCGTGACTGCCATCAAACAAGATTTGAATGTACGAAACAGGCTTCTGTCAGTGGAAAAGATGCCGAATTTATATAGGAAAGTTTCTATCAGGCCACTGTAAACTGTGTGTATACACAGCTCAGTATCACTGGGAGATGTGACCAGCAATATTTCTCAGGCTGCAAGAAGAAAGAGTTCTAGAAATCATGAGCCAAATCTAATAGCTCCTGATTTAGTCAAAACTCCTATTATCTCAGGACTTTTGGTTTGGGGCTTGAGTTCTAGAGAATTAAATAAAAGATCAATGGGAAGAGGAAAAAAAAACCCTCCTGGGTTTTTTTTTTTTTTAAACTATTCATTTTTCAGGTTATACAAGAATATGCATTTCAGTGGGCTGACGTTGTACAGAAGCAATCAGAGCTCTCGGTTGTAAAAGAGCCTCTTGGTCATACAATGAAATAACTACTGAAATGTGCTGGCCGTATCAGCGTAGCTCAGTTCAGCAGGTCAGTGCCGTGCACCTACTGCTGCAAAAACAGGGATCAAAGAAAGGCAATAAAACCCAGCGCCGGCGATCTTTCCGAGCCAACCCACACCACGGGCTGCCGCACCCTTCCCCACCTGCGGAGTGGAAGAGCTGGAGATAAGGGCTGGTCTCCTGAATGCAAAGAAATAGGTTCCTCTCAAAGGGCTCAAAATGGACATTTATTTAGCAGGAGTAGCTGTTAGCTGGGAGAAGACTGGTTTATTTGTGTATGTCGGCCTCAGAGTTACTCGCTTATAGGATTTGATACTGGGCTTCTGAAAAAATGTAAAAAGTAAGCATATGCAGAGGGGGAAAGCCATCAGGTGTCTGTTGTGGCCAGCAGAAACTTTTTTTTAGTCCTGCCAAAATGGTTAAAATCTAGCTTTAGTAAAAAGATAAAAGCTAAAATTCTCCTGTAATAACTTGCCTCCACAATCTGAAATATCACAATGCTCATAAAGGGATGAAAGCGCAACAGTTTTACCGTGCAGCAGCAAAGCCACAGCGTACATTTGTGGAATCCAGGATTTGAACATGACTTAGTCTATATGAAATGAGTTTTAAATGCTCTAAACATAGTAAGAAAAAACAGTTAGCAACAAATCTTTAATAATCTGTTAAGTGCTCCTGAGGGGAGGGGTGGAGAAGGTGGTTGCTTTATTATTTTTTTTAAATCTGGGGTTGAAATTCAGGTATCTTTGCAGAATTATGCATATTACTGCTCTAAAGTCTTAATCTGTAGGTTTTTGCCCCCTCACATTAAGCTAAATGAAATGTTCTGTGCCCTGTTGTGTCTTTTCATAGTTTCTGAACGGAAGCCAGTTTAAATAGTTAAAATCCATTTACGGGTAACGTTCCTCACAAACACTGCACCACTGAGACTATTTGTCTTTCTGAACTTGTGCTAGTGCTCACTGCATTAGCAGTTTAATCAGATTTGTTAATGAATAATGTTTCGCTTGCAAAGTATATCTTACGTGCATTAAGCTCTTAATTGTGGAGCTGCTACAAGCCCTGGATAAAAGGCAGCAGGCACTGAAGAAGGCAGTGCTTGAATCCAGATCACAGCTGGGGTCCTGCTCCCCCTCGCTCCTTGGTGTAATTCCCCTTGGCTGGGGACCAGGCCCCCCTGAGCCCATTCTGTCTCAGCTGAGCTCTGCTGGGTGCTCTGAGCAGGGGAGACCCTTCGCTTGCCTGCTTCCCTCTCCTCCTTGGTGGGGCTCTCTCCTGGTTTCAACCCAGCTGGCAGCAAGGACCACGCAGCCGCTCGCTCAATTCCCCCTTCTTCTGCCCAGGAAGGGTAGGGAGAGAAGGAGAAGAAAGGAGGAAAAAAAAAAAAACCAACAAACACCTCATGGGTTGAGATAAAGGCAGTTTAATAGAATAATATTAAAAAGGAAAATAACAACAACAATATACCAATAATAATAATTACACAAGTCACTCTCACTGCCCAGTGAATCGGCACTGTTCTGAGCAGCGGTGGTGAGTACTCACCACCTCCCCCCCTGGTCCAGCAAACCCCATTTATATACTGAGCGTGTCATCTGTGGTATGGAATATTCCATTGGCCATTCCATCGTTCTGTCTAGGCTTCTTCTCAGCTTCTATGGGAAGTTGAGAAAAGTCCTTGAAAAGTATAAACATCACCTGGCAAATACTAAAACAATATGTATTATTGACGTTCCTTTCATACCAAATCTGAAACACAACAACCACTAGAAAGAAAATTAACTCTGTCCCAGCTAAGACCAGGATGGCCTGGGAGGAGCAGGGGCAAAAAAAGATTATTTTTCTTGTGTGGGTATTTTTGGTGGTTGGGTTTTTTGTGTGTGTTTAGGGTTGGGTTTGGGGTTTTTTTTTTGGTAACTTGAAACGGCGGAGAGTACAGGGATGTTGACTCCTGAAAATAACAATTTAACTCTACAGAATAGTTCCTATATCACTGATTACTGATGTGTTTTTCCCTACTGGTACCTTTGCTCTAGCCTTAGAGTTTTACTTTCACTCTTTAATTTAGCATTATAAGAAATTAACCAAAAAAAATGGAAGTTTGATGTAGGTCTTCAGTTTGTGTATTCATGTATTCAGTCCTTAGCTATTTTAGCCTGCTATTTCTTAACACCCAGTCCTTATTTTCATCTTGAAGTTTCCTTCGTGTCTCTCTCTTGAGTGGATTTAAGTTATTAGTCCAATACATTTGCAGTTGGGCATTGCAATTCTACAAACTGGGCGGTCTTTTTGACTAAAGTACAAGATAACTTCTACATTCTGACTAACAATAAATCACAGTATTGTGTATGAAACTAGTAATTTAATTGCAATGTAGAACGGTGGGACAGAAGTAGGAAGTGAGGTTTTATTTCTCTTTGAAGTTAAACACTCCATTTCTCATTTTCTTATCATGTTTTCAGTTTCATGTGCCTTTGAAATACGGTGATTATATAAAACACTGGTTTGAACTATGTCATAGAAAACTGTGCCAATTTTTTTTTTTTAAGAGTTGGAAGTACATATAAACTAAGTTGTTTCACATCATATCTGGGTTTGTGGGTTTTTCAGAATACAAACTAGAATATTGAATCAGAGTTAGGCATTTGTTTAAGGACATAATGAAATCTAGAATTTATCAAGTAGGAAATCAGGTCCTGAATCCAGGCATTAGCAATCAATTCCTGCCTCAATTTGGTTGGCAAAATACTTATGCAATGTTTTTAATATAGCTATTTTCCTCCACAGTGATTTAATTTCTTTTCCAGGGAAGACCAGTATGGTCTCAGGTTGGATTATCTGAAAGTGCCTTCTTTAAACCATCTATTTCAATACTGTGAATCATAACTTTTGTTGAGTCATTTTGAAATCTGTTTGACTTCAAAGAAACAAGAGAGATGTGCCTCACTGGGGGTGTTCGTAGGCTCTGTCTGCTTTGTGCCTTGCTGTTGGGCTTTGACCCAGTGAGGTGAGGAACCCGTGGGCTGTGCTCACACCAGGGCACAGCTGGGCTGAGAGCAGGCAGCTAGGAACTGCCAAAAGCACCCACGGCCAGTAAGCTGAGCTCAGTGTTTGCTGTCCCTTACCTCGGGTGACACCTCAAGGGGTGTCTCTTACCAGGACCTCTCCCCCTCAGTCCCTTCCTTCTCTGTTTCTCTGTGCCCCAGCAGCGGAGATGTTGCCTCCTGGCTGCTCAGCACCTCGTGGGAGGCAGCAGCTAATGCTCCTCTGCTCCCCAAACGTGATTAGAAACTGTCTACACACATCTTCCCCCGCTGGCTGGGGAGGCAGCAGTCTCAGGTGAAGGGTGGTGCTGCCAGCTGGGACTCCTGGCAGTGGCACAAGGCGTTTATTCAGACAGGCTCTGTATTNTCCTCTGCTCCCCAAACGTGATTAGAAACTGTCTACACACATCTTCCCCCGCTGGCTGGGGAGGCAGCAGTCTCAGGTGAAGGGTGGTGCTGACAGCTGGGACTCCTGGCAGTGGCACAAGGCGTTTATTCAGACAGGCTCTGTATTAAATGTTCCCCTCCGCCTGCATTCGCTCGCTTGCTCCTGCCCTTTCCCAGCCGATGCTGGGGATTGCCCTGCTCCAGTGGTGGGAGTTCAGGAGAGCAGTGCTGGTGTGCTAGCCTGGGGCACTGAAACTCTCCTGGGTTTTTCCATCTTTAAAAAAGAAAAAAAAAAAATTTAAAAAATTACTTTGGGCTCTCCTGCAGTGGTTTCACAGGTCTGGATTAGCCAGTGTCACAGGGGGGATGTGGCACCAGGGTGGCACGGCAGGGCTGGAGCTGGGTGCCCTCCTCCCAGCGAGCACCACGTCTGGCTGGCGAGGGCAGCCACCGGCGTGTCCCCATGGCAGAGGTGAGGAGCAGCGCTGGCTCGTGCGGTCGGGCTCCTGCTGTCGCAGCGGGCGCCGGGGCTGACGCTCAACCAGCGTGGGCAGGGAGCGAGGCAGGGCGCCGGGCCAGCACCGAGCAGGGTCAAACGCACGCTCCAGACGTCACCGTTACTGACTGCTCCTCTGCTCGCCTGCAGTTCCTTCCTGGTTTTATTTATTCCTTGTGGCGAGCACCAGCTGAATGCTCCGTTTCATCCCTAGCAGGACAGGGCACACCCAGCGAGGAAAGTTCATCGGGGCTCCAGCCAAGCCAGGAGTCTCTGCGGGGTTGCTGTCAGCAATACCTAATGGGGCTCATTCCACTGGCAAAATACGACGAGTAAAACTTAAAGAAGGAGGCAGAGCCAAACCTACCAGCTATTTCCAAAGCAGAGCTATGTAAAACTGCTGTTTATTGGGTTACACCAGCTGCTGGAGCCCCTTTTCCTAGTGTAAAGGCACAAAGAAACCAGATTGTGACTGAAAACCTGATCTTGTGTGCTTGCTGCTCTGGCACTGTATTTTGGCTGGATGGAAATCGTTGAAATTAATGTATATGTGGCTGTGATTACTTTTGTTGTGTATACTTCTCTGCTTACATATGGGTGGCACATCCTGGTAGCTCTCGCTGATTCTGAAGCTAACTTTCTCCTGTTTTGAGATTTCTATGTAAGTTTATCTGGCTGCTCTTCCTAGTCACTGTAAGGCTTTTATTTAGCACCCATCACTGTGTCAAATTCTTTTCATCTTCTCCCTTCCAAATACATTCTCCCCTTGGGAGGCTGCTGGGCAGCCCCCAGCACAAGAAGTGACACAGCTTACCCTTCAGGTGATTCCTCTGCAGCCCCCATGGCAGAGAAGATTTTGAAATGTTGCTAAGCTGACACCGTTTTTCTGCAAGCGTCCCTCCTAAATCCAAGCAGACTTGGAGGAAGTAATTGCTCCATCTTTGACTCAAGATAACTTCTGACACCGTGTAATGTTTTATAAATACTCAAGAGGCAGGTTTTTCAGGAGAGAAGGCACGCTACCTATTATTAAGTGCATGAGCAGTCAGCTCTCTCTAATTCTACTCCAGCGTTTAGAAGCTTCTGAAGTTTTACTTCAGTAGAAGCAGGATTTCACCTTTTTGGTAGACACAGGACACTCGCAGAAGTTCAGTATGATTATCAGCACAGTATCATCCACACCAAAATTATACAATTTCATTTCTTAGTCATGTTCCTGCTTGCAACTAGATACCTCATCCCTAATAGTCCTTGGGTAGCTCCGGTATTTTTTTATGTACAGTCCTATTTCCTTCCTGGACTTGGTACTGAAATACGACCAGGTGCCAAGCCATGGTGCCAAGGTATAAAGTGCACATGAAGAGCAAACTTGCTCATCAGCACAGTAACTAGTACTGTAGCTGAGAATCTGTGTACAGATTACATTTTGTGTGGACTGAACTATGCTATAAACACGAGAGAGAAAAATCCCAAGTCAATGAGAATACTGTTACATAAATAAAGCCATATTTATTTCTTTGGCTCAAGAAAATGTTGTGACTAAAACATTGAGGGACATCAGAGAGGCAAAAAACCCTTAAATGTAATAGTAATAATTGGTGAGTCCAGCTTCCATCTTATAAACTGGTCAAATGGGACAGAGCAAAACAACTTCTTAAGCCTTCAGGAATCACAATTGAAATAACTAGCTGCAGAGCACACAAGAGGGGAGGTTATTCTTAGCCATGTCCTAATGAACATAGACAAGTTGGCTAAAGATGTAGCTATAGCTGAACCGCTAAGCAGCAGTGAGTGGTGCTGTATTTTGTTTGAAAACAAAGTTTCCTCTTTTGTTAAGAACACATGGAAATAGCTGGGCAAAAATTGGTTTTTAGAATACTTTAGGAAATGGGCAAATTAGATCTGACAGAATAGCGATATGTAAAATAATGAATGTAAGACAAAAGCTGCATCAGGGAATTCTCAGACACCTTTCATCATAACAAAGCCAAAAGCCGTGCAAGATGTGGAAAGGTTCTTTTTCTTTCAAGCTATGGGGTATTTTTTTTTTTCTTCTCTCCCTGCCTTTTTCTGGCACGTTGTTCCCAGTCAGAGGAGCAGAAGACTCTCCTCCATCAGCCTGCAGTCCTGGGTCTTGCTTGCACAAGACTTTACCAGGGAGTAAAGTTGCTCAGACTTTACACTCACAAGCATAAAGTTCTGGGTTTTTTCAGCCCATGGGTGGAACAAAATATTGAGACCTTACCAGTATTCAAGAAAGGACAATTAAATGCTCAGAAACAGGGCATGAGCTTATCTCCAGTGATATTAACTAGGATAAAAATCTTAAGAGATTTAAATACTTATGATTCACAGCGTATGTAAGTACTGACTGATGAGACTTAAGGAAATATTTCCCTCTAGGGCAGGCTTTTCCATAATCAACCATTACAGGCACGCTTCCTCTGGTCCATGATACCAGACTACAGGGACAGCAAGTGTGATCCAGGATGGCAGTTCCCATCTTCCTGCAAGGTGAAGTCCATGGCTGACAATCCCTGCTCTCTCAGAGACAAGCCTACTGCTAATGTAGAGTCTGGTTTTGGGTTTCATCAGGCAATATGGGGTTTTCCACTTATTTCTTTTTCCCTGTTTTAAGCTCCTGCCCAGGTAACCTCATTGAAAAGCTTCCAGAATTACTGTGTGGATTGATTGTTGATCTGATGTTACACTCAGCCAGTGACTGGTGCGTTTGCGTATGTAGAATCATGGAATGGTTAGACTTGGAATGTGTGTTGCTGTTAAAGACTGGGGTGCGGACTATGCAGAATATGATTTCAAGAGGAGTTCCCCGTTAGCCCGAATTAAAAATATCTTGGCTGCATTGGGAAATTACTTAGTGTGGTCTACTTTGGGCAGAGCCTTGCTTCTGTAGTAGTCGCCTGCCTTCAAGACCAACAGAGGCTAAAGGTGGGACTACAGGAAAGCAGGTATGATTTTGAACAAGTATGGTCCTGCTAGATCAGTGAAACACATCGTCTTCTGCCACAAAAGAGAGAGGTCCCATCAGGCTGCTGCTTCCATGCTGTGATACTTTAGTAGGAGAATGTAGGGTTGTCTGATACAAGCAAATAGTGCAGGATCAGCAGCTGGTGTGGGTGTCTACATCTTGCACATCTAAGGAGAAGCTTCAGCCACTGATGGAAAGAGCTCAACATCCACAGCTGTAACATGATTTATAAAAAGTCTCCTGTACCATGAGGGCATTGAAATTTGAAATCAATTCCCTTTTCTGTTGACAGATCTTGATGATCCTCTCACTGGAAATACTGAAGTCTGCAGTTAAATGGAAATATGTTTAAGTAGTATACTTTTCTCTGTATTTTCCTTGGCTAGAGGTGAAGTGAGTACAGTGTGCAAGTGTGATACAATAGAAGAGGCTTCAAGAAAGAAAAGAGCATGAGATGTGTATGTTATAGATGTAAATATCACTAGCAGAGCTGCACTGCAGAATAAATTGAAAGGTTTATAATGGGTTTCTGTCAAGAGGTTGCATAACAGTTAGAAAGGCGATACATGGTTCAAATTCACAGTTCAAGTCTAGAAATGGCAGCAGATAGAAAACTATTGATTTATATTAGTGACGGTAGAAAAATAAGGAAATAATTGAGCTACTGCAGCTAGTTTCATGCTAAAAGAACAGTGTTCACGTTCCAGTTGCTTGCTGCTACTGGGTGTCAGGGTGACTACAGTAGAGATGCTTGTATTTCAACCACTAATTTGCATCTTTGAGCTTTGAGGGCCAAAAAAATTAATTTTAATAGCTATCAACACTGAATTTAATGGCATTACTCTGTATTCAGCTAGTGCTACTGGAAGCAGAATTCTGTCTTAATAGGAAACAAAACAAACTAATCTATATTTCTACCATATTCTCTCTAGTAGCACAATTCTACTTAGCACTGCAGAATGGGGAAGATGTAAAGATGCAACCATAACCTGCTATATGCTGATCAGTCTCTACTGACTGACCTTGGATGACTTAAAAATGATCATGAGATCACTCCAGTCTACTGGAATGGAGTTTACATGAAATGGAGAATCACTGGAGCACAGCATCCCAAATACCCCTTTGTTCCTAGTTAAACTCCTTAATGAGATTGGAAAGACACAGAAGTCGCTTCCACTTGGCTTTATCCCTGTACTGAGGGAGGTTTTTTTTCTGGACACTTAAAGCAAAATCTGTTCCTTTGTGCCACTTGTACAGGATCTGGCTTTCTAACTTAGGATTTCTAAGTGTGGGGGCTGCATCTAGACCGAGTGGTTTAGGAGAGTTCCCAGTGGTCTGAGTCCCCTGGGCTGGTGCCCTTCTGCCCAGGCAGCCAGGCTCCTTCCTTCCCATGAAATCAGGAGGGCTGATGGTGGGTTGCTGGGTCTCCCCTTGACACGGGGTAGCAAACAGCTGAGGCAGGAATCTGAAATGAGAACCTGCTCCTGCATCTTCCAGTTGAGCCTGAGGTGTTAGCATAGGATAACATCTAAGCTGATGAGCTCCATGCAAAGCGACCTGCTCTCTCCGCTCCCGTTCTCTCCATTCATTTCTAGCCTGTTTTTCCTGGGCAGAAATGCTGAGCTGAACCAGGCTGGGTTCCAGTTTAGCTGCATCTCCCACAGGGTACTGTGCTGCCTGCTGTTTTGTGGACTTTGGACAGAATTCATCTTGCTTAAATGCAGCTTCTCTAGCTAGTGTAGCTGTGTGGAGAGGTGTACCTGAATGTAAATCCTGATATAACTTTGTCTTGGACCAATAAAGGCTTTGTAAATTAGGATTAGGAGTTAAAATTATTCAGGAGCCAGCTAAGGATGTGAATCATGTTTTCCAAAACTATGTATTTTCATCAGTCTTCTTTGTGCACTTAACCAGTAAGATACTGACTTCTGTAGCTGAGTTTACGCTACAGTGAGGCAGCTTTCTGCCAGAAGTAGCCACAAGTCCACATCGGCACAGTGAGGCCTAAGGACCTTTTGGAAAGATCAGATGGGCCTGGTTCTGGGGGTTCTGCTGACAGGCGTGCAGCTGACCAGTACTGCCATTTTCCACCGGTCCATCTGCCCTCATAAGTGACAATGCAAAGCAGCAAAGATGACTGGGTTTTCTTGGGGGACCTAGGCTTCTTCCTAAAGGAGTATTAATACTGGCTGCTGCAAGAGCAGATGGGATTTGTAGGAACCCCAAGCTCCATCTGTTCACAATAGACTTGATGAGCCCAAGATCCAGGGCACAGCTGAGTGCGATGGCCACTGTCAGCTGGGGGTGAAGAACAAGTGGGTCAGAGCAGCAAGATTAGAAAAGACAGGAAAGACAGCTTTCTCTAGAAAATGGCAGAAAACACTTTTCACCGTAGCAGAAGCAAAAGTCTAGCAAGGCCACCTTCTAAATACGACTGGCCATCATTTGAACAGCCCTGTTTTACCTCGCTAGCTGTCTACAGTTGTGGCTGCCCTGAACAAATGGGCTGGCTGGCTGCAGCCTGCAACCTTTTACTTAGTGGGTGGAGCTGGCACAGCAGCATTGGTAACCTCAGAAGCTTGAATAACCCAGTTTCTAAAATCATTGTACTCGCCAGCCTATGCAAAGAACATATAATTAGAGCAGCCTTGACTATTTCTGTTGAAACAGCTCTTGCAGCTTCTTGTTAGTTCTGATAACAGGAATGTTGCTGCTTCTGCACTAATTGCTCTAACAATCTTCTGAGGGCTCAATCCTGCAGTTAGTACATACAGTTCCTGCTGAGCATGCTGCTCTTAAAACTAAGGGACTGTCAGCCCTGGCAAGAACAGAGAGCAGTGCTGGCTGCTGTTCTGCAAGTTTTTCTTGCATAAGAGGTAGGAAAGACAGTATCACTTGTTATTGATACACTTCTTCACTGTAATCTGCTCAGATAAACATGTTTGCTTCCATGAGGATCTCCAGAGTTAACTTCTATCAATGTTTCTGAGCTCAGGCATTACACTCAGGAGCAGTCTTACTCTACTGCAAAAAAAATAAGCCCCCTTGGCTAAATGATGAGTTCATCTAAGATGCCATCCCTTTGCTGATTAACTGACTGCTTGTTTGCCATTTTCCAGGATGGGAAAGCTTATGCCTTATTCTGGCTGTGATTTTTAGTTACAACCTGGTATTTCCACTTCTGGAGCACTAGGGCACAGTTTGCATCTCCGTGGCATAAGTTCCTAGAACTGCTCAGCCTCAAACAAGGCCATGTTTGCAAGTGAGCTTGTTTTCTCAGCTGTATTTTCTTGCCACTGCAATCTCAAACTACAGCTGTGCATGCACAGAAGACAAAATCAGCTACGTCTCCTGAAGTGCCTAGGATCATCAGAACTTTCTACATGAAAGGCAAAGCTTCCCTTTTAGAGCCTCAGCTGGTGTTGGTAGGGTCGGGCTAACACATTAGCAAGCCAGGATCTTGCCCACGTAACATAGGTTAGAGTGGAGTATTTGAAATACTTTAACACAAATTTATCAGTCACTGCCTCTGGGGAATTTCCCTGATATGTTGCAATCATCTAGATATTTTAACAGAGTTTCAATAGACTTGCGTCAAAATCATTTTGCCATCATCTTGACATAGTAATGTAGTCTCCAGTGACTGCAGTGACATTATTTTGCCATCATCTTGATATCATCTATTACAGCATTGTGGTCCCCATGCTCTGGCATTGCTGAGTGCTTTGCCTCATTATATTATTTTCATAAGCTTACTCTGAAATTAGTACAAAATAGCTGTGACTTTCATAGCAAGTTACATGCATAGGGGGAGTTCCCTGAAATCAGAAAAGTTATTTCAAGTACACTGATCCTCTATTTTAAGAACACTCCAGATTTTTAACGTTTTTCCTTTAAATGACCAAAATGTTTAATTCATACAAAACTGCCAGAAAAATGTTCACTTAGGAGGTAAATGATGTTTTACTCAGAGTTTGGCAGGAGTACTGAAAACTGGTTCCAAATTATGCTTTGTTCAATTCTCCATCATTAGAAGCAACATAAACTTAATCTTTTTGGGGTGTACACTGGAGAAAACATTGCTTATTGCAGCCTGAAATAGCCATGGTATTCTTATATTTGTGATGCAGTGACCCCTGTGTTTGGGATCCAGCTTGTTTTGAATAAGCTCAGTCTTTGACTACATCTTTTTACATCTTGATCACAAACATATCCCAAATGTCTTCACAGATCATTTCAAATCATTTCAGAAATGAATAGTCTTGTTGCATAAAGGAAAAGCTTGAGTTTGGGCTTAGCCTGGCCAGGTTTTAGCTAAACCAATCTTAAACTCAACCTTTTTTGTTGTTGTTGTTGTGTTTAAGATAAAGAGCTTTTTTAATGGGATTGTTCATGCAAGTATGAAGTATGCATGGAAGTACTTGGAGAATCCAAGAGTGCAAGATACAGAGTGCATAAAGATTCCCACTGACTTTAATGACTTTCAAGTGGCTTCAGTAGCTTTACATCAGGCCCGTAGAGAACTTCTACATGTTAATATTTGTAGAAACAGGAGGAAAATTTAAGCTTGTGCATCACTTGGTGCACAACGGTAAGCCTCTGGCAGTCCTGTAAGTATTGGGGTTATAAACTAAAGTATGGGAAATGCTGTCTGTGGTATTTCAGCTCCCTGTAAACACCAGGAATGAGGAGGTACAACAGCGACATAACTGGACAGCCAGCTGACACAGGACCTGATGCTAAATAGCAGTTTGTATTTTGCAACCTTTTTGTAAATTGCTGTAGGGTCCCTGCTTCTGAACTCACTGCCTTGGTGTTCTCGTGTCTCTATTCCACTGGTCTCTTTTTTGCCTTTTTAGTTAATCACATTTTCTAAAGAAAACAGCAGTTAAAAATAGGTATCCAATGAAGGCATTAATCCTTTTTTTCATGCCTTCATAGGAGGCCATCAGATTATAAACACAAAGTTGGAAAAAAATGAGTTTGATTATTTCTTAATCGGGGAAAAAATAGCTGGGGTTTCTTTTTGGTTTGGTGCCTTTTTTTTTTTTTTTTTTTTTTTTTTGCTATTGGTGTTACCCTTTTCATAAATACACACATTGCAGGAGTTTTAAAGTTTCAGCTTTTAAAGTATGTTGTCTCACATTCCAGTACTGATCCTTGCAGTATTGTCCCTTGGTTGGCTGCCCTTTCATTTCTCTTCAATTACAGCTCCCTCAAAAGCTGTATAGAAAAAGATGCAAAAGAATAACACAGGCCATTATTCTAGGCTTTCAGTGGTGATAGACTCCACTATAGCAGACATTCAAATAATGACTGAACTATCACTTCCCTCAGAAGCCGTCCTAACAAAACACCACCACCAAAATTCATGGAGTTAGTTAATATTAAATCGTGACAAGTTACGGGATGATATGGAATCACTTTTTGTTCAAAACCAGAATTACCTCATGGTTCTTTAGCTATATTAAATCTTCATTAGTCCAAAAATGAGACTGAAATCAGGCCATTCATACACTGACATCTGCTGAGCTTGCAGATGAATAAAACTTTGTGCCTCTCCCCTACATTCAGCGGGTTGGCAAACAAATAATTATTTTCTGTTTCTATTTTGTTCATACAAAGCCACCAAATCTTGGTGCAAATACACGCAATAGTAAATCTCCCATTGTCTCTAACCGGAGCCGTGTCTGGGTCCATCTATATGCCAGTTGTTAAGTCTGTCCTGAAAAAAGCTGCCCAGTAACCCTGTTGGTGTGCCAGCAGTCATAACTGTGGTCCGGTTTATGGGGTGTGCTGGAAAACTACTTGTGCTGGGGAAAAAGTTCCTGACAGAAGCAGCGGCTGTCCCCAGGACGAGAAAGGCAGCGTGTCCCTTAGCGATGCCTTTGTCAGGAGAAGGAGCAGCTTATCTTCATACTGCAGCCAAGGGAAGTCTGAATTCCTATCGGGAAAACAGACGAGGAGCTACCACTGTAAGCTGAGCAGGAGGAGAAGAATGGGGAGCAGGTCACCGGGACTCCCCTCTTCTGTAGGGAGTGAGAGGGGAGTTAGATAAAATGAAAACAGGGTCAGTGTCAAAATGAGGATGTTTAATTAAGAGGCAGCGGCAGTGGGGTGAGCAGGGGCAGGAGAAAGGGGGACAGAAGGAGATAAATTGTGGGCAGAAAGTAACGAAGTCAAAAAGCTCAAGGGTTGTCTTCCAATTCTCTGGGGGTTTTTTGACAAGGAGAAATGTTACTTCTGGAAAAGACTCCGTTCGATGCTTCAGCAGTTGTGCTGGTGGGAGCTGCAGGAGGAAAGTCTGAGAGGGTTTCATTGATCCTCAGCAAGGGGGGGGACACCCTAGGGAAAGGAACGGAGGGGTGGAGAGGCTTTGTGTGAAGAACACCTCTTACATTTCAATGCAGGTGAATGATAGTAAATTTTCATGGTGGGGACAGGCAGGTAGAGAGCAGGGAATGGCTTCTGTGAGCCTGTGTGCTGAAGCTGGTGAGATGAGGTGTGTGAGGAACAGCTCAGCATGAAGAAAAAAGGGCTTTTGCTCTGGGCCCCCGGGCTGAAACACAGTGCAGAGTGTTTAAAATGCTTCTGCCAGGCTCTGCTCGCATCTTTCATTTTAAAACAATGAATATAGTTATTCCTAATTTATTGTAGGATTCTCAGAGCTGGCAGATCACCAGCGTTGTTTCTTCTC
Organism: Tringa tobata; assembly: GCA_033628505.1. NCBI lineage: Eukaryota > Metazoa > Chordata > Aves > Charadriiformes > Scolopacidae > Tringa > Tringa tobata. The sequence continues at coordinate 3,028,035 of JAHREE010000559.1, forward strand.
TCCTTGGATTAACCCAGCCAGCTCTGTATTTCCCTGAGCCGCTGCTGCCAGCGTTGTTGTTTTGAATCCTGCAGCACCAGCTCAGTCAATCAATCGCCACAATCACCACTGAGGCACAAAATACCATGGAAAAACCCACTCCAACCCGGAGAAGGGCTGCGTGGCACTGTGAAATCAAGAGCAGCCCCGTCCTGCCAGGGGCTACACCGACTCCTCGTCCCCCGCTGTGTGTATGTGTGTGCACACACGGGTTGTGGCTTTTCTCTTTCCTGCTACAAGTTTGGGAAACTTGGCCCAATATGCTAGAAAAATTGTCTGCTGAAACAACAAACTATTTAATGCATCCTCTTTATGGCTTAAATCCAGTCCAGGCTAGAGCAGAACGGGGGAAGGATTTGTGATTAAATAATTAGTTTAACGTATATGTTTTATTAGCATGTAACTGAGTGTAATTAATTGAATGAAATACGTTGTGTAACAGAACACACCTCCTTTACAACTGCCACCCTAGGAAATCTATCAGTGCTTGTACAGGGGGGAAGGCAAGAATTCTTGTATGCTTTTCACTTTCCTTTACCGGCAGACAAGCTCTGCCTTCTTCTGATCCCTCCCTAATTTTATTATTATTACAGCAATGTCAGCTCACACTGCGCAAGTTCAGAGACATGAACTTTCTCGTTTATTGGCTTTCTGGAGCACTGTGGTTTCAGTGGGCAGAGACAGAGTAAGGTTTGTCTGGGGCTTCTGTGGGTGGTAGGAACGTAAATATCTTTGTGATGGAAGAAGCGCTCAAGATTCTAGAGACAGTTTTAATGGAAAGGTTCTATTGTTCGGCGTGTCCTACACGTGGCTAGGTCTGGGTTTAAGTGCATTTGTCACAAGGATAAGGTCTTGGCCGGTGGCCAGTGATGCAGTGTCTGCACTTTGCCTGTGTGTTACCTGCAGGTTGGGCAGACACCCTGGGCAGGGCGGGAGGCGAGTGGGCAGGACACAGTCTGCTATGTGAGACTGTGACTTGGGCTTCAGCGTTGCTGGATTTTAATGGCAGTGTTTGGTACTTTCTGTTTCCCTCTGAAATTAATTCTTAGCTGGCGCATGGCGTGCAGGTTACCTCTTCTCCCAGCAGTTGAATCTCCTCTAGGAACGTGGAGCAGAACTATATGCTGGGTGAAGCCCCTCTGTGGCCTTCAGCAGCGCGTCCAGGCTGAGCACGCTGCCACCGGCGCAAACAGTAGACGGTAAAATCTTGGACAGGTGTGCTGTAACTTAGCAGGGAAAAGGCTGCCAATTTACCCCCCAGTTCATTAAAGCGTTGACAGGTATGTTGAAGTACAGAGATGCTGGTAGGAGGGGTCGCCTCTCGGCTTGAGGTGAAGGACCTGCTCAAGTGCCCTGCTGAGGCTGGGGCACTTAGGGCTGGGATGGGGGTTGCTGTGGTGATGTACCAGCAGCCAGGCAAGGCTTCTGTTTCACCAGAGTGACTTACCCTTTCCGAATGGGGGGCAAAATAGTCCTAGTAAAGTGAAGTGCATTTTGAGAGGTCACCAAAGTCCACCTGCAACTTTAAAAGTGTGATTTCTGGTAAGTGTAAGGCTTGCGTACTCTTGAAAACTTCCAAGGAGGTAGGCTCTGCAACCTCCCCAGGCGATCTTTTCCAGTGCTTAACTAGCCATATTATTACCAAGTGTTTCCTAATGTTTAACCTAAATTTCCTGTGCTCCTGTTTAACCCAATACTTCTTACCCTATCCACAGTGGATAAGGAAGACTACTCACTCCTTTCCTCTTCACGTGCATATGTATTACACAGTAGTCCTTCTCAGCCTTTTCTGCAGACTGTATGAGAACATTCTTTCCAGTTCTCCTTGCAGCTTGTGTTTTCTAGATCTCTGGCTGCTCTCAGTGCTCTCTGCTCGTTCTTTTCTGTTTGGTATCTTTTTTTTTTGAAGCTGAAATGTGTTGCCTGAACTGGATACACTGCTCCAGCTGTCAAAATCACATTATATTCTAAGCAAACATCCTCAGACCAGCCTGTTATTGCCCATGCGGCCCTTCCCAGTTTTATCGTATGCAGAAAGTAAGTCACTCTGTTCTAACAAACAAGACTGCGGTAGAAATATTTCACAGAAGCAAATCCAGGGCAGATGCCTGCAGAAATGTACTTAAGAACATCCTTCCAGTTTGACAGAGAATTTTGTAGGTGGAGGGAGACCATATTTTTCCTAGCTCGCTTATGACCATGAGGAGGCTGATACTCGAAAGCTTTAATAAAGTTGAGATTTATCTACTGCTTCTCCCATATTCCCACTGAAGGAAATTAAATTGGTTTAACAAATCTGTGTTTTTGACAAAGCCATGCTAGCTGTTACTCATCTCCTTGTTATTTCCTGAGTGGTTACAAATAATTTGATTGTTTCCGTATTTTTCCAAAAACTGACCTTCACTCCCTGATCTTTAATTCCCCACTACAATCTTTTCCCTCCCTGTAAGGAAACGCACTCTGTGCCATTTTTCTGTCTTCTGGATATTTACCCATCTTACATAAGCTGTCAAAGACAAATCACTAAAGGCTCTGAGATTGCTTCAGACAGTCCAGTTGGATACCTTAGGACGAATTGAATCTCATCCAGCCAATTTGAAAGATCTAATTTATCCAAGTACTATTTAATCTGTTCTTTCCTTGTTTTCACTTGTGTTTCTGCCCCTTTGTCACTAGTGCTGTTTCCTGCCTGATCTCCTTTGACCTTTTTAGTAAAGATTGCAGCAAAAAAAGCTGTAAGCACTCAACCTTTTCACTATCACCTGTCAATAACTTTCCCTGTCTTGTTCAATAGCAGACTAACACTTTTTTCCTCATCTTCCTCTTATTATGAAGTATGTTTGCAGCATGTTTTCTTGTGATCCTTTCTGCACGGCTGTGTTCCCTATTCTCACTGGACCTTCCTGATTTGGGCCCTACAATCCCCCTCTCTTTTCTTCCATCCTGATCTTCAGTAATCTGACCTAGGTTTAACTTTCTGCGCACTTCTGGCGTTTGAGATCAGTGAGGAGTTCGTTATTTAGCTAAGGTGGTTTCTCACAACACTTCTACTGGCTTTGCTGCTTTGGGATAATTTGCACTTGTGCCCTTAATAAAACTATTTTAAGGAACTGTCAGCTACTCTGAGCTTGTTCCCCATGAGATATTGCCAATTCTCTGAGTAGATTTAAGCTGGCTTTCTTCAAGTCTGTTGTTTGGTTTTTTTGCTGTTCTTCTTCCCTTCCAGGAGCAGTGAGTTTTCTCATTCTGTGATAACGATCACCCAAATTGCCTTCTAGTTTCGTACTTCTAAACCTGTTTCTCCTGACGCTTAAAATCAAGAGTAAGGAGCCTTCCCTTCAGTTGCTTCTCTGGCCCTGGTAGCAGGACATTGGCAGCGCGGAGTTTGTGTCCTGTGATACCCCGTGTCCCAGCAGGTATCTCCATCAGCCACCCTGCCGTGTGCCTCCATCGCCCGCAAGCCCAGCGCACTGTGTGCGTGATTCATCTTGCTGCCCTCCAAAAGAAGTAGCTCTGTCCATCTGTTCTCTGTGGCTTTACTCTAGACACCCCGCACCCCCCCACCGGGACAGCACCTGCGTTCCTGCCCTCTGTTATTATTAGCTGGGGATTTTCAACTGGTTCATCTCTTTCCACGTTTTACACTGTGGAGTGAATGTGTCTACGGACAGCATTTCATCCCTCTTCTCCCTGAACAAACTGTACTATCTATATTAATATTCCAGTCATGTGAATTATCCCAACAACTTTCGAGTGCCAATTAATTCATAATTTTGAGCACGTATTAAAACTTCCAAGTCCTCCTGTTTATTCCCCATATTTCTTGCATAAGTTCTTGTGATTACTTTCTGTGATTGCACCCAGCATATATCAGGAGTAACTCTGTGAACTCAGCAGGTCGCGTTTCACTGTCGTTTACAGGAACGTCAATCCAAATGATTCTACTGATTGGCAAGAAGTTATTTCAGATTTACTTGCATGATGGTAAAGGAAGAATTTGGCCCATTGAAATGAATTCTGTGTGAAACAGGTCTAGGCCAGGAGGATTAAGCATGTTTCTATAATTGCTAGATGTGTTATATTGTATGTAATCAGTGTAGTGGCAATAAAATATGATTGCCACACCCAGAATATTTCATCATGGAGCTTTTTGGATCCTATAATTGTCTTTCCTTGTTACTGTGCACACATTAATAAGGTGCAGGGTTTTACATAATTGAGAAAATAAATTAATTTTTTTTTTTAAAAAAAAAAGAGAACTCTAGCTGAGGTTCGCATGCCGGCAGACTGAACCATGTAGTTTGTGCTACAGCGAAGCAGCAGAATGTGAGGTAGAAAAAGTTGGCTTTTGAGGTTTTATTACTTTTTGCTTTGTGATGGCTGGCTTCGAGCCCACACATTTCTTGAATACACAATAGGGAGTTGGGCAAGACTGCAGAAATAAATTTTATTAACACACAATCACTGCAGCACCAGACAGAATAATCTCCTTTAGTCTCCTCTAGCTGGCAGAGTCCTCTTTGTACCAGGTCAAGTCAATTAGCAGTATAATGTACGACAGGTTTTATTTAAAAACGGTTTAATTAAAGTTTTGTTACAAAGCTCATACAAACTAACAATCTGTCTTTTAGGGATATGTATTATCTAGAAATTGATTTTAACTTAAACACTAATTTATAGACTGTCCCCTTTAATAAGTATAATTCCTTGGAAGATATTAAGGTCCTCCTGCCCCAAATAAATTCAGGTCCTGATTCAGCAAAACACATAATTACTAAGGACTTCAATGAGGCCACTCATGTACTGAAAGCTGAAGGTGTGCTTCAGCACTTTGCTGAATCGGGGCCTCACTCTGTAACCACTGCCCTGATTACACACATTGTTCAATTCAGCCATGTCTTTACTGAGGAAGATGTTTAAAAGAATGAGATGTCTTTAAAATTTCTCATGCAGGCCATTGAACATGGTAATATGCCCTTCTGCTAGATATAGATGGCTTTTCACTAGTCCTGGCATCTTCTCAGTTCCTACATCTAAATACAATGATTTACTTGTGTTACCTGTGTTTATATTTTTCCAAAAAAATATTGACCCCACTAATCCTTTTTTTTTTCCCTTTCCGCAAGAGAGCAAAGGCTGTCTCCCCAGCAGATGTAGTTAAGAATAGCTGCATTAACTTAAATGCCAATTGAGGATCGCACCCCAAAAGTTTATTTAAGTAGACTTTCTTAATGAAAAATAGGAATGTTATTCTACTGATTGTTAACTACATACTTTCGCCTTATTCTACTCCCTATAAAATAATAATACCCCCAAAAGTTGAAGAATGTATCACATTTCAGGATAACTTATAATTCACCATTGTATATGACTTGACTTTTTTTTATTATTTACAAGCTATATAATTTAGAATAAGAAATGGGTGGGCTCTCCCCTGGGCAGTGTGGTTATATTACATCAAAACCTCTGGATAATTAATTTGCTCAATGGCTGGGGAGGCGGGCAAACCGGGTTCTGTAATCGGCCTTGGAGACACCACAGAACTTGCTACAGGTTTGTGGCGGGTGCAGGAGCCGGGAACGATGGTCCCTGCTGGGGCAGCCCAAAGGGGTTGGCCGGATGCTCTCCCCGTGCTGTGACCTGCCCTGGGTAGACCCAGCAGCACCCGATTTGTCAGCTCATGGCCATGAATCCGCAGCAGAGGCTGGGGACACCGAGAAGCCTTAGAAGGCATCTGTCTTCTCTTCACAGCATGTTTAGGAAAGTTGTGCCTTTTTGTTGTAATGTTTATTACCAAAGCGAAGCCCCCTCATTTTTTATTTTTACTTTTTAAATCTTTGAGACACATGGAACAGCGGGCCAGGATTTGCTTTGATTAATCTTCAATCTGGTTCTGTTGCCTTCTTCCCCATGGTATAAATCTAGACTGCAGCTGGTAGGGGGTTGCATGCTTAAAAAAAAAAAAGTCTCAGTACCAAAACATTCAGACTAGCAAGCCTGTGTTGCCTACTTCTAAGTCTGAGTAGTCTGAAAACCAAAATATAGTTCAGATACTGCTTTTTCTGCCACCTTCTGCCTGAGCCCAGCAGAGATGAGGCAGGGAATGTATTTGTATGTATTTGAAATGTGTGACAAAAGAATAAAATGGGGGGCAAGCAGCAAGAGAGGGAAACGAATTCAGAAAACTTGTAGAAAGAAACAGAGAAAAAGTTGAGCAGAGAAAGAAATTCTGTGGGACAAGTCCTACACTGATGGCTACTGCCGCAGGTCCCCTGACACCCTAAGCTGCTCAGGCTGTTTTGTCCTGATGGCCTTCCTTGTTCCAGGGTAGCTGTTGGGTGGGGATGCCTGGCCCTAATACACATCACAGGCTGCCTGCTAGCTAGAAGAACAGGCTTGCTCATTTGAAATTGAATCGGGCTTTGAGGTCAGGTTTGCCAACAGAGAAACGTAAGAAATGGTTTGCAAAAAAAAAAAAAATCTTAAGTGATCTGATAGATTCTCATACCAAACCCTTCAGGATTTGTCCAGTGTTAATGCCCAGTCATCGCACAAGTTAAATGGGTGCTGTCTATGGTGTGTTTCACCAAACCCTAAAGCGCCTGTGGTTTGTTGTGGGAGCCCCAGCACAGGACAGGCTGCGGGGCTCTGCGGGAGGAACCAGCAGGCTCAGGTGTGTGGGGAGGCACAGGGCATCGCCTGTGCTCCCAGCAGAGCTTACCAGGCTGAGGGAGATCTGACCCCTGCAATTAAACCGAAATATCTTCCCTGATTGGCTTTCTTGTTGGGCAGTCAAGAAGCATGGGGTATTTTTACTTGCCGTTTTGCAAGTATAAACCAGTGAGTGACCGTGTTGTTCACAGTATAAGGGATTAAGGGAGAGACGAGTACGTAGGGGCTCGAGCACTATTTCCCTGGCTCTGTGTGTGCACACACGCAGGCGTGTGCTAGATGGGGTGGAATGGCTGGGTTTGCGTGTGTGCAAACCCGTAGGAGTGTGAGCACTGGGGAGAGGCAGAGGCTGATGGTACGCGGCAGCGAGGGCAGGGTGTCGGGGCTGAGCCGCTCTGCCGGATACCCTCCGATGTTGCAAGATGCTGAGCAGCAGCAGCCAGTGCCAGGTGACGAAGCTTTCAGGTACATGGTTAACTTTTAAAGCCCCACATTCTTCCCAAAGACACTTTCAGGTTTAAAGTTGTGTGGTGTGGTTTGTTGTTTTTTTTTTTAAAAGCGCAATTGGGTTTGAGGCCAAACTGATCAGCACTTTAAGAGTTCAAGCCCAGACGTGTGAAGCAGAATAAACCCAGGCCTCCATGTGCAAGAGCCTAATGCGTTAGCCCACTCTTTCATCCACCCTTTCCTTCCCTCCCCTCCAGAAACAGTCTCACTCAATTTTACTGTACTGTAATGGAAAATAGAAACCAGAACGCGCTTGGGCCTCCTTTACCAATTTTTTTTTTTTAGTGTCCAAATAGGTCCCACAGAGCTTCTCACCAAGTGATTTTGCTTCTTTCAGTCAAAGCAGCCCTTTGGGATAAAATACAAACAGCGTTAATCCTAGAAGAAGAAAGAGTTGCAATGAGAATTAAAATATCTGCAAATTAATTTATCTAGCATCCACCGTCCTTTTAGCATTTGGAGTGATCTTCCTCTGGAAAAAAAAAAAAAATTAAGGTCAACACACAAACTTCCTCTGCTTCCTGGAATTCTTACATATTTTCACTATGATAACATGATTTGTGTGTGTGTAAATGCGAGGGGAGAGGCGGGCGAGAGCTGGCGGAGAGCCCCCTCCCCCTCGGCCCTGGGAGAATGCCTGAAGCATGAGCTCAGCTGTTCGGGCTCCGTGCATGGTGTCATACACTTCCACAAGCAAATTCACAGTGACATTAAGAAAAGAAGATCTGGGGCCCTCGTCTCTAAAGTGTTCACAGTGTCCACGAGACAGCTCCTACATAAAGGGCTGTTTATTTGTTGAATTATCAAATTGTTACCCGTGGAGGGGGTTGGAAATATCTGAGCAGTCCTGGGGTTTTCTTTGGTACGGTCACAAAAATGTGTTTTCTTCTATGTTAGTTTTCTTTGACGGAAACCCAGGTCTTTGCATTTCTGCTTCTCCCCCCCACTCCTCGCTCATATATAAATACCCTTGAAAAAAAGGTAGCTCACAATTAGCCATTAATTAAGTCCTTTACAGGTTTAAAATAAATAGTTGATGAAAGCTTAGGAAGAGGATCTCAGCACAAAGCGTGTCTGTACAACATGGTGTGCTTCTGAGACACAGAATTTAAATGATTTGCATATGGCCACCTAAATATTTAATGGTTTTGCAGTTTAGGAAAGCAAGCTCAAAACTATGCCGTGCAGGCTATGATCTTATCTGGCTCTGCCGCCTGCCTTGGGTCAAACGTGCTGTTGTTCTTAGGGCCCGATCCTGGAATTTCGGGAGCTGTGGGAACGCTCAGCACCATTTGAACCGTGCTGCTCTCGGGTGCTGTGTCTGCACGCAGCTGAGCCTCGCACACGTCCGACTTTCTAAAGCTGCTCCAGCGTTTGAGGCTCTTGAAGCCAAAACCTGACAATGTTGCTCTTTTCACAAAGAAGTTTCACACTAGCATCGTATCAGTTCTCAAGCTGCCTTACAGCCCCTTCTTTCTTTCCCCGGCCCCATCCCCCAGCCGCGGCCCGCTATGTACATGCTCCCAAACTCAGCTAAGCATTTGGTGAGTGTGCAGGGCTGAATGCACATTCACAGGAAACAAAACCGTGAGATACTTTCAAAAATGCAGACACACAAAACGCTTCTCGACAGCTCCAGGCAGGTGCAGCGTTTAGGCTTCAGATGACTGTCCGGTTTTACAGCGCAGGACCGGGGCAGTCTGATGAGACCGCTCTGGAAGCCACGGTAAAATATTAACCGAGCAGAAAAGTTAAATAAAAAGAAGCAGCTCTTCCCAGTGGAATTGTAGCATTCTCTCCTCTTCGCATTCTTTTGAGCTCATTCATTCCTTTGAGCTGCAATAACAAGTCAGCTATTTGTATATGGTGAGACTTGTAATGGAGGAGAGAGAGAAATTCTCTCGGAAGCAAAATCCCAGTTTGCTGCGCTTTTTGCAGCGATCGCTACGGTCGCAGATAGACTTCTTCCCAATTCTGCTTCTGGGCAGCCAAACTCTTTGGCACAGACACCTGTCCCTGTGATTTAGAGATCAGGTCTCCCATCACAAACATGCATCCAAATAACCAGCATTTTTGGAGCCCTCACTCCAGGTAGTCCATCAGCTAAACACTGGGGGTGAGGAGGCCGAGAGCCCTGGGGATTCTTAATATCGTGCAGAGTCAGGTTTTACTGGCCCAATCCTGGTTACCCAAAATTCCTGTTGACACCAATGGGAGTTGCAGGTGCTCGAAAACCTCTCAGATACATGGATCGCTTCATTCATCATTCAGCTGCAGCCCTGTCTGGACAGGAAGACAGTAACCTTTAAAGAGCAACACTTCACAACCATTAAGCAACTAATATTTTATGCATTTGTATCACAGTTGGCTCCAAAGCCAACCTTGGCAAGTGTCTGGGGGTTTCTCTTGAGAGTCATTTTCTCTGTTTATACTGCTGTTCTGTTTAAGGTGTTTAAGGGTTGTTTCCCTGATCCTTCTTCATTAGAGGTAATTGAATAGTTTAGAAGCTCGATCACTGTTTGGCGGAGTCTTCCAGTCAACAACCCACTGATTGAATAATCGCTTACAAGATACAAAGCCACAGAAAGCTAAGTTTATCACAATTTTCTAGCACTCAGAACATCTTCAAAGTGCTTGGCGGGCCACTAATTACATTTTTATAAACAGCTGCGGATTCAGATCTTGCCAAAATGCAAAAAGATTCCTGTAGCCCGTGATTTCAGTTTCCCTGCTACTTCACTGCTGACTTGGGCAGCAACGTCCATTGAACAGGCTCCTCACCTGGGGAAAAAATTCCCACCGGTTGCTTTGCAGTGAGGTTCTGTGCAAGCCCGGGTGCCAGCCCCTTCCTGCAGGCTTCCGAGGAGCTCCGCGTTCTTTCCGTGCTAAGAGAGTTCCTATCACCACCCCCAGCGAGACAGTTTACCTTCTGCCTGAGGCAGAGCTGTGGCTCAGCCATGCCAATTATAAAAGATGCCTCCCAAACGTGTATTCCTGGTTTCCAGAGCGACTCTGAGGTGCTACCACACCTATCTTTAGAGTGGCTAAAAGTTACCAAGAGGCAATGTGGTCACAGGGAGTCACATACCGTGGCGATGAGCTTAAGATGAACTGCTAACTAGACAGTCAGGGAGACTTGAATTCTCAACCCAGAATCCTTAACTGACAAAGGTGAATCTCTGCTTTTTGTGGGTGAATTGCTGTTTGGCTCTCCTTGCATCGCTGGGAGGTACCATGCCTTGCTTCCCTCATACAGCTGTCTTGAGAACACTTTCCCGTAGCCTTTACAGAAACTGTGATACGCGTTCATACTGGCATCTTACAAAAGCCCTCAAAATGGTGTGAATCCTGGTGAATTTTGAATGCGTGATTGCTGTCATCCTAGGACTGGTGGCTCCCCAAAAGCCTCAGAGTCGTTGCACCAGAAATTCTATCGGGATCTGTGATAAGTGTCTGGAGGGTGATGCAGCTAGAGCAGGGTGGCAGGACTCCTGCACACAGGGAAGGGAGTACAATAATTTGTCAGGCAGGCTAGGGCTAGGGTCACCTGTGCCATAGGTATTTCAAATCCATCCAATTAAACAATGTTAATTAGCAGTGGTTCTTTTTTCTAGAACAGTCATAGCTGTTCTTCCCTGCATAATAAAGGAAGAATGCCACCAGCTTCAAAAGTGATTTCTAAGGACTGATTAAGGAATATTTGTTCAACGTAGAGAAGAACGAAGTCCTACATGTATGTTAATACATCCCCACTAACACAGAATGGCTTTTTGTTGTTCTACTCTGTCTGGAACGTGAGCAATTTATAGTCTGCTGCTGCATCTAATTAGTGGATCTGATCTGTAAATTGAAGCGGTAGAGGCTTGCAATTTTTAAGTCCAAAATTTCCAGGCTCTATCATTGAAAAAAAGACTTCATCAAGCACTCAAGACATGGAGTATTATGATATTTAAATGCCAAAGTCAGATACAGCCAGAAAATAAAGGTGTGATCTTAGGCAGTTGCATGGCTGTCTGTTGGTTCAGATTCACAACATGGAGCGAAGGTAAATTGCATTCAACATAGATATGTGGGAAGAACTTGGCCTTGTATAGCTCCCTCCTTGGTACTAGCCAAGATAAAAATACATCAGGATTACCAGCATCTAGGAAACTAGCATATGGTGCTGCCGCAGAATGTAATACTAATATATTTTAGAAAACCATTATTTTTCTCTTTTAGTGCAGCCCTTCATTAATCTAGATGCCATTCAGTCTCTGCCTGGATTTTTCCCGCATTTTTCCCATGAAAAGAGAGGATATGCTTGAATTAATTTAATTGCCAAATGTTTTGTTCAAATAGCTGTGGCAGAAATAACTTTTAGTAGCCAGGTTAAATAGCCCCCTTCACTGCTGCAGTTAATGCTTATTGTTGCTGTCAGCCCCTCTGCATTGAGTCAGGATCATTCCACTATTAGTGCTGAAGTGGCTTGGGAAGTTGCAGTGCTTCCTTTTCTCTCTCTCTCTCCTTTCTTCTTCCTGCAAGAGCAAGGAGATCTCACCGTAATCTGCGAATAAGTTGTTTTCAAATACTTTAGGAAGAGCCAGAGTGCTCAGAAGGAATTTAGAGGTTCCTTTCTAAGCCAGCTGAAAATTGTCTTTGAATGAGCGGGCCTGATCCTTCACTGGTGTAAATCACTGGTGCCGTGGGGCTGTACTGACCGCGTGGAGCAGGCATCAGCCAGGAGACATTCCCACCTTTTCCATCCTCCCATGGCAAAACGCAGCTTCCCTCACTTTAATATATAAGCTGCAGTTAGTGCTGCTCCAGATAGCAATGGGTGCCCAAGAGCTGCAGAGCAGGGTGGTCGCCATCACCTTTCTGACGGGGGAAATGCCTGCCCTGTCCCAGCCCCAGCTGCACTAACCATGGCAGAAGGGAGGGAGGGAACCTGGTTCGTGTAGCTCTCGCAAACTTTACCTGCAAAGGTTAGATGGACTGGTCATGTGAGGGCTGTGCCTTTTCCTGCTCTTTCCGAAGTTAATCTATTCTGCACTCTACAAAAACAAGTGAGGGTGAAGTGAAAAGACAAAAGAAAATGCAATCCTGTTGATTCTGTCATTTCTGCCACTGCTGTCAGCCCTGAAGGTTTTGTATTTTAGTAAACAGAGAACTCATTATGACATGCAAGTGACTTGAGAAAAGTGATGGTAAAACAGAGAGTTCTTTTCTGGAGAAAAATACAAAAACAAAAACATGCTCTGAACACTGAGATGGGTACGCACCAAAGAGACCACACAGCAGAATTGTCAGCATCTTTCACCAAATCCCACACTGAACTTTCAAAGGCAGCTGATGACTGAATCATAAAGGTTCAAAACTTCATGGACTCTGGTCTGTAAAGTCCACCACTCAGTGCTGCTGAGTCAATGGTATGGTACGGCACGTCCTGTTGGCAGCGGCATTCGGCAGGCAGCAGGTCAGAGACAGACACGTCTCCACCCAGGAGCGTGGGGAAGGGAAGGCAGCAGAAAGGGTAGCTGGAGTTAGAGGTGTGAGCACAGCAGAAGGACCAAGAGAAAGTCTTAAGGAGTAGCAGAGTCAAATGAAAAAATTCCCTGCAGGAATGCATCAGGTGACCAGGGGCAGAAGATGGGCAGAAGAACAGCAGGACCTAAGGGGACAGGCTGAGGGGACACACTTGCCCAAACTCCCAACAGCTCACAGTGATATTCTCCTTTCCTTCTAGTCTTCGCAGGCACTGGCAACTCAACTGTCACTTTTGGCCCTAATGAACAGAGTTACTCTCCCCACCATCCTTTTACACTTGTGTGTTGTGTAACTTGCTCGTGACAGATCTGTACCTACACGTAGTTGAATTCAAGCTGTTTCTTGAGCTACATGAGAAGTCTGAGGCTGTACCTGTGAAGTCTTTTGACCAATTTATGGGGTTTTTTTTTTGGAGGGGGAGAAGGGAAGGGAAAGAGTGTGGTGCAATTTCTTAGGACAGGGCCTTCTTATTAATTTTAATAACAAAATGTATAATTCTGGATGGATGCCATGGTTGTGCAAGTCGGGCTGATATTGTATTAGACACAGAAATGTATCTTAATAGCTGGTATTCGTTCCTGCAGTGAAGGGAAGTAGAGCTTTATTTTTTGGCTCAAGAAATCTGACACTAGTTGAGACAACACACATTTTTATACAAGGCTGCAGCCGCTAGCAAATGGATGCATATTTATATGACAGGATATGCTCAGTAGCCCTGGGAAACCAAGATTTGAAATCAATAATTTCTAGTAAATCACAAACTGACATTGGCAACATCTTAGTCTGGCTGCATATTTGTGTCATCGCAGACACTCTTCTTTAATAAAGAGAACATACGATGTTTCATGCATTGGTTTTGCATTTTCTTGACAACTGCATAAAAGTATAATTTCTGTGTTTGATCCAAGGGATCTCTGACAAAGGGAAGAGGGTAACATTTGTTTCTGTGGGCTTTATGGTTTTAAATCTCAGGGCCAATTCTGCCATCAGGTAGTTTATGAATATTCATGTAAATTGTTTTGAGTTGAAGAATATGTAACTTTGCCATGTATCTGGCATGGAAAGAATAGTTTGACAGTCATGAAATAGAGAATACTTTAAAAAACAGCGTCAGCTCTAGCAAAGAGAGGACATCTCTAGGAGTGAAAGGGAAAATTAAGGAAGAAAGGTGAGGGAAGCAAAATTGTGTGATCCTGTCTTTAAAAAAATAATAATATAGAACTATTTTTCCAGACTTAGATATTTAAAGCCATTTGGAATTTCTTGTATCAGGTATGGGCCAGATTCTACCTTTCTGTTGACTTCTAGAGGAGTTGAGGCAGGTCCATATGTTCCTGATCATTGCACGTGTGTATGAACTGTATGATCCAGCAGTGAGAAAACAGCAACGCTAGAATTATTGCTAAGCCTTTTTTGCATTATTATATCTTCTGAGTGGTGCCTGACTTGCAGTCAGGTACAGGAGTCAAATAAGAGCGTCCCATTGCCCAGGCCTGTTGTCAGCTTGGAAATTTGTCAAGTGACACCTGCCACTGTTTGCTCCTGACCTGAGACCCCTTCCACGGGCTGGAAGCTGCTCCTGTGCCCGCTTGGCTGCTGGAGCTCTGCAGCCACCGGCACGTGTGAGGACACGACCGAACGGAGCACTTGGAGAAAAGGCTTCTCTGAGGCAGTGACAGGCATTGCAAACATGGGTGCCTTTCAGGGATGCCTTGTGCATTTCCATGTAGGCTTTCGGGTGAGCGTCTGATGGCTTTGATTCTTAGGTGCTGCAGGTGAAATGTGCTGGGGGCTCAGCCCTGCCATCCCACCCCCCGCAGCCCCACACCTTCCCTGAGAAGGGCCACCGGGCAAAGCGGGGAGCGTGCCCCGTAAACCAGGAGGGAAAGCATTTTAATGCACAAGTCAGATCTGCAGAAATGCCATTAATTAGCACATTGTTTCAATGTATCGTTGCTAACAATACAGCTATTAAATGTGATACTACGTTCACTTCTATCATCTTCTATATTTTTAATGGAAAATCTTATTAGCTGCAAGACGATCAGAACTGAAATGACAGTAAGTCCTGTACAAAGACAGTTAAACACGTTGGTCGTAATTCAGCCTTTCTATAGAATATTTTGGCCTTGATGAAGGTGCATCTGGTATTTGATTTTCTTCTAGCCCTGCTTCCTAGCCTCAGTTGTGGTGGAGATCCGCACTCAGAGCGCTCAACAGCTTTGTATGGCCCGATTGCAAGGAGAAGTGATGAGAGGTAAAATACTGCAAAGCTGAATCCTGCAGGCCAGGTTTTACTCAAGGGAAAATGAAATGTCTGGGTGAGATCAATAGAATTTTGTTTGCCTGAAAAGATTTGGAGTAGTGGTCTTGGTCTGGGATGTTGGTAGGGCTGGGATTTTGCCCTGTGCAGGGAAGACTGGATCACACCAGTGCTGATGGTGCAGCTGTGTCTGCGTGCTTACCTAAGCACTCGAGTAATCCCCTCAGGTTCTGAGAGTCATACGTAACGTTAAGCATGTGCTTAAGTGTATCTCTGGCTATGGAAATAATTGATTTCTGTATTTAAAATATAAGTTCAAAGTAGATCAATTTGGACAAGCATTTGGCAGCCAAGCAGACATTAACAACATGATTTTAAGCTATACTTTAGTAGAAGCTCTGTACTTTATGCTGTGCAACTTCCTATGATAATATGAAGAAATTACTAATAGTGTTGGCATCTCTTAACTCCTAAGCACTGAGATAATGGCTAGATCTGTGTCTTTTTTCTGTACAAAAGACAAAATCAGCATTCACTTTGATTTATATAATTTCCTAAACTAGTTCCTGTGCCGACTGAAATGTTAACGTGCCAGTCCATCCTTTGATGGTTTTACCTATACAGTCTTCCATGGACACGCATGTAACTAATGACCTACTGAAGGAAATGTTGATCAACTGAGTTGTTCTTTCATGTCCAAATCAACAAAGGCCATGCTGAAACCCTTTACCTAACTGTTCACAAACAGAAGCTTTTTCCCTGAAGCTTTCTATTTTCCTAAAAGTAATGTTTCTTTAAAAAATTAGAATTGATATGTTAACAATTCTACATATTTTTCTACATGACTAATAAAATTACTTAATATAGCAAGCATTGCTGGGGAAATTAAAATGGTTTATTGATGCAATTTATATATTTTCAGGTATTTTCCATATATTTTTACTAGGAAAAAAAGGACGTCCAATTAAACACATTCAGAAATTACTTGACATGCTGTTTTACTCAACACATGGTGTTACTGATGCTAATAGTATAATGGGTTTCAGAAATGAACTGAAATTTTCCATGCATTAGGAATCTCGTCCCTGATACACTATAGTGTCCTACGAGGGAAGTGCACAAAGGACACGAACCTTCCTGGTTCTGAGCATCAGCCAGTTACAGATTGTCTATGCTTAGAAAGAAACTTGCACCTCTACGTGCAATTTGTCCAGCCCATGGTCAGAGACAAGATACCAAACAAGCTAAATCACAGATCTGACCTAGCATAAGAAATGCAGTACTGACTAGTTAAACCAAAGGTTCACCAGGCCCAGGTTTATCAGTGCCTAAAAGTGGCTGATACTAGACCTTTAGGGAAGAACCTGCTTTGTACATGAGGCATGGACAGAGAGCGTCCTTCCTCCCCTTATATCACCTGCCAGCCTCCAGCATTTGGTGGTTCAGAACCAGAGGTCACATCCAGACTTTTGCATTAAATAGCCACTGATGAATTTGCCCTCCCTTTTGAACCCATTTATTCTAAAATGTCCATCCATGGTAATGATCTCCACAGTTTAATTACGTGCTTTTTGAAAATGGATATCACTGGTAACCCAATGAAAAATACTATTTAGGTGCATCTTTGATCTGATGGGAATTCTTATGTTCTTATTTGTATTATGCTGACTTGTGATTATGCCACAGTTGTCTTCATTCCTTGAAAGCACTTCACTCCTTGAAACCGAGTTGGATTTGTGTGGGTTTTCTTTAATTTTCTATCAGAGGAATGATTTCATCTTTTTTTATATTCTTCCTCATCACCCTGCTTGTGTTCAGCCTAATAATTATCTTTGCTGTGGGTCGGAGTTACCCACATCCCAGTTCATACATCGCTCCCTTGAATTTTGCACCTCATTCTCACATGCTAAGGGTTTGTGTTTCGGGTAGAATTAGGACAAACTCCTGTTTTAGCTTATGAAGGCTTGCAGTTCATGTGATTTTACTCCCCGAGAGCTTTGCTTTGTGTTTTACCTCCCTATTCAAAGTGTATTTCAGCCAAAGCCATTGATTTCACCTGATTTCAGGTCAAAAACATGAGAGTTGCAAGCATCGCGTGATTTTCATCCATCTGATTCTGGGTCACTGACAAATTTGTGAATCCTTCAGTGAATCTGTGGTGAATCCTTGCCCTGCTCAGTTGCTGCTTCCCTTCAGTGCACAAGACATGCCACAGAGCAGCCCTTGTCTGCTCGGACTTTCCTTGTCCTTGCTGCTGTCAGGAACTCCCAGAGGAGTCGGGCACAGTTCTCCTGGGAGGACAGAGTCCCAGCATTAAGGTTACCTGGACGCTCAGTTTTAGCATGTTTAATTCATAATTTGAAAGATGCAAATCTTTTCTCTAGCCCTTTTTCACCTGATTTTGGCAGTGCCTGTTGCTCACACGACTCATCAAGATTGTCTCAGTGCATGATCCTTTCCCTCGGTGAACGTAACATTGGGCAGTTATTTAGCACAGTGCAGCTTTCCAACTAATAGTTCTCCTTAGCTAAAAAGATACCGCTTTTCAAAAACTATGGAGTACAGGACAAGCATTGGTTCTGTTTGAGGTTTCTTTTTTTTCAGAAAAGATACAGTTCAGGGCACTCCTTTCACCATTTTTTAGATATAGTTATAGCTGCTCAACTCTCAGACTCTGACTTGAATAAGACAGCTCTATTTGGAAAGAAATGATGCTAGTTTGACTAAGTGAACAAAGTAAATTACCTTTTCTTGGATATTAAAGATGCTAAGTAAAATATGGCAAACTACTGTAAAATTGATAAGGAACAGGATTCATCCCAGGTGGTCAGGCCCAGGTTCAATGCTCAGCCTTGGGGGAAGCATTTGAGGTACTAGAATGCATTCTTACAAACCTCAGCCTGTGGCCATATATATTGGGTTTGCATGGCAAGGTGTTGGTGCTCCAGGAGCTGGACCCAAGATTCCCCTGCAGCCCATGGTGAAGACCATGGTGAGGCAGGCTGTTCCCCTGCAGCCCACAGAGGCCCATGAGGGAGCAGAGATCCACCTGCAGCCTGTGGAGGACCTCACACCAGAGCAGGTGAATGTGCTGCAGCACATCTGCTACACATTTCTCTGCTACCATCCCCTTGTGCCACCTGGGGGGAGGAGGCAGAGAAAATCAGGAGTAAAGATAAGCCTGGGAAGAAGTGAGGGGTGGGTGGGGAAAGGTGTTTTAAGGTTTAGGTTTTATTTCTCATTACCCTACTCTGATTTGATTGGTAGTAACTTAAACTAATTTCCCCATGTTGAGTCTGTTTTGCTCGTGATGGTAATTGATGGGTGATCTCTCCCTGTCCTTATCTCGACACGTGAGCCTTTCGTTGTATTTTCTTTCCCCCATCTGGGTGAGCAGGGAAGTGATAGAGCAGCTTTGGTGGGCACCTGGTGTCCAGCCAGGGTCAACCCACCATATCCCATAACACACAGCCCTGATGTCCTTTGAACTGCCTCTTTTCTGCAGTTTTCAAAATAAGCTCCCCTTTTCAAAATAAGACCGAAGCACAATAATAAGACAGTCTGCAATTTGCTTAGGGTAGATCTAACCTAGGAAGATAAAGTGCTGCCCTGGAGAAGCCAGTGGAAGTTTTGTCACTGATTCTGTAGCAGCCAGGGATTCCCCCAGGTCAGCTGTAGTAAATATGCCTAAAGAAAGGGCTCATAATTTAATCACCAAAGACCAAAATTGCAACCCTGAAATCCCCTGCTTAGCCATTATCCATCGCTGAAAATGAGTGATCTCTGTGAGGGTGTTACTTCTCTGTTACATGCTCCCACTGTCTGGAATTACACTTCTATGTACACCCAAACCCATCCTTCTTGTGACACTGTTGAGCATCCCAGCACGTACCTTACAGCTTCTCCCAGTCAGTCCAGAGCCCCACACTTGGCAGCATGGGGACTTGGCACTGGATGAAATCTGGACCTTGTGCAGCTTCAGCCAGTGGTTTCAAAAGAGAAAATGTTGCCACAATTCTGCTGTGGAGTAACCAACTGCTACAAGTACTTGTCTCCATTTGGTTTCCATCTGAGAGCGTATCCCACCTTACAGAGGAGAACACAAAGCACTCTCTGGCAAGCAGATCCCCTTGACAACTACAGGCAGCAGCAGCATCCCTGCTGCACGAGCAGGAGCAGACAGGACTCCTATACACCCTACTCGCTTTGTCTTCCTTTTGGGAAAGCACTTTGGTCTGGCTTTATGAAATGAACAAAGCAAATGACAGTCCTTAGGAAATATTGCCATTTGTCGGGAGCTTCAGATGTCTGGCAAGAGTCATGAATGACATGGTTTGTCCAAAACTTCTGGACAAATGACTTGTGTGCACTGTAGGTGCCGCATAGAAAAATTGGCATGGACCTACCATGGATTTATCATCTGATCATGGTGCTGTCAGTAGGTCCAGTATATCTACAGAATGTGGGAATCTCTATGTGTCCCACATGTTTCATACATGTGTATTTTAGTCCAAAACACTCCAGACAGAAAGGTGGGAGCCCTTGCACGCACACATATATCTTCAGGGGAGGGTTCCAGACATTGCATACCGGGCAGACAGCGGCACCTCCTTGCAGGTGGAGCTTAATTCATGCATGATGAACGTGTGTCTTCACTGAGCTTGTTCATTTTAGGTGACTCCTCCTCAGCTGTTTCAAATCCTGTGCTGATGCCCTAATGGTGTGTTTGAGCCCCAGCTGTAGAGTCAATCTGGGCAGCCCACAAACCCAAACATCAGGTGTCGACGTGCCTCCCCTTAGACACCAAAACCTTTTGAGATCCGGCCTGCAGAGTCTGTAGAATTGAGGGTGTTCACACCCACACAAGTTTATTATTTTTTTATTTCTTTTTTTCAATAGACAAAATACATTGAAGTAATTTTAAATAATATAGAAGGCAAAACCATTAGAAAATAAACTTTCCCGTTTGTTTGTTTCCTGTTCATTTCCAAATGTAAACTGAAATGAACCAAATACTGCTCAGGGAGTGGGCCCATTCATACAGCAGTCACGGGAAAGCTAGAGGCTTCAGCAATGGTGAAAACAAATATTTCTCCATTGATGAACTGATATTCCCGATGGTTATTAACTCGGGGTACAAAGATGGGCTTGGTTTTTAAGTTGAAGATGATTGCTGTGTGGAAAACTTTCAGGAAAGTGAGGCCAGATTCTGGCTCCACTTGTAAGTATTTGGGCATAGCAATTGAGTTTTATTCTAATAATTTTCTTCTTAATTTTATAGAGCATAATTTACTAATATTACTATTTTAGGAATTAAATAAAAATCAGACATTTTATTAGAAATGGTACTATGTCTTCTGCATCTCACCCACTGAGTCAGTGTACTGGGACAGGGTCCCTAGCATCTCTGGTGTATCGGGACAAGAGTGACAGCCGTACTGAGTTAGCAAGGTAACGAAATGAAATTATACCAGCAATTATTTGTGGACCCAGGGTGCTCTCCGAGCTGCCTGCAGCTTGCTCTTCCCAGTCCTTTCTGCACAATCCAAGAGGAGGTCTGAACAGGTTCTCAGCTTTCAGTTGATGATCTGTCAAAATTAATATTCAAAGACTGCAGCTTGTAACAAGCACATTTATAGCCGTATGAGAAGTGTGTGGTTTTATGGGAGCTTTCTGTTCAGAATTTTATCTGTCTTCAAAGATACATGTACGTAGCACAAAGGGGGAAAATGAAACAACTCCACTGTTTCCTTCTCGGTAACCTGGGTTCACCTGTGTGCGGTGAGTTTAACCCTTTTGTGATACTACGAGTGCTGAATATCCTATGGTAATGGCAACAAGACAGGAAACTACACTTTTTAAGAACAACTCAAACCTTTACACGTCATGCCTCGGGCTCTCTTTTCAGTGATTTGTACACTTTGATTTGGAAAAAAAAAAGAAATTATCCCTTAGTTGCCAGTATATTTCGGAGCTACTCTACTTTTGTACTAAGTAAACCTGAAGCTCTGCAAAAAAAAGGCAGTAAATATTCTGCCAATCAGTTTTTTGCGTGTTAAAATACTCTCCGTAGGCTGTGTGATTTTTTTACTTCATGCAAACAAACAAACAAACAAACAAATTAAAATAAAATCCTTGGATCTGTGAAGTTTCCAGTTTCTAAAGAGAAGAAAGCGTTACTTCCCCTTTAAGCCGGGAGCCGTTCGTGTGTGTGTGTGTGAGAGTGTGTGTGTGTGTCTCCTCCTCTTTGAGTGACACAGCACTTAGATATGCCTATCAGTAACTTAAACCCCACAAACTCCACCTTCTAAGTGAGGAAGCTGTGGGTTGATGGAAATGTAGTGAGCAGATTGAGACAGACAGTGAATCATTAGCAAACTGCAACGCCAGGATGAACTTGTCTGGAACCTAAAAGGAGAAAACAGTCTCAGAGTCCTTGGCGGTGCTGGGTTTTGCTAAATACAGCCAAAGTGGATCTAAAAGCCGGTTGATCCCCAGTCCAAGATGCTGCTGGTTTCCCAGCGGGTAGAAGCACCACGCATGGAGCCCCATATTCCGGTAAGTAAGCGTTTGAAATCGATACGGGCTGGAAAAGTAGGAGTTGATTTAAAAGGACTTAAACACCCTCGGAATAGTTGCTGGCCCGGCCTCGGCGGGGCTGTAAAGTTTGCGGGCGCCGTTCAGGGAAGTGCCCACCTTGTGCTGGCTCTGCCC
>JAHREE010000559.1:3049789-3108013 GCA_033628505.1 Tringa tobata
GGGGGGCAGAGACCGGCTCCCCCTCCCGGAGCTCCCCCTCCGGGCCGAGCTGATGTGGGGAAATAAAGCTGCTGATGTGCGAGATGGACCATATGGTGCCTCCAGGAGCGAGGCAGCCGGAACGGCCTTGAACCTGCCGGCCCCAGCAGCTGCGTGCTGCCCCCTCGGCCGGACCGGGCTCTCCTCCCCCCGGCTGGGCGGCAGGAGCACCGGCATCCCCCGGAGAAGCGGGGGGACCTTGCGCCGGGAGCGGCTTTCCCCCCACCCCCGAACCGGGCTCTACCCGCAGGAACGTATTTTTGTGTGTTACCGAGCGAGAGGCTGACTGCAAGTAGGATAACAGCAGCGGGGGTGCCGGGGGGGCCAGATGCTCGGGAGACGGAGGCGGGCACCGGGGGGAGAAGCTCCCTCCCTCGGGGGCTGCTCTGCCTGCGGCCCCGCTCCCCCGGGCAAAGGCGGGCGAGAGCAGTTTGAGTAAGTTATACGCTAGCACCTAAAAAAGCAGCGATCTAGTTCTGGCACTGACCATTTTCAGTTCTCTCTCCCTGCCATATGTTTGGGGAAGGGGGGGGAAGCAATTTGGGAAAGATGCGCTCAGCTAAAGGGAGGAGGTGGGCTGAGGGAGCGAGATACAAGGAAATTCCATGTTAGGAAAGCATTAGCAAGGGGTGACTTCTAATGTTTTCCTGCCACTGACGTTGACAGTGACACACATGTGTGGGTTGAAATTGGAACGTCACTGAGTTTTTAAACTCAACCAGGAAATAGTCTGTTGCTCAGGGATAAAAAACAAATAGTATATATTGTAAGGCAGGTAACATGCAGTTAACAGCTCCTCTCGAGTGAGTGAAATGCTGCTTAATGCTTAGAATTGAGCAGCTCAAATTTAATTTAGCTTTTTATTTTCAGAGGGTGCTTTTTTAACTTGAGGTTTTTTCATCTCTATTTTTAATCCTTTTAGCTAATACTTCAAAATCAGAAAAGCAAATATTGACAGGGCTTCACTTTTAGTCCCTTGAAACTAAATAGTTCAAACCTGCAAAGTCTCTTGGATTTTTTTTTTTAAAGTAAAGGTAGTTGTTAAAGGGGCTTGGGGGGGATTAGTAATTACGGCAGGCAGTTATTTTTTTTTTTTAAACTCTTTTGTATGGCTTCCTGTTACACAGGTAGAAGTGTTTTATAAATACAGTGTGTTTGTTTTTAGTTTTTTACTGACCTGTTACAAATGTTACAATGTGGTAGCATTCAGAGATTTAAAATGGGATTAGGGAGCTATTGTGCTAGTTGCTTTCTGAACATACAGGAAGATTTACTGCAAGAGTTCATGATCCAAGGTGCTGGGCTGACACCCTTGCCCTGACTTAAATGGTCACTAACCTGCCTGGATGCAACCCTAGGACAAGGATCGACCTAGGGACTGGCTTCAGGAGAGACAAAAGTTAGGAAGGCAGGAGGTAACACAAGGGCAAGGATAACAGTAAGTAAAATCCCTGAGTGGTCCTGTAGGTTAAGTACAGTGCAACTTATTGGTTCCCAGTCATTTAATCGATAAATGTTCTATGTTACTTGCTACTCTGATGAAAGTTACCTTAAAATAACTTTTATGAGTATGTAGCCATGAGAAAGTGAAGTAAATCTTGCAGAAGCTGTGACAAATGGATTTATCTAAACTGGGGAATGGAGTAGTAGAAGGTTGTCTGAGCTCCTTAAATATGGAAAAAGGCAGGATCCCCAGGTTTTCATTGTTCCCTCGTGCTGGCTGTTTCTCAGTGTCAGTGTTTTTCAACATTTAGGTGAAGGTGACTATAAGTTACAATTCATTAGTGATTGGTATGGTCTCCAAATAAAGATAGTTAAATCAGTTTAAATGATGCTGGCGTCTCTCCAAGGAACCCTCTGTATATCTGACACATTTGCCACTCACTTCTTTAAGGAACAATTAATATTGTGCACTGCTATTTTTTCCCTCTATGGGAAGAGCAGTAGTGTAACTCATTAGGAGGGTTTTCTACCTGATGTTCCAGTTTGACTTACATTTTTTTTTTCTTTTTAAACATAGCATTTTGAACTGAAGGAAGCAGAAGACACACCAAGGCTTTGCGTTGAACTGTTTTATATCAATATTGATTTTTTAAGGGGGTTTGTGTTATAAAGAGGGAGCTTTTATCCCCCTGAGCTCTTTGGCAATTATCTTCCTGCCATAAATGTTGATACGCACATAATGGATGTAACTAAAAAATCTCCTTATCCCAGCAGAAAAGGCTGACTGTTTGTTGGAGCAGAGAGAATGCTGAGAGTGTGAATAGACAAACCCATATGTCGCTGGTGAGAGAGATAAATGATGGACGAACAGGAGTTGGTTACTATGGATCAGCACAATAAACCAATTCCCATCATACACCTCTCTTAATAATATACCAGTTTCAATGCCATTGACGGGTAACCTAGGTAGCACCAGTCAACTGTAAGTTTTTCAACTGTTCTTTTATACATCTCAAAGAACAGTTGGGACTGTTCTAATTTTTTCAGATGTTGAGTGCTAAAATTATGCAGAACTTCCTTCCTTGCCAGTAATTTTGAAGGGGAATTTTAGAGCATTGCTGTAAAATGCCAAATGTGCGCGATACCGTTGTGTACTCATAGTAAGTTTTATTTTGTGCACCCATAAAAGGGGTGCACTCAAAAAGGCAACAGCTTAACAGATATCTGAAGGAACTGCTTAGGCGTTTAGTACTACCCTTGTTAGTGTTGCTTCAGATAAGACTGGATTTTGGAAGATACTGCAGTAGTGTTTTAAGTGAAAATAGCAAAAGAACGATGCTGGTTTATTTAAAAAAAAACCAAACAACAAAACACAAACCCAACAACCAACCAGCCCTGCAGACTAGGCAGTGATCAGTAACACAGTTTTAACTTTCTGTTGCCCATTTCAGAGCTGCCAGCAGCTGAAGGGAAACTTTGCAAAACAGTCTGTGCTTGCATCATGGTCTCCTTCCCGTCTTCTTTATTATTACTGCTAACGCTTTGTAGAGAAAATTGAAGTCTTTGTCAGTTTAAGGTTCCACTTTATGTCCTTGTGTTCTGGTAGATATTTTTCATTGCAGTTGCTGTGGACTGGACTGTTAGCTCTGGGCAAAATGAAAGTATATCTCAGGGTGACAGTGTAAGCAGGACTCATGGCTCTCAGGATATGACTCCGTCGTTTTTGAAGTCACCAGTTGCACTACTGGAGGGTGATGCAGTGGGAGAGGGATAACTAACAAATGCAAATGAGCTAAGAAGAGTCTTTATTCCTCTTGGGAAACCTCCTCACTGATAATAATTTTCATTTTTTAAATGGAAGAAAATGTATTACTAAGCCATTACTTTCCTTTAAGAGGAAAATACTTTGTGCAGCTTTTACTTGCAAAGTTGCAGTAGCTCGTTTTAGGGCTGTTTACTTTGGTGTGTGTCTGGGATGAACTGAAAGGTGTTTGTTAGGCTAGGCCGGAGGAGAGTACACCCATCCTTCCCCGTCAGGGCCCAGCTGAGCAGCCCTTCTCCAGTAGAAAAGTCTCAGATCTGATCCTAGAATTGAGGGCTCAAGCATCGGGCCCTTGAGCAGGGAAGGGGGTTGTGATGTGCCCCCCACCCCGCTCTCTCTTCCCTGTTGGAGGAAGCACAATGGAAGTGGTGCAGGGCGAGGGATATTGTCTCTGCAGGCTGGATTTAGGCTGGCCCTTTGCTCCTGCGGAGGAGCAGTTGTGCCCAAAGGGTAGAGCAGGGGAAGGAGTTGTGGGTTTCCCCCCTCCCCTCCCTACCAAGCGGCCCAGCCAGCTGGATGGGCTGGGGGGACACGGGCTGTGCCCGGGGAGCAGGCAGCCGGTGGCTCTTTCCGTGGGGCCAGCGATGTGCCAGTGGGGCCCAGGCGTGGGAGCTGGAGGGGGATGTGGGATTTGGTATGGCCCTTCAGTCCGAGCGCTGCCACATGGCTACAATGAGCCATTGATAAGCGCTGACCTGATTAAAGGGCTGCTGCTGACGGGAGGCTGGGGTGGCCCCGGGGGCTGCCGGCCGGACCGGAGCTGCTCCGTGGGAATGGGTGGCCGGGCTGAGGAGGGGGAAACCAGAATTCATCCTTGGACCCTGCCCAAAGGGAGGCGTCATACTATGACTTGTCGAAATCCGCTCTGCTTTTCCCTGCGAGGAACTTGGCAGTTTTATTGATAAAGAAGTGTTACATAAGTACCCCATCAGGCATGTCCTAATTTGTTAATAATTGATGATCTGGGTAGTACAGAAATACCGGTGGTGCTAATGCACTCCCACACTGATCTGCAATCTCTGCTAGCCCCCTGGTTTGCTTTTCCTCTAGTTGTAATACAGGCTTTTTCCATTATTTTTTTTTTTCCTCCCCTTTTTCTTTTGAATTTACCTGGTGATCCAACCGCAGCCGCCCGTTGTGCTTTCCCGTTTGGGCAGGGACAGCTGGGGGCTCAGCCTGGCGCAGCCGTGCTATAGATTACCTCTGCAGGGGAGGCTGTTAACTAGGTTATCCTTTCCCCCCACGTCAGGCAATCAGCGTTAGCCCAGGGGGAAGCCCCTTTTTTTTGCACCTTCCCCCATGGGAGGTGCAGTGTACCTCAGGTGGGACGGACGCGCTGGTGGTGTCCCAGCAATTCCCACACAGGGAAGCCCGGGCACTTTTTTGGGTTTTTTGCACAGCACAGGGCAAGTTTCTCCCCATCTGTTAACAGGCTGTATTCTCCTGGATTTAAAACCCGGCTACTTTTGTCGTGCCACAGCTAGAGAGATAGGAAAAACCATTTATTTCTGTTGACATGCACAAAAAAAAGAAATACTTAGTGGCTGTCATCAACGTGATCTGGCCACGTCTTTTGTCCTGTGTTGTTTTTCCTTTGCATTTCTGTGGAAGTTTCTTTTTCTCTAGAATTAAGTACCTGAAAACTCGAGCAGGTTCAGGAGTTACACCTGCCCAAGACATACCTATTTATCGTTTGCAGAATATGACAGCGCGTTTACTCTGTTGTGGGCAATGAAGTCCATTGCCTGCATTAAAATCAGAAGCAGCAAGGTAACTTTCTAGTTATGTTGTGAAATATAATGCCATTGTTCGCTTTTATTAACGTCTCGAGGTTGATTATACGGTGGTTAGAAGCCTGTTCTGCTGTGCAAAGGGCTGGCTTTAATTTCAAGTGGTTGATCCTGATCAGGCTGTTGGAGCGGCTGCAGCAACAATTGCTTGGAGCTCGGAGTCACATTTGTCACAAGATCTGCCGGGGAGCACTGGCTGCTCGAAGACTTACCCCGACTTTTCAGCATTACCCTTTGGTTGGATTGCAGCGGTGAGGGACTTGCCAATCTTGCCTGTTCTTTGTGCCTAATTCTGAAAGACTGGCAAGCTTTATGCTGTGTTTTCTGAAGAGAGCCCCGCTTTACTAAGCTGCCTGTCTGTCAGGGATTAATTTAACCTCTAATTACTACATTTTCTTCACAGTTTGCTGCACATGAGCGTGTTATAACAAAAGCACAAAGAAGTATGTCATTTTATTTAGCCACTACTCTGAAATTAATTTAGGGGGTATAGAGTCAGATCTGACACACTTGGTGTTAAAATAATTGTGCTGGCATTAGAATTAAAGTACATAATCTTGTTGTTTCTAATGATACAACAGTACTAGTGTAAATAGTGTTGTTAACTCGTTAGTCATAGCCACAGTAATAGAAATGATATCTAGTTACAGAGAAATACTCAAATAAGCATGGCAGCAAAAGTTTCCCCAAAATAATGCATGGTTTTCCCAAAATCATGTATGGTTTCTGCTTGATCCCCATCCACCATTTGGGTTTAGGATTACATGTCTAAGAGTAGCTTGGTGGGTTTTTTCTAAAAGGTCTTCCAAATTGCAATAAACAAACATTTACTATAGCTTGGGTTTCTTCCAGCCTGGATAATGGGTTTTGAATTTTTTTTTTTTCATTTTTTTTTAAACACGCGGCATCTTGGGAACAGTACAAAAGGCCATATGTCCTCTTCTGCCTGCTCACACTGACATCAGCGATGCCGCAGTTCACGTTGCATCAAGAGCAGCCTGTAGTCTTGAAGGGAGTGAGTCTGTTTCTGTTATGAAACATAGGGTGACTTCCTTCTTTTCCACTTCTGTGTCCTGTAATATTTACAACAAAGGGTTTTTTTTCCTTTGGGAAGTTCTGGGTTGGGAAATGCAGCCTATTTCCAGTTCAGGTGAATGTAGTTAAAAGAACTGTTGTTGTCACATGAGAGATTTGGGGTAGCTGCCTCTTTGTTCTGACCCATGTCCATCACTTGTGAGCAGGCTTGTTGAGATGACTTTGGAAATGTAAATTCTCACATAGGGCTAGGTGTGCAAAATCGTTGGTTGATGATTTATTTCTAGTGGAAACAAAAGATTGGTTGTATATTTTTGTGTCATGTGTTCGAGTTACAAAGCACGGCCCCAATTCAGTAATTCTCCTTCAGTAAAAATTGTAACTGCATTTGGTGGGAAACTTCCCCCAAAGATTCCCCAAGGTCAGATAGGACACAGTTACGGAGTCAAATCTTGTAGTCCCTTTCTCAAAAGGAGAATTAATGTGGCATCGTTATCCAGGCTTGTGACAACAGTGACACAGGATTGCCAAAAAGACTAATGGAAGGAGATGGATGATTGCTTCTCTTTACAGTAGTAGATCAGGTTATTTCTCTGAATTCTTTCTTCAGTTCTCTCAATTCCCAAACCGTAAGCAGTTACTGTAATTATTTACTCTAATAACTTCCAATCTACAAGCAAATTGAACATAAATTAAGATCAAGTGATGTAAGGGACAGGAGGGTTCAGTGAGCTGACAGTAAGGTATGGAGAGGCTTTTGCTGCTCTGTAGTTACAGGGGATGGCTGTGTGGTAGTGGTGTGGAGTGAGTGATAAGTCCCTGCTCTGATTTTTGTGGACATTAGTTTTCATATAACTATGTTTGGAGATCTCCTAAGGTAGAAGCCAAGACCAAACAATGCCTACTCTAATTTCAAAACCGTAAAGGTTTTTCTTCAGACGGTTTGACCCACAGGCCTCCAGAGGTGGAGACAGTTTTTGGAGTAAGTAGTTCCCAGGTTCTTACTTGTCCATTGCAAAATGGGAATAATGGAGCTTTACCTTAACCTTCACACTAAGCCTTAATGAGATAAATATTTTGTAAATTATAAGTGCTTGTTACTAGCTGAGGTCCTTAGGGACTTCTTACATGGTTGGAAATTATATTGAAAATAAAGGCAGGTGTATCTGACTCTAAGACCCCCTCAGTGGGAATGATAGTTTTATTTCTTTGCTTTGGCTCTAATACCAATGCACGTGGGTTTGGTTTTTTTTCCCCTGATATCACATCATAGTGTCTTCCTTTTTGCTGAAACTTCAAAATTTGATACGGGGGAAAGACAAGATTTAAAGACAAAAATGGCATCTACTCTAAGGCATGTATTTAATGTTTCATTCTCAGTCACAGATCTTCACAGGTTAAGTTTTGGGCAAAGGTAAATAATTTATTATTTTAAGAAGACATTTGTCATACACAGTTCCACTCACGCACAAGAAGCTTTTCCCCCATACCTTAGTATGTAACGCTTAGTGTGTAAACATTTTCATTAGTTTAAGAGTAATTATGCAACACTCATTTTGTATGGTTAACAGGGTAAATACTGAGTACAATTTCATTTTGCTTTGACTAGTTACTTTAAAACTTACTAGGATTTTCACAATTCCAAATTTATATGTGGAAATAATTTCTAAACTCATTCAGTGTTTCAGTAACACAGTAGATCATGCTGATCTGGTCAGTTACTTTTTAAGGACTTCACTTTTCCTGTTCCTTTAACTAACTTATTTTCTTAATTAACTGTGTTGATTTAAATAAAGTTACACAGGCTGAAAAAAACCCAAATATATACAATCTTGCAGTCAGAAATACAGGCAAAAGGTTTTGATCTCTGACTGCCAAATGGTGACTCATTAAAGAGGAATTTTTGTTCCTCCCTTTTCAAAGGGTTACTCACTACCAAGCAGTAAATATCTAGTTTTGATGCTCCTGCATTGAAATGCCTGACATTGTTGGTGTATTAAGTCCAAACTCTGCAAGGTTATTTGATCACAGGCTCCATGAAGTTTTATTTCGTTGTTTTTCTCGATTAAAGAAAACCTGTGGGGGGATTTTCTTCAAGCTTTACCCTGTCAGTTTGAGTACAGTCTAAAATGAAATATGTTTGGATTCTAATAACAGAGGACCCTTTCCATACTTTAAGCAGTGGGTCATTCAAATTATTTTTAAACACACAGGACCATGCCAGCACTAATTTCTTTCTAATTTTGCATTGGATAACATTAGACAAGGACATTGGAATTTGTCTAAATCAAAAAAATTCTTTTTGTCTTCCCCATCAAGGGTTGTGTGCTAAGCATTTTCTAATATTGCATTGCATAAAGCTGAAAATAAATTGTACTGAAGAGACACAGTAAAAATCCAACCAAAGGCATGCCCTTTTTCTCGATTTCCATATTAATCTTGATTCTCTGAGCCATCTCCTTTGTCTTCCTGTTCTTACCTATTCTACGCATTTGGTGAAAGGGCACAAAGGCATGTTTGAGTCCTCCATCTCATCTCCTCTTCTTATTTATGGATTGGTTGGTTTGAACTTTAGATAGCGTTGGAAGGATGTTTTCTTGGTTGCAGCAACACTTGTGTTTGACTCGAAGCAGAAGGAGAGTGCGTTGGGGCTTTTCAGCCTTTATGAGGAGTGAATCTTGGTCCCTGATCCCAGAAGGTAGATCAGCCTTAATTTCAAGTGAAAGTCCTGCATCTTCAGATAACTTCCCATGTCAGTTAAAGTTCAGCATTCTTGAATTCCAGAGATATAGATGAGTCAAATCTAAAGTTTACGGCAAGTGTGAAGGATGTAAGAGAAAATGTAGATGTTTCTTCTGATGCCTCTCTCCCCTCCCCTTCAGGGCTCCTACAGTCTGTCAGCTGTAACGGAGTGATTTGATTACTTTGTAGTGTTAAGCTAAAAGAATAAATCTAAGTGCCTTGGGAATGGGGAACCAATCCAACAATCAAAACCAAACAAGTTAATAAATGTGAAGCATTTCTGCACGGTGCTGCTGTAGAAATGCTACTTCCAGAAATGCTTGGGGGCAACCGTGACTATTGGACCAGTCAATTAGTGTAAGTGTGTTCACTGTACACAGCACCATTAATTGGATGCTGGGGGGTGCGCTCTGTGTTTTGAAGAAGTGTGTGTCTTCTGTTGGTTATAAATTATGAAAACTGTGAGTGTTACAGGCTGAACTGTTTGTTACCCACCCCCTTTCTTCCTAGTCACTCTAGTATACCTGGAAAAAGCTTGACTTGGGCAGTCTTAATGGCCCTTTCTTGAAAATCATTCTGGCTCTACCCACCATCTGCAATTTCTTTTTTTCCCTTTGTCAACTCCTCACCTCCCGCACCCAGTCCCCCAAAATCTGGCCAGATATACAGCATTTGAGTGACTGTCCACAGAGACAGTTTGAAGTCCAGATTAGCCACTCAGGCTGGTTTCTGATGCCCACATGCCAGGCTGCCTACAGTCTGGGGTCATTTGTAAGGACAGCGTGCATAGAAATATTGTGAGCTGCAGCAACAGTGTCAAGTGGTGTTGTGTAAGAAACCCCCTGCTACTCACCTGTGTGGAACTGATTTCAGATATTGGTACTTGTGTGGAAAAGGTGCAGATTAATTACTGGAAGTCTTACACCAGCCTTTAACTTTAATTTCATCATATCTAAGAATGGCAGTAATGGTGAACTAGCGGGTAAGCGACTGATTCTGGCTGCCCACGAGTCCCCTTTGGAGGAGCATCTATAGTAACTACATGTCTATTATTTCAGGATTTAAAAAGGTCACCCGCTTCAGGTAGTCCAGCAAATGTCCCTTTGGTGGCATTCACAGCTGGAACAGAAACAGGTATAGGCCTTTGTACGAGGACTGCAGAAAACGTACCATTGAGGGCTTTGCCGTCGGCTACCCAGGACACAGTGAAGCAAACTGTTAAACTTCACGTGGAGCTTAGGGCTTGATTAACTTAAATTACCGTCCTGGTGTACATGTTTGCAATGCCGAGGGGATTAGGTGGCATATATTTTCAAGAAATACACGTTCATTAATAAGAAAGGTTAAGCAATAACATCCAGCGGTCATTTCCTTTTGGAGCACAGCTCTGTTTGTAGCGTAATTTGTTTGTTTGTGCGTAGTGCTGGGTCCCAGCAGAGAGGTGGACCGACACTGCAGGTGTGAGCTGAGTCGCTCTGCGGCACCGGCTGGCCCGGCTGCACAGGCTGGGGCTGCCTGAGCCACCGATGGAGAGCCAGAGACCTCGGGGTGTAGAGGTGAAGAGGTCCAAAGTGCGAGGAGACAATGGTAGGGGAGAGAGAACAGGGATGGGCTGGGACCAGAGGGAGGGCAAAGCCAAGGAGACGGAGGGAGAGCTGAATAAGCTGGGTGGATGTCTGGGGGGGGGAGGACGGAGGCACAGCAGGTCCAGGCCCACCTCAGGAGGGCTGGGATCCCCCATGTGCCTGGTCCGCCAGGTCCAGCATCTCCTATTGCTTCCACTCAAGCAGTGTTCCCTGTGTGTAAACTCCTCCTGTGCTCCTTCACCACTGACGTACAGACGGCGCTTTTCTTCACCTCCATTGTCTTTTTTATGTTTGCGACTCTTGCTTTTCTCCTTGTACTCTCGCTTTCATGCCTTTCTTGTGATTGCTCTGCTGGAGCAGTTGGATTCTGGTAGCTCACAACCCCCGGTGTGAGCTCTCCAGAGGCAGGCGGAGCTGTGGCGTGGAGCGGGCACACAGCCAGGGATGGCCCACCTTTGATGGCCCCGTGATGGCGGCGTGTGTTGGCTTGGCTTGATCTGCTGGAAGGGTTTTTCTTTTGGGTGAGCGCGGTGCCTGTGCAGCCCAGGTCCTGAGCAGCTGACCCGGGCACACAGCTGCTGTGGGGCACGCAGCCGCAGAGCCTGCCGCTTGGCTCGGAGCCGCTGCCGGGACAAAAGTCAAGGTACGTCTGCGCTGCTCTCCTTCTTGTGTAAACGCACTGGTTCGGGCAGAGATAGTGAAGCCTGCTTTCACCTGGCTAACCTGCCGGGTACTGCCAGCGGGACAGCGGTGGTTGCAAGAGCTAAGTTGGAGCTGCAGAAGTTGCTTAAGACATTAAGTAAATAACCTGGCTCTTGACCCAGATGGAACAGCGCAAGTGTGTGGTGCGGTGTCACCAGCCTTCCCTGGGCCAGCCTGGTGGGCACGTCTGCGTGAGATCTGGGCGCCTCGCTGTGCCCCGGAGGCTGCTGCAGAAGATCAGCTGAGCTGCTAATCGTAGCATCATGGAATGGTTAGAGTTGGGAAGGACCTTAAAGATCACCTAGTTCCGGTCCCCCTGCCATGAACCCAAATCTCCTTCAACAGAAATTTGGGATCTTAAGGTGGCCTTGGATTCTGTCAGCCTAAGATGGTAATGTTCTCTTTTACAGCTGGCTCTGAAGCATTGTAGCTTCTCCAAAGTAAGGAGACACAATTCAGTGTTTATAAAGGCAGACAGGAAAGTGAAAAATTCTTTAGTTCTCTCTGAGAGCTTTTTCACACATAGAAAGAGTGAGTCACTCGACATTGCATTATTGAATAGGAGCTGATTTACAAGTGTCTATGCTCCAAGATGAATGTTGGTGGATGAACTCCTATGCTCCATGACCATGCTGTAAATGGGCTTCAGCCAGTTTGACGTAATTCATTCTGTGGCACTGTGCTGTCTTTTGAAATGGAAGCATCATCCTTCTTATGATCTTCTGAAGGCTAGAAGGACGATTAACATGGGAATTCTTGATTAGCTTTAATTCAGCTCTGTTGCTTCAGGAAAGCGTAGTTCCTGGAGTACACAAAGGTAGGCTCTTCAAACACGGATCCAAATCAGTGTACTGGAGATCCTGTTGGTAGGTGTGGTGACTATGATTAATATTTACTTGATGCCTTTCATCTTCCAAGTGCTTTACACAGAACAAGCATTTCATCTTCACAAAAGATGTATGAGTTAGGTGAAATAAGTTTTACTGTCTCTGCTATATTAATAAAGGCAGGGAAACTGAAGCAAAGAGATTAAAGTAGTTTGCTCATGGTTACAAAGGCAGCCAGCATTGAAACTGTGTAATTTCTGGTTTCTATTTCTGTGTCAAGACTGATGTCTCTTCTTTGTAAGAAGAAGCAGCAGGACAAACTTTTTGAGTAAGAACATCGTAAGAATTTAGTGAGGCGACTGAGCAGATGTTGCAGCTGCACCCGTGGCTCTCAGGCTGGTGCCCTGCTGCGTGATGCACTGTTCTCCCTGGGCACCGCAGTCCCTCACCCACCCTTATGGAGGCATCACCACAGACTGCTGCCTGAGTTGTGAAGCACCCCTGGACCTTCTTAGGCTGATATAATGGCTCAATTTAATTACTGGTCCAGCTGGACTGTTGCAGAGATAAGTATGTGTTGAGATTTTGGCAGTAAAAGAGTTTCTGCTGGAGTGAATACGATGAGGTGCATACTTGATTTTACTCAACTCAGTGACTTCTTGAGATGTTCTTTTGGAGATGCACTAGAAAGTGCTCAAATTATATTGTTGAATTTTAAGCATGCAAGTGGTCTCACTAATACGGAAAAATGATTTCTTTACCTTTGGTTTGCAAAGGGCTGCTCGTAGAGCTGGGTGTAAGCGTATGCTGAAGTGCATTGCTGACTCGGGGCCCTCGTTAACAGCAAAGGCTGTGTCACCCTCATCTGCAGACTGGCAGAGAAGGTGTCGAGGGCCCAAAGGTCGTTTTTGGTATAAAGAGCTTCCTATCAAGATGAGTCAGTGGACAAAGCTTAACATCTGAGAAAGTTCTTATCTGAGAAGGCATCTGAACTTCTGAAAGAGAAACCTCCTTTGTGGATGCCTGGGAGTTGCGTGCAGCCTCCGTCAGGTTGTGCGGCCGGTTGGCTGCAAAAGGAGATCCTCGCCTGGGGAGGTCACGCCAGGAGCCTCCCTCCCCCTGTGCTGGGAAGAGCAATTGCCTTTTGGTTCCTCCAGTCCCACCTTAATGAAGGAAGAGAAGATGCCCTTGGCTGAAACTGGAGTCTGCTCGGAGATGGCGGCTGTAGAAGCCACTTCATTTAGTCTAGATTTGACTATAAATTCAGCGCGTGGAGTAACGATTTTTATGCTGCAGTGAGGAATCACTCGGTGAGCGAAGGGAGACAGGAGAGCAGAGCAACGCAGCCCTGCTCTCCTCGTAAGGCTGTGCTTCAAAATGTTTAATTAGTTGTTTTGAAACGGTGGCTCCTCTCCTTTGAGGAAGGAATGATGTATCAGCAAAAGCTGACCAAATTGATGTAGCAAATCAATTCTATGGTAATCCGTTTATTTAAACTTTGGTACTTAATTTTATAAGCTCTTCTCAAGTGTTCCTCTGCTCCCGTTCATTAGCTGGTGTTCTTTTATGGTATTGCTTGGAGGTTTGTGCTGCAGATAGCAAAATGGCCAGGACTTGCCACTCGAAGCTGCCTCTAAATGTAATTCAAGTAGGTCTGCAATAATAGTGCTAAAAGAAGAGCTATTTAGCAGCATTATTAATGGGCAAAGAGTTCAGGCAGGATTATGAAAAAGTAAATTTTTATTAAGAGTGGAGGAGCTAGAAGAATGGACTGATTGCCCTGAGTCCTCTGGGCCCTCGAGCAATCAATTTCCCTTTCTAGTATTCAGTTACTTGCTAATTGTATTGATTTTTATCAAATATGTGTACAAATCAATTTTATATTTTAGTGCTGTTAAAAGCTTCCTTCCTTCCTTGCAGGCAGTGCTCTTCTGATCATTCTTATTGTCTTCCTTTATTTTAATGCTTTTATCTTAATGCATATTTTTGTTAGGACACGCGTGTTTTTCTTTGGGACATTTAACTGGGGAGGGGTTTTACCGAGATGCTCAGGGTTGGAGCAAATAGGCGTCGCTGGGACAAAACCTCTGTGAACGCAGTGGAACTGTCTGCTTGAGTAAAAATTGCAGGAAAGGGATGTGTCGTGTCGTAAAATGGGTGGGTGCGAGTGAGCATGGAGTGTGACCCCCTGAAGAGCAGGAAGCCCTGCTGGCACGGGGGGTGAATTGTGTTGCGGAAAGATTGTAACTAGGAACAAAGAAGGGGATAAATGCTGAACTCTTACTGAACAAACACAAAAATGAAGTCAGGGCGACAAAAATTAAACTCGGTACGTCCTCCATCGTCTCTGAAAACTGAGTCACTCGGGCACTTCATGTAAAGTGGATGCTGGAGACATCTATAAGCAAAGGGAACGTATTGAACTCTGAACAAAATAAAACAACGTTCTCCATTTGTGTTTGTTTATGCCTGTGGCGGTTTAAATTGTTCCTGTCAAACGTACCTATTTTCTGAGATAGCTCACGCTCTCTTTAATGTAAGCTGTACAGTTTGGAGTCGAGGAGGATCTCTCTGGCTGTGTGTATAAGCTGAGAAATTGAGTCTCATAATTGAAATGTTTGGGGTATGTACAGCGCTGCCGGAGACGGTGGGGGAGACTTTGAACTTTTAATGGTGTGAGCAGTAGTTTTGAGAGCAAGGAGAGTTAGAGC
Organism: Tringa tobata; assembly: GCA_033628505.1. Taxonomy (NCBI): domain Eukaryota; kingdom Metazoa; phylum Chordata; class Aves; order Charadriiformes; family Scolopacidae; genus Tringa; species Tringa tobata. Next base: position 3,064,487 of record JAHREE010000559.1, read on the forward strand.
TCTGCTTTTCCACTTGCTTCAGACTTAATATTACACTGCAGAGTTTATGACGCTGTGTTTTCTGCTTTTATTACCTGGGCACTTAAAAAAAATACACTTATTCTTTTCTTGCAGAGGGAAGAGTTCCATTAGGAAATGTCCAGGTATATACACATACCCAGTAAAAACACACTTTTCATTAAAAAAAAACCAAACAACCTAATACAGTGGTAGAAGCATAAAGCATTTTCTATTTTACATTGATCACTTTAGTCTTTTTGGTTTTGTTCTCCTCCCTGGTTCTGCTGATGTTTCTTCATTACACAGGGATCCCAGCTGGGAAAGCCAGCAGAAACCACAGGTTTCTCAGTCTCTCTTGTCTGCCAGTAGCTGCTCCCAAAGGTAGTGGTGCTGTGCTATGAGAAGTCATACCCAGGCCCTCCTGGCACAGAGCAGGGACCTGGGTGGTGGTTCACCAGGACCCCCCAGAAAACAGCTCAATAAGAAGCAGGCACCTTTTGTGCCCCATAATGCGTTTTTCCCGTGCTCCCCAGCTGCCATGGCGGCTTGGTATTTCCAGATCCAGTGTAGGCACCTCAACCATAATCATCCGTATAATGTTTTAGGAGCTGGTTAAGAGAAACCAGTCTTATTCTCCTTTGATCTCTGTGAGCAGTGAGATTCCTCAACGTGTTCCCAGCTGGAGCAGGATGGATGCTGCCTGCCCCCGGGAGCCGGCCGGCTCCTTCGCCCACCCAGCCCCGGCCCTTCGGGGGGAGAGCTGCTGCCTCCGCTGCGAAGCGTGAGCACGGTTTTGTCATTAGGTTTATACAGCACCTCTTGTAGGAGAAATCACAAACTGGATAAGCTGTATGAGGGGTCATTATAACACAGAGAAGATAAATGTACCGGTTCTGCTGGAGGCTGTCCTCAGGCTGTTTGTTATGTGTCTCTAACACTGTCACTACATCACACACTTCCTCGATCTCCGTATTACCCTACAAGCCTGTCTAATGGGATCCTCTGTTGCTGATTCCAGCTTACCCTGACCTACTTCTTTCTTGTGTCCCAGCAAGCTGTCAGGAGCGATCAGAGCACTGGGAGCTGAAATAAACACTCACTGAGGGGAAAAGCAAGGCTGTCTCCAGTGAATTTAATTAGCTTTGTTTAACTGGCTTGTTTGCTTTGTAAATCACATCATTTTTAGTCAAATTTAAGGGATAAAAAAATCTGTAATTAAAATCAAATGATGCACGACCTTATTAAAAGTCAAGGGGTTTAGAAGTTCAGTACAAAAAGTCATTTAGTTTGTAACACATTTGCAGCGCTCTGAATATTTTAGGGGGAAGAAGGGTGAATTTGAGATGCTTTTTGGTTTTGGGGTCTTTCTTCAGACATGAGGGCGGAAGATTGTTACTGTTATTGAGTCAACATATTTACCTTTCCTTGAGTTTGAAAAAAAAAATCACTTTTTTTTTAAATTAAGACTCAAGTCTTTTCATCAATATTGCAAGCTTGCTGGATAAAATTTTTGAATCCAAATTAAGATTCTTACTGTTTCTTTCTGTCCTGTGGCCTAAGTATCAGTATATTATCCATACTTTGAATCCCTGCTGTTGTGTGAGGCCATGGTTTAAATCCTGGCTTTCCTTTGCACTTCTATTGCATTTTTGAGCACAAGTCGTTGTAATTTTTGGCTTTGCCAGACAAATGAAGCACTGACTCGGCAAGTCATCACTGGGTTGAATTTGAGAGTGCTTATAGTGTTTTTATCAGACAGTATGTTATGTCTTTCAGGTGCTTTACTGTATTTCAGTGTGGTGCATATTTCTTCTAACAATTGATGTTCTTGCTCTTGTCAGCGTAGGGTCTAATCCTCTTGCTGCTGAAAATGATAAAAGCCCTATGAATTCCTAATATGTCTTATCAAAATCTGGCTAAAATATAAAACGTCTGACCCCAACTTCTGATTCTTCTTCAGCAGAAATATGTTTCTTCCTTGCACCATGCATGCATATTGACAGAGCCTCATGAGTACATGGCTTATAGAAATACACCCGTCCTTGTGCTGAGCTGCAGCATCAACAGAAAAGGATTAAAGGACCACTGAGAAAGAAATGGGTATGGATGAACTTGCACTGTGCAAAAATACGGGATAAAATGACTGCCCAAGAGTATAAGAGGAATTCAAAATCTGTTTCACAATGCCACAGTACTTCTCCCAGTCTTTTGAAAAGGGTGCAAGATCGGCCAACCTGTAGTACGGCACTGAGAATTACTCCTGGTAATAATTTCATTGAGGAGTATAATGAGTGGCCTGGTTGCCTGATGACTTCTGAGCAATTCCCTGACTCTACTGAGCACTGTGAGATTTCAAAGAAGGACCAGAGAAATGTTCTTTGCCAGTAGGAATTTCGGAGGTCGCTTGGCTCCACTGGAGCGCGTGGGGCAGGGAGCTCTCTGCTGTGCCGGGGTGGAAGTTGTGTGGAAGTCTTACCAGAGGCAACACATTGGGAGACTTCAGTGGTTTGACAAAATTGAATCAGAATAAGAATAGCCAGGTGAGTCGGGTAAAGCAGCACTAAGCTGTTGGAGTCCAGTGAACTAGGTTTGCTGAGTTACAGCAGTGGGGAGTGAGGCAAGGAAAGCTGAGACATCCCAGTTGCAGAATTCACTTATCTTCAGAGACTCCACTGAATGGAAAGCAGAAAAATTGAAGTATTATAACTTCAGAAACTGCTTGCGTTCTGCTGCTTTACCGGATCCTGTCTCTCCCTTGTGGATTGAGGTCTTAAGTATTTTTGGCATCGGTAGCTGAGATGTGTAGAGTGGGAGGAATACAAGTACTTCTCCTGGGTCATCGCTCCAGAGAAAGTGGGTGAGGTGGGTATTATGGGGATTTTACCATAGGCTTGGAAGCAGACATGTTTTATAATCTAATCCAGTGTGAATAGCAAGAAAAGTTTTATGGTGTTAATACCCTAGCAGGAGTGGTGGAGTGGTGGAGCAGTGGGGTAACAGGGGGGCTAAAGCTCGATGCTCGTTTGGACCCATCAGCTGCTGAGTGCTGCTCGCTGCAGCTAAGGACCGGGTGTGAGGACAAGGGGACTTTGGCGCTGTGGGAAAGTGGGAATTCAGTGTGTTTAGCAACAAACATGTGATTAATAGATTCGTGCCTGTCATCTCTGCCATACCTCCATAGCCCCTCCATTCATCTCCCCGGCTGCGGGGGGAGCAGAGTGGCTCTGTGCTTGGAGGACACGTTTCTCTGGGTGTAAATCAGGAGCAGAGAGAGGGATCTGTCCCGGCGCCTCCCTCTGTGCTTAGAAGAGTGCCTGGCGTGTTCTGGGCACCGCTGTAATCTGAATAATAAACACTTAATTCCGAGCTCCTCATATTTGGCTGAGGTTGTTCTGTTAAATGATGCTTTGCTTAGAGGACACAGAAAGGGGCAAATGTTCAGTGAGACTTGAGTCGTTTAACTTAAATCAACCTCCTCCTACCCACTATTGACATATCAAGAGAACCAATGAGGCATGTTTAATTACACATGCACAGAGCTTACAATTAGTCTGTAGACAGTGATTTATTTTTTTTTTCCTATTTTTTTTTTCTTCTGATACAGCAAGGAAAGATTTGATCCTGCAAGAGGTCTTATTAGCTGTAATACGAGCAGGGCTGGTTTGTTGGGTTTTTTTTTCCATTTTAAATGTAAGTGGAATGTTTTTATCTTCTAGGTCAAATGATTTAATCTGATGCTCTAATGTTACATGGTTTAGCAATCCTTCTGCTCCCCTTCTGCTTGTAATAAGTGACAAAAGTATGGCTTCTTGCTTGATAAATGGGTTAACAGTATTCACAAGGCAGGTAATAGAAATCCATATTAATAGGTGGAAATTGGCTTTTGATGCCAGGCAGGAGAGTCTAATGAAAGTATTATTGTTTTAGCTTCCAGCTCCTTTGGAAGCTGAAAGCTAAATGCCTGTATTACATTCTTATTACCTATTTATCACACCATATAGCTGAGTGGATGTTTATTAAATTACATTCATGTTTAATGCCTGTTTGTATACTTTTCACTGAACGTGTTCTCAAAGGAAATTCTCTGGAAGCATTTCAGAAATGCACAACTATTTTCCCATTCTCTTTTTATAAAGTAAAACCATTGTTGCCAACTGTCAATATACAATTGGCTTGGAAATTAAATTGTTTCCTGCTAAGCTGTAAGAACCAGCTAAACCTACTCTATTTAATTTAGGAAATAAATATTTAAAAATCTGAAAAACACACGGTGTTCTTGGGTAGTGTTGATTCTATTCTAGTCTTTGAAAATACCCAAGATCCCAAGAGCTGGGTTTACCTAGCTTCAGCTTTAATTTAGCATTAAATTGCTTCATCAGGGATTTTATGTATGACCTTCTGTATGTTTGTGATTCTTTTGAGAATATTTAAAATAGTACTGAATACCATCAAAGATAAGAAATTAGGAGCCTGTTTATTAATATACCTACTTACAGTGCTTCTCCAGTTTTGCATTCTTATTTTCTTCTTAAGCAGCACTTTCAATTCATTCCATCTAGATTAAAAGAAAAGAAAAAAAAAGGAGGAAAAAAAAAAAAGCCACAACACTGCAAACCCAAAAGCCCAGCCCAGCTCAGCTACTCCCACGTAGCTTTGACCTGGAGAGTGCTGGGATCTCAAGAGCTTTTTGCAAGTTCTGGGAGGTTAAAAAAGGGAAGGTGGGCTTGCATTTTTTTCCACCTGTATTAGCCACAGTTTGGCCTCCTCGTCAGAGCACTGTGACTGCATAACATGGTGGGGTGATGTGGCTTCGGTCACAGTGTGAGTCAGGTGAGGACCGTGGCTGGTAGCCAATGGCTCCTGGTTGCATCTCTGCCTCGTCTGGTGGAGTCACACCACTTCCTTTCCCGACCCAGTGTCCTGCCTTGACGCCTCTGTCCTGCACTTACAGACCAGACAAGAGGGGTGCTTGGCTTTTCTGGAAGCTGTGTTTACTGGTCCTGGGCTGCAGACGCCCATGGCTGGTAATCTGTGCCAGTTTATTTAAGCAATCCCAAACAGGAGGTTTGACTCCCACTCTCCCACTGGGAAATATCTGTAACGCGTAGAAATCTGAAGCGTGCGTTCTTTCTCTTCACCAAGTAATTAGCAGATAACTCAGAAATACCTGGGGCGTGGTGCAGGTGACTCTTGTGCTTGTGGAGAGCCTCGGTGGCTCTGGCAGGCACCCTGACCACTGACGAAAGCAGCCCGAGTGCTGGTGAAGCACAGGGGCTCCTGCCATGGAAACCTGCTTGGAGGATCAGGCTGGAAGATCTGGACTCAAATGAGAAAGACAGAGGGTTTTTTAATCAAAGGCTTAGGTAGCTCTTCTCTGCTTGAAGTTTGAGTTCAGTAGGATATTGTATTGATCCATCAGTGCAATCTGTTAAATACTGTGATTTGAGCCACGCTTACTTGCTTATATTAAGGATAAATAAATAAATCAGAGCTGCTACATGCATTTCAGCTCTCTGCTGGGCAGACAATAATGAAAACATTCTCACTTCTGTAATGAGCAGTTTAATCACTTGATCGCTTTTACTAAAATTTTGCTGCCACTGCCCTTTAAAGAGCTAATCTTTGTCTTCAGTGGGTCCTAACAGTGCACAGTGAACATACTTTGAAGTGAGAGAGACTGAAAAAAACTCTGTATAAAAGAATGTCATGTTATGCTACACTTAGTACTGATTTAAATTATTAATTTAGCAGAACAATTTAAAACACAGTTGTAATCATGCAACCTTTTTTTTTTTAAAAAATATGGTGGGGCTAGAAACAATAAGTCAATTTCTTGGAGTATGTGGAGCATGTGAGAAAGTAGTATTTGAAACAAATTTTAGCAGGCTTATTGGGTTTTGAAATTTCAGCTATCTTGCATCAGCAAATATTATTAACATTTTAAGAGCCATTGCAAGTGTTGCTTTTATTGTATATATATAAAAATATATATGCGCTAAGAAAAGTTAATATATATGCATGTATGTATACGTATAGAGAAACTCCAACTTTTTAGATGTCGTGGGAATAAGCTCTTTAAACTGTTACTCTTTCAGTTTTAATAATCTTAAATTCCTTCTCAGAACTTGCTCCTCTGCTTTACCTTTGTGTTCACTAAGTTTGATAAAGACTCTATGGACTAATTAGTTTCATTTCTGCTTATGACGGGTCTCTAATAGTTTTCATTCTTTTGGCTTCTCAGATCTTAATCAATGCTTCGGAATGTTTGCTGTAACCACTGCAGGGAATGATTGCTCTCTTTTCATTATCCCAGTGAAACACTGTAGCATTTTACTCGTTCTGGGTGTTGTAACACCTTTATAATGTGGATCTGTTTGAGTCAAAATGCAAACACCGCTTTCTTAAATCATATTGATAGAAACATTGCATTAGGTCCTTTTTCATGTAGTGTAACAGTGCAATGAATTTATACCATCGGAAGTCATCTGAAAGGTCCATAATAACACTAGTATTTTCTAATGTGCCTTAATTTCTTTTCTTATTTCAAGCCCCTGTAATTGATTGTGTTAATTTTTTGTTTTGTTTAATGAAGTTCTTTAATGTGAGACTCTGACAGTGGGTGTTTGAGGAAGTTTTTGATAGTATTTTTTATTTTCTAAAGTTATTACCTTACTGTCCAACAGTTTGGGCATATTTGAGCTAGGTGAGTTTGGAAGTCAACAGGAGGTGCTTAGCATGAGGGAGAGATCTTGTAGATCCTACGTGTAACATTAAAGCAGTTTGTGGGACTGCAGACAACAGCGAAACCCCTTACAGGTTCAGTATGTTTGGATAGGGAATGCCCATGAAAACGTGTTTCTGAGCCCCGTGGTGTTTGTTAAGTCACGCTGACACACAGCCCGGGGCCCGAGGAAAAGTTGAGGAACGGCAGAGCTTGACGGCGCGGGGAGCGAGGGAGGAACTTGTCGGTGGAGCATTTCTGTGGAGATAGTTTGTGGCTGCGTATTGATTGCGCAGGTCATTGGTGAAAGGTCAACAGCTCTGCTGTGTCGGCAGATAAAGATAGAGGAATGGCATGTTGAGGTCACATTGGGAAGGAATTCAGTCACGCTAAAGAAAGAACGTTTTAAACCTTTATTTACTCAAAAAGGGTTGTGAGGTATTGAGCTTGCACATTTACAACCCTTCGGTGTAAGATCAAGAAACCTAATTCTCAGCTTTCCCTCAGAGTTTTCTCCTTCGCTTTACAATCTCTTTTTAAAGTTGAGTAATTTTTAGCTTATCACTGTAATTCCCTGCGCCTGCTTTTGTTTCTTGCAAAGCATTAGGATATGTCTTTGTGCAAAGAAAGGCTGGTAATTTTTTCTGAACTACCAGATTTTGAAGCAATTATGCTCTAATGTTAATATTTTTTCCCTTTTTTTTTTTTTTTTTTCTCAAATTGCCTATAAAGCACTGAGCACTCTTTACGCAGTTTATTTCTATTGTGTTTTGCTTTTACCCTATTTGAAGGTAACTATTGCATGGCAGAGCTGAGATATAACACATCTGAAAGGTAAACTGTTTATTTTCAGGGCAGATTTTAAATCAGGAGGACTTGGGCCTTGTCTGAACAAGGTAGTTACACTGGTTATCAGCTGGGGCATGCTGTGGTTTAAACAGGCTGGGTAAAATCATTCCTTCTCATTTTACTTACCTCCATTAGCAACTGATTTAAATGAAAGCTAATAGGCCGTTATTATACTTTAGAAAAAGTGTTCTTATATAAACAGCTTAAGTTCACACTTGTAGCTAATCCGATGCAGATTGTTTGCAGGTAAGATGTAAGTAGATGGCTCGCTGTTTTCTGGAGTTGGGAGCCAAAATGCCTTCCAATAAGCATGACATTTTCTCTAATGCAACATCCTGGTTGAGACCTTCCCTGTCACCAAATTCTGCTTAATCCCTGGAAGTGGTGCAGAGTGTCTCTCCAGTGCAGGGAATTACACCCAGACACGAGGATAACCTTGTGGAGAGGCACCTCTGGCAATCCCTTCACAAACTGGGTGGCAAAGAGCGTGCATGTTTCCTTTGTTGGGTTTGGGATAAAGGCAATATGAGAATAAGATTTGCCTTTTATAGAAGATATGAGGAAAGGTTTGTATGTTGCAGACAGGGTTGCTTTGACTGATGATTTTAATATTGCCACTTATTCTGGGCTTCTAAACTCCAAAATTACATTTTTAAAAAATCCACATCTCGTTCTCCAGTGACTCAAAGCCCCGGAGTTTATGATCAGGGTAGATTTTTTAATATTTTAATATTAAAACTAATAAATCCTGCCTGTTAGATCATCCAAGAGTGCTCATATAGTTCGCTTCCCCCCCCACCGGCCTTGATGGAAAGCCCTATGTAAAGATAAACCCTTCTGCTTTCATCCAGTTCCATGAAGGTACCCAAAACTGCTCTAGAGAAGATGCTAAGGAGCACGTCCAGGCACCAGGCATGTCCCTGCCAGCATCCTTGTGCATCCTTTGCATCAGCACTGGCAGATGGGGCTTCTGCTTGCTCAACTTCATAGACTGATATTTTCCAGTGCAGTCAGTTACCTTCTGTACCTCCCAGGGAACACGGTAAAAAATAAATGTTTCACCCACGTTTTGCAATCGCCTTATCTCAGCTCTTCCCCAGCAGCACACATATGTGGGTGGAAGATGATAGTGTTCTTCACAGCTGTGCCCATGGAGCAGGGTCCACCGGCCGGAGGCGGCTGATGTCCCTGCTCTGGCACGGTCCTAACAGGACAGAGAAGCTGCTTCCAGCTGTTAGTGTAAGGCAGCTGTGGTGAGGGCTGCATTTTGGGTGAAATTTTGATAATATGGGGAAGGAACCTTTTCAGACCCTAAGACTGACGTGATACTGAACACAGGGTTTATTTAGTGTTATTGATGTGTGGCTATAATATGATTTCTCATAGGCCTTCTGAATACTGGAGGAGAGGAGTGTGTATTATATAAGATCAATAGTGACTGTAATAAAAAAAAAAAAAAGACCAAAGTAAAAACTCTAAACTGAGTTTTAGTTTAATTTATTAAGAAAAAAGGAGTCTAAGGGATGCAAGGGATACACTGCTACTTGCCTGTAGTTGCTGAATCACATCCTGCTCCTTCCAGAGGTAACTACTTGTTGGCATCTAAATGCTGTTGAGTCACCTCTGCAATATGAACTGGTGATTTTACATTCATACATCAGAAAAGTATCTCCATTTAATAGTTTAAAAAAAAAAAAATCATTAAAAAACCCACTTTTGCAAGGGGCTGCCTCAGAAGAAAAATCTCTGAAGGGGGTTAAAATTTCCATTGGCAAAAGACTGGGAAAACTTAGCAAGGAACCTGCCCCACGTAGCTGCTGGGAGGAGGTGTGGAGGTCGCCAGTACCCACCTGGCAGCATTGGCCAGAAGCACATCCAGGAGGTGCTGGGGCTACAGCTCCCTCCTTTCTCAATATTGCTTGGTCCCAGAACCTGCAGAGGAGCCTGGGGAGCAGACTCCCACAGGCAGTGACGGGCAGAGTGACTCGCCAGCACCGTGCCCAAAGCAGCGTGACCGTGTTCTCTGGTGTGCGTGCCCTCCTCTTGCAGAGAATCGGGCCTTTGTCTCAACAGCTCCTTTCTCCTCTCCTTTTCTTTCTGAAGTTTTCAGTTGGCGACTGGGAAGGCGGAGGGCGAGGGGGTAGGGGGGGAGAGCAGCCTGCAAAGATGAAGCAGCTCATAAAAAGAAAGCTGCTGAATAGGCAAATTGTTTTATCTGGACGGGTTTTGTGTTCCTGACTCTGCGTTGCAAGGGAAGGTACAGTGGAAACAGTGTTCTGGCTCATGCGCTCCTGCTCCAGCCAGGAGATCGCTCTTTCTCCTGCTGTTTCTAATGCTCAAAAGCTCTGAGCGTGTCTTATCTTTTTCCTCCTCCCCCCTAAAGAAATCCATTCGCTGCTGATGGCATTTCTATTTAGTAACGGCCGTGTTTACACACTGTAAAAAATGCGAACTAGTCTGAAGGATTCTGCAGCTTTGTGCGCCCCCGCAAAGCGGTATTTCCTATGGCAGTTGACTCCAAAAAGGTCCTGTGTTTCCAGCCTCGTTTGCTTAACAGTCTGGAAAGAAAACTGCAAAGCTGAGGATAAATCATCTGCATGAGCTTGAGAAGGAAATTTGAAAGCCCAGGCTTGGAGTGGGGATCCTGACTTACTCTGGCATTGGCTGAATCTTCCCCTGCTTTTCTCTCTTCTTCCTTCAAAAAAACTTTGGGAATAGCTGAGGCTCTGCTGGTCACTTCGGTAGCCCCCATAATCCCAGGCTCCAACATCAGATGTGTTGATAGTCTTGGAAACGGAGAGGCGAAGGCCGCTGTATTATTAAAGGTCATCAGGCATTTGGTACGAGCTGAAGGGATTTTGTACTGTGAAGGCAAAAGAGCGAAAAGGATGTATAAATTTTTAAAATAAGAAAAAAATGATGGTAAATTTAGTGGCTCAGCTTTAACACTGTGGGGAAGGAGAGGAAAGTGGGATGTGTCTGTCCAGGCAAAAAAATCCTGATTAAATAAGTCCTGTTGATTCAGGGCCTGTGAAAAGAGAATTCCTCATCTGATGCGACTGGGGTTTTTTCCCACCCTAAACTGTGTCAGTGAGACACTGAAATCCTCATCAGTGGGGGGGGAGAGGAATGGGGCTGCCGGCTGCTTCTGTGCTGAAACCGTAATTTAAGAATAAGGGGGGGGCTTTAGGGCTGCTAGAAGTTTTCTGGCTTTTCATCTAAGAATAAAGTGCTAAGGCGTCCCCCTGCTCAAAGGTAGGAAAACAGTGAGCAGGACTCTCCGCAAACACAATGGCTCTATCTTGCTCTATTATGCCACAAAGGAGTGGCTTGCTTAATCTCCGAAATTAATAGAGCAGAGAGGAAACGGCTCTTAAAGAGATGTGTGTCTGCTTCCTTCCTGTGCATAGCACGGGGAGCCTGGGGCTGTGAGGTAATGTCATTTCACATAACTAGAGGGCTCTTCTTATAAAGAACAATTACAGTAAGTGTAGCGAGTCTGGAATTTTTTACTTTTCAGTGTGTTTTTTTCCTGCTACGGTGGTGGGGGTTTTTGTTTAAAACCTGACATAGTATTTTGGTGAAAGATGATGCAGTGAGAGCTTGCCCCGCGCTTGATTTTCAAGAGACTTTATGTATTTTTTTTGTGTCTGCCTCTCGTTTAGTGACATCGGAGAGAAACCAGCCTGCTGCTCCGATCCCTGCCACGCTTAATACAATAGTCTAAACGCGTTTTGAGCCGTTGTCCTAGGAGAATGTCAGTTCAACCAGAATTAACGGAGTGTATTCTAGTAGAACAGCTCCTTTTTCACACTGTGTTGGCCCTTTATAGCAGTGTGTTACTCTTGGTGTGAAGCCAAATCGACTGATAAGCAATGGACTAGATTTTCCTGCACGTGGTCAAGGCTGCTCACATCTATCCAAGCATTTTTAGCTTTAGGAAAAAGACCTAGCACTTAAAAAAACTAAACCCCACCTAACTATTGTCAGTTCAGAGGGAGTGAGAGAAAAAACAGGCTTGCCCAGAAGCCTTCAGGATTTTTTAATTGCTTCAGGAAGAAAGATGGGAAGACCAGGCAGAGATGCCGTAGGGACCAGGGCTCCTGGGTACCGTGCTGCCTCCAGCCCGTTTGACTTGGGAACAGGGGGATGATGCTCAGCCTGTTTCAGGAGCTGTCTTTAGTTGGACAGAGGAAGCTTTACTCTGCTTTCATTTCTTAACTTTTGTTAATAATTTATGTGTGATACTGCAGAAATACCCCTCCAACACTGCATTTTAAACCAGTCTAGAGCAGCATAACATAATCCAGCCATGTTGTGTAACTTGTGCATTTATTAAAAAAGAAAGGATGCATGAAACGTTTGTTTTCTGAGTCACAATCAGAGGAATCTGTAATAAAATGACTATCTATAAAATGCAGGACAGTTCATTCCCCACTAGCAGCATGATGTATTTTACATATGAACAATAGTAGGTTGCTTTGCAGAAAATGTGTTTTTGATATAAAGATTATCAGTGCTGCCACCCCTCTTCCCTCATCTATTATTGGACTCACCGCAGCAAAATTGCCAAGCTCCAAGTGCTTTTTCAGCTTTCATTCAGCTGCATGATTTGTAATGACTGTGGTGAGCTGGGGAAAGGAGGAAGTTTAAATTTGGGCAGTTGTGCATCTATCCACAGTTAACGAGGCATCTAATTTCTCTGCAAATTCAATACAGCTTTACCACAGTCCTGGCTGTAGCTTCAAGTATGCCGTAGTATTTTTCAATTTGTTGCTGTACCTTTGCTGTTATCTGTGTGTGTTAAGCTCCATCTCTTTCGGATTTTATTTATCTGAAAGATGAGATAAAGAACTGGCTTTGTATCAGAGCTGCTCACTCAGTGCCAGGGAGGCTCAGCAACCTTTTGACTGCCTGACTCCACGCTGCCCATGTGTGCTCCTAACCAGATACAGAAAAAGGCCAATATTCAGTGGAGATTGTATCGCTGCTGTGTCCTCTTCCTCTTGATGCGTTTTCAGGAGCATCTAGTAGTTACATCCGTCTGTCTGAACCATCACTTTAACACCCTGCACCAGATCTCCCTTCTCAGTGTCGCTAAAGCTTAGCTTCAGAGATACTGCAAGCTCCTGGGGGCAAAGACCATCTTTCTTCTGGTTTTTTGGGCAGGTGTCCGGCCCTGTCTGTCTTTGAAGGAATTGTAGTACTGACTAAGAATGGACAGCAGGACAGCGCAAGGTGGGATGGCTACAGTTTAAAATAGAAGATGGCATAATGAAGTTCTTAGGCTAAATGCCAGCGTAAAATTAGCATTTAACCTCCCCGTTAGTATTTGCCTGTTAATTGGGTGTCACTGCCTATATTGGCATAGTGTTTAGAGATTGTTACAGCAATATTAACATGATTGAAATCCATTATATAAAATTATACCCATATTATACCCATCAAAGTTTTCTCCTGGTGGGGGCTTAGGTCATGCAGCCCACAGCTGGGAATGGTATTATTTTACTTGTTCTATTATAGACATCCAGACGCATACACAGCCCTCAGACTTACAAGAATGTGTCTGCAAAGTGAAATAATAAGCGTATACCAGACAGTCCACAGGATTACAAGGCTATTTAAATAAGAAGAAAAAGTTAGGGATAGAGATAAGAAAGGAGGGAATTATATGGCTTCTAATGATACCCTCTCTCACCATCCAGCTAGGACTTCTCAAACCGGATCAGGGCACTGGGGTTTTTCTTTCTCAAAGCCTTGTCCAAGTATCCTGGAGCAGGTTGAATAGAGAGCATTTCCGTCACATCCTTTCTTTGGACTGTTTGGGGTTTTTTTACCTAAATATTAATGCAGTGCCTTTCATGAATTTTGATGTCAAGTTTCACCAACTTGCAAAAAGTTTCCACTTCTGGCTGCTCTCCCAAAAAAGATGTGGCCCTGAACTGCTGCTGTTGGGCTTCCTCCATGGCCAGGGCCTTTCTGAAACCCTCTGAAGGTCTGGGATCCAGTTTGCATGGGGCTGCCTGGTCCTTGTACATTGCAATGCCTCCCGTTCCCATGCAGTCCCTGTCTCTCTTTGGGAGCCCCTGTGATGTGGGAGCCCACCCGGCTGGCCTGTCACAGCTCTGCCCATTGATTTTTCCCCAGCTCCATTTCATCCTCCCCTTATAACCAGCCTGGAGACAGAGGGAGGCTGGGGCTGGATGCAGGCTCTGGGGTCCTGTGCCGTACTCCGCAGCAGTACCAGAAGGCAGGCAATTTGCATTTTAATAACTCCCTCATTATGTATTTGTCTGATCTTGTCAATATTTTGCATTTTTTAAATTTTGCTGACTGCAGACGTTGTGGACTATCAAGTCGATAATTAGATTGCCTGATTTTAAACACCTCAGTTATAAATCAGAGCAGCCTATTTCTATAGCCCAGTGCTTTGGTTGGAAAGCAGCTGTCCTATATATGCGGAAGGCAAAAGATTTGAGGAAAGCATTGCATGCAAATTTACTGTTGTTAGGAATTCATGGATGAACATGTGGGGGATTGATCCTTTTTCAGAAATAAAAATTACAGAAGTGAAATCTTTATCACAGGATGTAGCATCACCTTGCCTGCCAAGTGAGCGTGGTTCTTCCCGCACCGAGCAGCACTGCCACAGACTTCACCTTCCCTTGATTCCACCTGTCTAATCAGGATTTTTTTTTGTTTCACCTAAAGCTAACAGCAAAAACATTAAATGCAAATTGCACCTTCAGGGCCCCCTTTGAATTGCACAGCACAACTTGCGCTGCAGTCGATGCTGGGTTTATCTCGATTGCTGTCTAAAGCTTTGGAATTATAAATGTTTGTGTTAGACACACACTTTGTGTAGTGCCGTTCTTTGTAGTGCACATGGGGTTTGAAACAAGTGGAGTATGGTGAGTGCAGAAACAATAAAATCTCTTTATACGCACAGGTATGCGGAAGGCAAGGCGAAGCACTGCTATGGTTAGAAAAGATGTGGCGATCCTTTCGTTCTCAAAAGAGCCAACTCTGAGTAGATACACAGAGAAACGCCCACTAAAAACAGCTGAAAAGTTTCCAGTTGTTTCAGCAGCCCAGGTCCAATTATAAAGCAGAATAGAGATTACTCTGCATCTAGAATATCACACAGATTTCAGAGAGGGAAAGACCCAGTTTACTTTTATTTTAAAAAATATTACCGACGAGCAGTGGGATACCCAGACAGAAATGTGTTTGATGCATGAGGCAGCAGAGAGCCTGGACCCAATGACATCTGCAGTTGGCACTGAAATGGGGCAAAACGGGTCCTGGGAGAACATCCCCACAAGGAGCACCCAGGAACAAGTGAGTGTAGAAAAAGGCAAGTTTTGCTCCTTTAAATCTGTATCAGGAACCAGGGAAAGTTGTGTGCGCAAATGTGTTGGAGAGGGAGGCAAAGAAGCCTTAGAGGTTGCGTTATTTCTCTTCCTGTAAATAGGGTTTTTTTGAGCATGGAAAGACAGCAGCTTTTCCTGGGATTGTTTGCTGTTCTTGTGTGACTGTTTGATGGTTCAGCTCATTAATGGACCAGATTTCTATTAAAAGTATTTGGTTGTTTGACAGCCGTGTGCTTCAGAAGCCAGGAACATATTACATGCTGACAAAGGCTGCTGCCGCTTTCTCATAGGGAGATAAACGTAAGCACATTTTTAAGGGGTAACAAAAATTCCTCCTTGTTCTTGCATTACCCTTAGAATTAAGCACAAACCATTTACAAGTAAAGGAAATGTACCTGAGGTTAATTCTCCTTCCCTCCCGTTCAGCCCATGAGCTTCTACACATTTTAAGGGGGGAAAAAAGTTCAGTCTCTTTCAGAAACCCTAAACTAGTGTGAGGCAATGAGAGATCCAGACAGTGGCAATGCGAGAGCTGTCTAGGAATCCCGTCACAGCTCCATTTTGCCATAATTAAACAGCCAGTCCTGACGAGCTGGTGGTTTTCAGAGTTGTTGTGCAAGAGCTGCCAGAGCCCGGTCCGGCCGGGCGCCGTGCTCCCCTGGTGCCCTGCAAGCGGGAGGGACGGACCCACCAGCAAAATCTCACCTGGCACAACCCCCTGGTGAACAACCCTGGTGACACGACATCTGAGGGGCTCACGCTGCAGTTGGTGCAAAGAATCCCATTTTCTTCACTGGGTTGAAGAATCGGGCCCCGCGCTTTGCCGTCGGGGCAGCTCCCTTGCAGGCAGCCCCATAAGCTCCTTCCCCACAGTTGGGTTTCATGGCCCGCATTAGAAAAGCTGTGTGTAAATGAGCAAAGTTTATTTTCAGGGAGTTACTCGTATTGACACTTCTGACTGTCTGTCTGTCTTGTTACAGAACAGATTTGTCTTGCAAAAACCAGGAAATGCTGTGTAAGGGAGCACACAGTCTGCTGCTGGAAAAGAAACTTCCTTAAATCAAAAGTCTACCCCAGTGTGACCCCATTTCTCCCATGCGTTATTTTTGGTGTCTTGTTGTGTACTAACACAAAGTACTTCAAATTGGTGTATTGTGAGTTAATTCTTAATTGGTCATGTCCAAATATAACACAGACTTGATTTTTCAAAAATGATCAGCATTTCAAAAATGGTCCAGTATCTGGAAGATACTGAGTGATCAATTAGGACCTGTGGATTCTTGAGTGATAGAATGAGGCATGTTTTCTTGGCAGTAGATAGAAACTACAAAAAGCTAAGGACTACTATTGGAAAAAGAAAGCACTAATTCAGGAAGAAGGAAATTTTTTTTTTGTTTTTATTGGAGGACTGATAAATTGTGGTGCATTTTTCCTTTAAAGGTACACTTGACATTTATCTTTCCTTGTTCATGTATAATTAATGGTGAAACAAAAGAGGAAAATCGTATTTCAATTTAAGATGTTTAAGAGGAAAAGAGGGGTAGCTTTATTAGAGAAATACATGTGTATCTGATTCCGTTTCCTTACTCCTTATGCTGTCATTTACACCTGGATAAAGTGAATAGAAAGTGCTACAAGGTTAGAAAAGTATTTTACATCCATTGTCCAAATGATTGTGCAAAGAAGCAAGGTGAAGGACTAGGTCTTAGTTGGTTTTCTGCCTTGGATTTTTTTAGTGGAAGCAAAATTAAGATGACTGTAAAAGGGAGAGGGAGAAATATAACAGCTGAAAGCTCCTAACTCATGTGCTTAATCATAGTACACCTTTTTTGTGCATCAGCACCTCTCACGTCTGTACAGAGCTCCAGAAATATAAATCCTTTCACAGGCTTTACACTAGTACCAGAAGGAGTAAAAAAATAGGTTGAGGTTTTTTAATTTTGTTGATCTTACAAAATTCATATAGTTAAAAATGTGCAGTTTGTTTTAGATTTGAGTACGCACCGGTATCAGAGTGTCACCCTTTGTCATAAAAAATTAAATAAATATATATATAATTAGGGGAGGTATTTGGCTTTGTTTGCTTTTGGCTCCAGATCTGACTCAAATGTTTGTGTAAGAAAGTCTGCAGTAAAAAGTGCAAGGTCAGGTCTTGGTGTGCTGCTCGGTTGTGGCAAGAAGGGAAGGGGAAGAATTGCTGTGATACGTAGGGTTGACGTTTCCTGCCCGTTTCCTATGTCACGTCTGGCAAATCTAGTGACTGAAACACGGGAAACCAGGTACGGTTTCTTTGCAGTCCCCGCAAACTACTTCAATGGGTAATAGGTTTGTTTTGAAGAACTGGAGCTTTCTTCTTCTGAAGCAACCACAGCGGTGGGGTGAGCTGTAGGGGGCTGGGTGTGCTGTGCCACCCTGTGGTACCAATGCTGCTGGTGGGCACCAGGAGGGACTCTGCTGGAAATTTGGTTCAGAAGAGACATTGACTCTCTTTTAGGATCTTGGGAAGGGGAGGCTTGGGAAATGTGTATCAATGCTCACAATACATGCTGGGAATACTGTCAAGGACCAAAGCTAAGCTGGCAGGAGCTTTGCGCAGTGGTAAGGGTGGAGGTGAGGGGTTGCAGCCATGGTAAGCATTTGGAAGTGCTCAAGTTAGTCCATTTGAAGAAGTGGCATTCCCTTCTACAACGCGGTACCTGGCAGCCTCTGTGCCAATGTGAAATAAAATGGTTACCCTCAGTCACTTCTCTGTGGCTAACCTGGCTCAGTCTCCACTGCATTTGCAGTCAGTCAGTGCTTCTCTGCTGGGGTTCAGCACCCCCCGCCCACGGGGCTGTCATTTCTTAACAGAGAGGACAGTCACCTTGCCGTGCCTAAGAGGTCCCTGATCACCAGCACTGAATAAGCTAAGGGGAGTTTCTCTTGGTGCAGTTCAGCTTGAGATTGTGGAGACTACCAATGTCCTGCTGAGGTCCTGGCATGGCCCAGCGTGGTGGGTCACATTAACACAGTGCTGACCCCTGCTAATTAGTCCCAGAGCTAGCTCAGTGCAGCCTTGGCTTCAGGATGTGTGAGCCCCAGGGAAGGAATACAGTCTAAAGTGAAGAAGTGACCTCAAGCAGCTCTGCTGAAATGAAGTGAACCTCACCTCTTTGGGCTAGGGTTAAACTGATGCTCCTCCAGTTCCATTAGAGGCCTGAAACTTGAAGGAGGACACAAGACTCTGTTTAGTGACAGATCAGAGCACTTCCAGTAAATCCAAACTTTTGTCCCCAGTTTGCAAGGTCCTTGCAGCTCCCGAGTAATCCTCTGTAGTGCCATCCGACATGACAGTCATTTCCTGATCGTTACAGCAGTTATATCCTCCCTACACTGTGTAACTGTAACTGAAAGGGGAAGTTCCTCCCATTCTTTCAGAAAAAATGAAGAATTACCCACCCTCCAGCTCTGTATTTTGGGAGATGTCATAGTTCTTTCAGGCTTGCAAAGTTTGGTGCGGACGGTCACCTGTGGCTCTCCTGGGCAGCAAGTTGCCATCGGCTGCTGTCTGGGCGAGTGGGGTTCCTCCAGCCCCTTCTCCTCGAAGGTGTACAGGGTGTCCCCATGCACACATCTGCTGGTGGCTGAAGCCTTTTGAGGAAAGTCACTGGATTTGGTAATGGCTCTGATAAGTTAATACAGAAAAAGAGTTTTACCTTCACTTTCCAACGCTGGGAGAAAAGCATGGTTTTGGGCTTGAAAACTTTTAGGGGAAGTAGTGTAATTCTTGTGGGTAAATTGAAATGTCGTAACTAAAAGGCAATAGCAGTTTTTTTCATCCTAAACTAGGTACCTACAGTTTACGTGCTCTGACCTTTCAAGAATGTGTTTGCTCAACTCCAGACATCGTGTCTGTATTAGAAAATGGAAGGGTAATTTACTGTTGATGTTTGAAAGCATGCAGTGAGTCTTCCTGTAATATCATAGTTTCTTAGTAAAAGCCAAGTCTTGCAACCCACGGTTTTCATTTGAGAAGCCCTTAGTAGGATGAGGACCATACCCCAGGATGTCACCCTTGCGTCCTGGGTGGAGAGGAAGCCTCTACTCATTTAAAAATTAAGTCCTGTAAGAAAGCACTCGGAAAAAACAAGTTACTTGCGGTTTTGGGTTTTTTTTTCTTTCTCCTTAACCTGATGCTCATGTTACATAATGCCAATACTTCGAATGAATAACTGTGATATTCTTGATTGAACACGTGCTATGCTTAAAAAGGAAAAAAAAACAACTCTGACAAAAAAAAAAAAAAGAGAAGAAGAAGAAAAACCGCAGATGTGTATTGTAGACCTGGTGCACAGTCCGTGCTGCTGCCTCCTGTGCGTCTCAGCCTTGCTCTGGTGCCACCGCAGGGCCAAGGGACACCCTCCCAGCCCTGATGCTGCTTCCCCGGTTCTCACACCTCCCAGACGTACAGCCGTACCTGTGGAAGGGCAGAGGAAGCTAATGAACAGAGTTTGTTTGGAAAGTTCCATTATCATTTAAAGAATTTTAATAACAGAGTGTTTGATAGCGTGTAGTAATGGGAGAGGAGATTAGTGTAAATGGGGAAGTGAGAAGCCCATTTGTGAAGCTCTCACAAGGTCTAAGGTTTTCTAAGGGTTTTCAGGTTATCCTGTCCCCTTGAAATTAAATTGGAGGCAAGTGTCTAGGCTCATCTGCAAACCTCAGCTGAGACGCTTAATGAAAAAAAGTAGTTCCTTTACATAATTCCCTTCCTTTCACCATTAGCAGGATATATGGGATTCCATCAGTACTTCCTCTGTAAATCAAGATATTGGAGGGTATTGTCTCCATACGCAGCTCCAGCTCGGTGTGGAAAGCATTTCAGATTTGAAGCTTCAAAGGCCAATCATCTGATTAATACCGCCATTCCCATGATGAGTTTTTCTCTCCTTGTGGTAAACCTGTAGTTGGAAACGCCTCATACAGATGACTCTAAAAACGTACCCTATGCACTCAGACCTGACTCAGCCACTACGGTTGCGTGTTGGAACGGGTGGTGCTGCAGCCATTTTCAAAAGTTCCTCCAGGGAGTGGAGGAGCAACCTTGGGGCCAAGCCCCAGCCATCCAGGAGGCTTCGGCGAGACAGTCTCACAAAGTCAGCAGTAAATGTCAAGCTCTTTCCCTCTGCAGTACATCTCCTTCCTGGAGTTTTGCAAAGAGACCAGGACCATATAAAGTATTCCCGAACCGAGCAGCACGCTTCATTCTGTGTATTCAAAACTACCTCCTCTGTTGTGACAGATAACTGCAGTCTGGCTACAAAATCTGTAACAGGGATTGGTAACCCTCCAGGATGATACTTGGCACTCAAGAGCTAACACATGTTTTTGTTACATGAGCATGAGTCTAATAAAATGGCTCACTGGTTTAAGATGCCTCTTTGTAAAAACAAGACGCAGTTGGATTTAGAAATTGTGATGATTTGGCAAGTTCAATTATTAACTTCTCTTGCGGGGTTAAGCTTTGGCCAGAAATTTGCCATGAACCCATGGGCACATCCTGCTAGGAAACAACAGGCAGAAATCCTTCCCTGTCCTCCTTGATTTATCTGCACCCGGCGAACTTGGAGCACAGAGCTGTATTTTCCCTGGAGGAAGTCGCAGCCATCTCCATCCCCACTCCAGAGCAGAATGCTCTAATGTTTTAACGTTTGATATAGTTCTGCTCTGCTGGAGACACTGCACCTAAGGAAACTGTGGCAGGTCCTGAACTGGCCTGTTGTATCGTCTGCCTTCACCGTGTTTTGGGAGAAAAACTGAAATGCGGTGAAGAGCCCGAGCTATGTTAGCTATGCAGTGTCCTGTGGGATTGTTTGTGAACACAGGAGCTAAAGATAGAAGTGCACCATAGAGATGCTAAAAATACTGTCCAACTCTACGGTGGTTGTTTAGCATTTGGAGCGCTATAGTTGGCCTTACACAGACAAAGGGAAGATGCAGTTTTGCAATTTGAATATGCAAATGAAATCCTGATCTTGCAAATGTGCAATCATATGCTCGAATCTAAAAAGACCGCTTGTATTCCTGAGGTTAAGCATTGGCAAGATTAAGAGTTTAATCAGTCAAATACGGTGTCATCAGAAGTTAGTGTGATTGCATGGCAATATGGGGACTTTATTTCAAAAAACAGCAAAAAAAATCACATTGCGTGATTAAGATCATATTTTTGCATTCCACATGTTGATACTTGGAACCGTGTTGTCTGATAAATCATCTCTTATTAACACAGTAGGTTGCAAACAGTTTCTTCTTTACATTTATATGCATGATTTAGTAAACAGTATTTTAATATCAGTGGGAACACATGCTATGCTTCATAGCTTTCAACTGTGTGACCTTTAAAGGCAGAACAAAGGCTTAGAAATTAGAGTTTACATAAAACTGGGAAGTGTAGAAAGCTTGAAAGGCTGTGGAATTCACTTCTGCAGCAAGAACACCATTTTCTCTAGCATTGTTTGCACAAGTCAGCATTTATGTTGTCAATTTGCAGTGAAGAATGTGTGATTAACGTTGCTTCTAGGACAGAGGGGAACTGGTATCTACAGCAAGTCGAGAGGTTCTCTGGTTAAAATTCAATAACTTCAGCATTGTGTTTTCTGCTGGAGAGAATTTCTCCAAATGCTGTGTATTTTTAATTCACTCCTTTAGTGAATCATAATGAAAAAACAAAGAGTGAAATCCCACCCCTGCTGAAGTCAGCGTCCCAAAATATTTCATTGAGGCCAGGATTTCACTGGCACGATGGGCTGTGCTGGGTTTGGGGCTGTTAGTCCCACTGTTTTGCAGAATCCCTTTAAGGGTCGCTGGGTGAGTAACAGATGCTGTTCAGAGAGTGTGTGTTGCAGGAGCCAGAGCCACACGCTGGTGCGGTCACCTCACTGGTCCAGGGAGGGAGCCTGCAAATAACACGTTGCCAGTGAACCGTGTTCCTATCCCAGTTAATGCACGCTGAGAATAGTGGAGTTGCTGTGCAGGGAAAGATGAAAGCGGTGGGATAAAATGAAGTAGTCAGAAACAAATTAAATATTCACTACCGGACTCTTCTGCTTTACAAAACATTTCTGCTTCTGGCTGTATGAAGACTTCTCTCTACACCAGGTTCAGTGAGAGACTCACTAGATTAATGATCTTTTTACTCTAAGCGAGGCTGGGGTTTATGGTTCTGTATTAATCAACATCCTGTTTATTGTTTCATATTTTGAAAGGCAGGGGACCATCCAGGAGGCCAACAAAGGGCCCCCGTGAATGGGGAGGAGAGGAGCTGGTTGGGATGTTTCCTTTCCTTGCCTGCTGGCTCCATCTTTCGTGGAGTTGCGCTCTGGTTTCTGATACGGCTTAGGAGAAACTTCAAACTGCTCTTTTAAATGGTTTGTGTCCCCCGTCCCCCCCCAGGCCTATTGAGGAGCTCTGGGGACAGTAATGCCTTGCTTTCCCATACAGAAAGTGTGCAGAAGGCCACTGGGCAGTCGTCCGTAAGCCACGCTGTGCAGGTGAGGCTGGGGGAGTTAAGTGTGAGTACTTCAGCTGTTGAAACATAAATGCCTTTTTTTTTTTTTTTTTCCAGACTGAAATCCCGTTGTTTCTTATTGTTCTGAGAATTTGAGAGCTTTTTGGCCCCAGGTTTGACCTAATTGAAGGCTTTACCTCCAGGCTGTGAATTCCCCAACCATACCTTTTGACAAAATGGAACCTGTAGTTTGATAAATCCGCAGGATTAAGTCTTCCGGGATTTTAAAAAGCAATGCAATATGTAGCAGTAAAAAAGTGACAAACTGTTTTTTATCCAGTTATCTAGTAACTGGTAAACTTACCTCACAGTTTAGGAACATATACAGCCTGTTTCTTATTCTTAGCTCCTGTTAATAACTTGTGGTCATTGCATAACTGTGCCAGTGACGAGGGCTGAAAAAGAAGAAAGAAAAGTATCTTTCAAGTCCCAGTAGACCCAAGTAGCAAAAACATCACTTTTTGCTCAGTGGAGAGGATCTGCAATTCTCCAGCCTAGCTATTGCCATGAGAAATTAATGTAGTCTACAAAATTACTGTAAAGTGTTCCATAGGACTTTGAAATTAATGGACTATAAAAAAAGATATAAAACAATACTGCTGGTATTAAAACTGAGGTAAGATGAGATAATACTGATGGAAAGGCGTTGAGTCTAAGATTGATCTTGATTTACAGCCAGATATGAAAGAACTGCTCTTGTACTACAGCCTAAAACCCGAGAGGCAGAGAACTTGTTCTGTCTTCAGCTGTCTAGTTAATAACACTTGTCATTAAATGGAATGTGGAAGTTACAGCCAAACAATATGCGTGACGTGATTGCTGTAAGTCTTCAGATGACTAATTAAGAGGCATCTGTACAGAGATCTCCTGCTAGCAGTACAACACGGGAGCAAGCAGTAGTCCTGTTCCTCCAGATCCATTTGTCAACAGCAATTTTTCCCCTGGAAAAATTTCCATTTTAACAGTGCCATTAATACTGAAAGCAGATGAATTACTAAGGAAAGACAAGATGGGAAGGCTCTGAACATTTGTTTTGATAGGGAAGATCTTTGTTGGTGCCTTTTAAGTGAGATTGGTAATTCTGTCTGACCTGAAAAGAAGCAAAGCTACTGGTTTGGGGTTTTTTCTTTTTCTTTTTCTTTTTTTTTTTCTTTTCTTTACAGTGAATGTTATTTGGTCTCTCGCTTGTGGCTGGCTTGTGCGGAACGGCAAAATAAGTATATTCTTGGCTATGTTTTTTTTTCTCCTTGGAACTATCTCTACATTGGTATCTTCACGTGGGCATTAGTGGTGTTGCCTGTAATTTCACACAAGGGTAATCAGAAAAGCCTTGTTCACAGACTTGCTGCTGTGTAGCCTGTAAGGTGTTCCTGTTTAAAGCAGGATGTACATCACATATATTTCTGTAATGATGTGCGTAACTGCATTCACACAAATCGGTATGAGAAAATCATAACTGTAGTATTTCCTTCCCTTTAATTTTTGGTTAAGATTTAGAGAAAAAAAAAAAAAAAGCTAATACCTTAGGCTCTTGGTAGTCCAAGCTGAGTTTCCTGTTAGTTTCTGTGGTTTAAGCTTATTGTAAGATCACATCTTTCCGGTTTTGTGTAGTCATGATGTTTTGGATTTTTGTGCTTACCAGCAAGACGCTGCAGTTCTGAGTATTTGCAGCCAGGATTACTTCCTACGCTGCGTGGAGACTTGGGGAAGAAGGCCACGCAGATGAAAGAGAGTGCCAGGTCGGCAGTCACCATTTAGAAGTTCACGTATGTTCAGCAGTCAAACGCGAGACCTGTTGCGCTGGAGCGATGGCACAGGGAAGGGGAATTTATGGTAGCTCTGAAGAAAGAGCACACACCTCTTGTGCAGAAGCAAAACCTCTTGTGATGGGCTTTGGTCACAGACAGGAGCTGCGTCTGCCAGCCCAGGTCCAGGTGATGGAGAAACTGCCCTGATAGTTCCTATCTATATGTTAGCACTCACAACAGGGAGCATTGCCACCTTTGCAAGGGAAAGCACACGCCTTGTTTTCTTCTTTCTCTTTTAACACAGCATGAGGTTCCTGGTTTGCTGAGGGAATAACTGGAGAAGGGCACAAGGAGTGGTGACAGTCACGGGGCAAAGGATCACAGCGCACTCTCATGAAGTCAACTGGTGTTTGCTGTACTGATGGGAGATCAAATTCTACAAATGTAGCAGCAGTGGTTAGGAGGTGTTTTGTACGTGCAGTCTAAGTACCAACTTCCAATCTATGTTAAAATGCCTTTCTTTAAAGATGGCAGTTTTCATATTGGGAGAAACTGTAGTTGCAGGTAAAAATAACGTACATAATGCATGCAAGCTAGCTAGTGACCAGTGTCCTTTCATGGTTAAAATGACTGCTTGCATTCCCGGTTCCTCTTCCTACATCCTCCCTTCCAGTTGCCTATTTCCATGAGCGTGATGAATAGAAGGAAATCCACCCTGTGAATTTTCCCCTAGTTGTAAGCCTTTCTCCACTACCACACCTCTTTACGAACGGATCTGCCACCTTTCCAGCCTACAAATACCCAGCAGGCCCAAAAGCAGACTTTACTCCTGTGCTTCTTAGCTGAGGAGTTGGGGTATTGCTATTTTTAAGCACAGTGAAGCACATCTCTGGTAGCTTGGAATCGCAATGTGATCTCTTTCCTGACAATGTGAAATGACAACTTTGCGTCCATCCATGCTGAAATGGCTTGAAATCAGAAGGGTCAAACAGCCTAAAGCAGTAGGAAGAATGTGATTTTAGCTTATGTTTAATCTTAACGTGGAGAAAGTGGATCGTAGTTTTAATTGCTTGAGCCTCCTTGAGTTCTCCTTGTAGCCTGAGATGTGACTTTGATAAAGAGTAGTTTCTGTTCCTCATAGCCATGGACTGCTTTGGCTACTCGCTGGTCAGCAGGAGGCATTTTTTCTTGGATTCAGATATATAGTGTGAGTTTCTGTTACCAGACTGCAGCCAGCGTGCAGGCGAATGGAAACTTGCAGATGTGCTACTTGCACTTAATGCAGTGCCAGGTTCTGCTGGAGTTAAATGGGATCTTTGCCCATGAGCATTTGGGTTTTGTTGCTCACGTGCAAGCCAGCCCGCTACCGAAAGCAGCACGGCTGAGAGCTTAAGCAGGGCTGCAAGGAACTACTGCCATTTAAAAGGTAATATTATATCAGATCCACTCTCCAGCCTTAAACACACAGTTGAAATCTCACCTTTTTTATTAAGTGTCCTCAAAGATTGGTAAGTCATTAAAATCTATCTAGAGTGTGGATAAATGAGCGATAGAGAGCACAAACTTTTGCAAATTGTGTATTTAAGGCACAGGAGAAAAATTTGTGAAGTTTTCTTGTTTTATATGGAAAATTGCCAGTTCCATTTTCTCATTACATGACTGTTTTTGTCAGAACAGATAGAAACATTTTGGGCTGATGGGCAGATAGCTCTCGCTGAAGCTTGTTGAAGCCACAGAGACTGAAGTCTTGATCACTGAATGCTGCAAACAGTTTGCCTCTGGCAAATACATACTTCCAGTTCTGGCAGTGTCTAGTGTTTGAAAGAGACAGAGAGTGATGGATTCTCTGGTCAGCTCAGTTGAGAAAGCCTTAGACTCAGGTTTTATACTCTGCAGAAGGAGAAACCAGTTTGCAATATACCTTGAAAAACACAGGGGGAAAAAAAAGACTTCTACTTATCTCAAGCTGCTGTGTTGCTCAGCCCTTCCACCAAAAATTTAATGTGCTTTCTGTCAAAATAATTCAGGTATGCCAGATCTTAGCTGCCTGTTGGTGACCTGGATTCCCCAGGTTTCTGAGGCTCCTGGTTTCTTGCTCTGAAGGGCTTTGTGCAAGGTTGCCACAACACTAGCAAATCCCAGTATCTGGGGTAAGACTAAAATTTTGCTCGCCTGCCCGTCTTCCTTTTACCATCATTTCTCTCTTTTCTTCATTCAAACAAACAGAAAAGCCTGGGGTTCCCCAAGAGTTACAAGGGTCTTGAGATTCCCAGTGGAAGAAGGACGTGGCAATCCCAGGCACAAATACAGGTTGGGTGGAGAATGGCTAGAGAGCAGCCCTGAGGA
Organism: Tringa tobata; assembly: GCA_033628505.1. NCBI lineage: Eukaryota > Metazoa > Chordata > Aves > Charadriiformes > Scolopacidae > Tringa > Tringa tobata. Next base: position 3,091,070 of record JAHREE010000559.1, read on the forward strand.
GAAGGACTTGGGGGTGTAGGTGGATGAGAAGCTCAACATGAGCCAGCAATGTGCACTGGCAGCCCAGAAAGCCAACCCCATCCTGGGCTGCATCAAGAGAAGCGTGGCCAGCAGGTCACAGGAGGTGATTCTGCCCCTCTGCTCTGAGCTCGTGAGACCCCACCTGGAGCACTGTGTCCAGCTCTGGAGTCCTCAACACAGGAAGGACATGGACCTGTTGGAACGGGTCCAGCTGAGGGCCACGAAGATGATGAGAGGGATGGAGCACCTCCCCTATAAGGACAGACTGAGAGAGCTGGGGTTATTCAGCCTGGTGAAGAGAAAGCTCTGGGGAGACCTTATAGCAGCCTTCCGATATCTGAAGGGAGCTACAGGAGAGCCGGAGAGGGACTCTTTGTCAGGGAGTGTAGTGACAGGACCAGGGGTAATGGTTTTAAATTGGAAGAGGAGAAATTTAGATCAGATACCAGAAAGAAATTCTTTCCTGTGAGGGTGGTGAGGCACTGGAACAGGTTGCCCAGGGAAGTCGTGTTTGCCCCATCCCTGGAGGTGTTCAAGGCCAGGCTGGATGGGGCTTTGAGCAACCTGCTCTGGTGGGAGGTGTCACTGCCCATGGCAGGGGGGTGGAACTCGATGATCTCTAAGGTCCCTTCCAACTCTAACCATTCTATGATTCTGTGATTCTATCTGACTCCCGTTCTGGATATCCCAGTCCATAGACTTAACGCTATTAAATCAAGGGAGTCTCCAGCAGTGCTGGTGCATGTGGAGGCAGGGAGAGGTGGACTGGCCACCGAAGGAGAACGTGGCGCAGCCTCTACAGACACGGGTTCAATGTGGCAGCAGTTCGGTTCTCGCTTGAAGAAGCTGCGTAGGTGTGGGAATCGCTGCTGTAGGTTGGATCTCTCAATGGCAGTGAGCGGGGTGGGGTGGTTGCAGATCAATAATCAGCACCCTGCGGTTGCTGTAAATCAAGGCTTGAATCTCTGACAGGCTGCAGAAGCCAGGAAGAGGCGCAGAAATACCTCAGCTAACGTTTTTCCTCTCTCTCATTTCTGCATTACGTTGACCTAAATAGGAATCTCTGGTTAGACCGGGCTGCTTTCTGGTGGAAGGGGGGTCGTTGCAAGGCTGGAGAAAGGAGGTCTCCCGAGCGGGCCACGGTGGCTTTCTCCCCCCAGAATCGGTGCAGAAGGAGCAAGTGATGGGAGGAGGATTAAGAGAGGCTGGCAGCAGGGCCATGGGGTGGCCCGGCTCCTTAGAGAGCTGGAGCGGTGGCTGAGGACAGGAGGTGTATTTAAGAAAGGAGGAAGGCTGAGTGGCAGCAAGGTGAGGAGCCAGCCCAGAGGCAGCCCAGAGGTGCCCGTTTGGTTGGTTATTAAAATCCAATGGAACCGCCACAGCGTACATTTATTAACAATTTGATCTCTCTGCTGCAGCTTCTGCCACTTCCAGCCTTCCTTTCGCCCTTTGTTGAGAAACAGTGAGTTACTCAAGGCCAGCACCACCTCCTGAGTTTGGAAAGTGCCTGACGCCAAAAGTCACCCGAGCGGGAACTTCAGAGAGCTCAGTTGAGGAGAGGGTGCAGCCGAGGACTGGTTTCACTTCCCGAGCCTGCCTTTTCTTCCTTGCACAAGAGGAGCCCACGGAGCCCTCTGCCCACACGTAGGGAATCGGTTCTGCGTGAAGAGGTAGTGTGTGACAAATCAGATGTTTGTCACCACAGACGAATAGCTTCCTTGGACGGAGCAGGGTGAAGAGTTATTATTTATTCTTGTTACACTGGCATTGGGAGCTAGCAGCGCTACTCGGTTAAACTTGGGTCTTTGGCAGAAAGACAGTCTGTTGGTTTTGAGAGGACAGTCGGGCTGGGATCATGGCACTCTCACTTCTGAAAGCAACCTTGAGCTAATGGAGAACTCATAATGGGATATTCCCCAAATCGGAGGGCCTGTCTTTGTTTCCCAGGTGTTCCCAACCAGGAGTTAGCCTGTGCGTGCTAATGCATTTTAATGAATTTTGACAAGGTCGCAAGAGCCCCTTTGTTGCTTGTGGGCTTCGTCCTTGCACACAGGAGTGAAGCTTTCCCATACGTAGCCATAGACAGCCTCCAGCCAGCCTAAGTGCATCTGTGTGTGTGTGTGTCACGTGTTTCTAAAATCTTTCTGTTCGCTTCTCAGGTATTCAATTTGAAACAGAGCCGCCAAATATACTAACCAGCAGAGAAAGGGGAAGAACGTATTTTGGTGCTTTTCTCGCTTCTGTTGATTTTGTCAAATAGCCAAAGGCCTCTCGAAGAAGAGGGGAAAGAGTTGGAACAAATCAGCTCCTTCCTGGGGAATCTAGGGCCAGATGAAGAAAGTGGGCAAAATGCTTTTAGTAAAAATTATTTTAGTCAGGGAAGAGTCTAGAAAAGATAGATATGTTTTAAAGAGACGGTCTTGAGAGTACTGGATGAATGATCTGCAACAAGCAGCTTCTTGAATTAGGTAGGTCAGGAGCTCCTGGTCCTAGAAGTTGTAATGCCTTGGTAATGATCTCCTGCCACCGTTGTTGTCAGCATGTCTGACCCAGCCAGTGTCCCCACCATACGAAACTGTGTGACTGTCCCCTGCACTGGTCAGGGCCGTCACAGTGGCACGGTGATGGAGAGCAGTCACTGGGGGCTTGGGAGAAAAACGCTGGCTCCTGGCAGAGAGCACCAGCACAGAGCGTCCTGCACGGGACCAACGACCACCTGTGCTGCAGTGGGGAATACTGAAGCAAATGTCTCAGCCCGTCCAGCCCAAGAAGGGACTTCTGTGTGCAGTTGATACCTCATACTTAAGTGCCTGGTGAAATACTGTTGTCTATAATCTATTTTTTTCATTTGTGATGTGCTTGAAGCAGAGGGCTGATGATACCCAGGTGTCCCTTCTAACCAAAATTATTCTATGATTTGTTTAGTTGCTTTAAGGATGGTATCTTTCTATCTCAAATTTGGAGCTGTAGTCAAATCTATTTTAAGGAAAAGTAATGCTACTATATCGTGTTGAGTTATACCTGCCTGCACTGGGGGAAATTGGTCTTCTGGATTTTATGGTTCTTGTGCAAATATTCACCTGGGAAACAGGAGTCTTGCTTTTCAAGAGAACGTGACACCCAGCTAATTTCACTGCCTGTCTTACAGCCAGGCTTCTCACAAGGGCTAAGCAACAGCATCCTATTTAAAAATCCTGTCCCAGTTTTGGAATGCCCATGCCATCTGAAAGCTATGGCCTTATTTTATCTGCTTATCTCTAGTAATAGTCTTGGGGAAATGGAGTTTTGTTTTCCCATCACATTTACTCCCCAGTGAAACAGTTAAAAAACTATTTTTCAAAGGGTTTAGAAAGCCCAAATTTTTCCCCAGTAACTCAGAGCAAAGGAATGTCCTATGGCAAAAGAAGCACTGGCAAGGACATGCCAGGATGTCAGCTGGCCAAGTGTGGGAGATCCCCCACCACTTCCTGCCTCAAGGTTCCCAGGGTGCAACTTGGGAACATGCCGTGTTTATTTTGGATGTGTGAAGCCCCTGTAAAGATTCTCTGTACATGTCTGGATTTAAATATATGTAGTTATGCTCTACCAACATGTTTCAGCCTACACAGGGCAACATCTGTTGAAACATGCAACCCTGGCTTAGTTTTAGCAAAGAAAATGAAGGAAAACAATTTCATCCATCATTAGACCAACACTTGGGAGAAGATTTAGGCCCTGTTCCATTTCCTAAAGCTAAGCAAATTTTGGCCTCATCAGCCCAGAGGAGTAATCAAATCGCTGATGTTTCAGCTGGCTCTGGCTGTGATGTCAGGCAGGTCTCTCACAGAGCAAGGACTGAAACCAGGCGTAGCCCTGCTGACCGAGGAGGGCTCTCAGGTGACCAGCGAGTGGTGCACCGAAAGCAGCTCTCCCCGTTCAGCCTCGGTTCTCACTTGCCAGTGGTTTTTGAGGGCAGCCCGTGTTAAAGCAATGCAACTGGAGGTCACCGGAGAGAAGCACTGATTGCTTGAGTGTGGGGTAACTCTTAGAGGGTAAGGGGAAAATATCCACGTAAAAAGGTCTCTTTGCCACGGTGCCGTTCAAAACTGCTGATGGAGGGTATGTGAACTCCTCCTAAAACCTGATGAGCAGCTCTCCTTAGTATGCAGACCTGATTTTCCATCTGCCATGGTGATCACGTGCAATTAACTTGTATCTTCTCACTCTCCTCCAAATGTCTGTGCAAGCGGATACTAGCATGGCAATGTCTGATATAATCCTAAACTGCGTCTCTGGCCTCAGCAACTGTAGGCACAAATCTGCAGTCTTCTCCCTGCCCACCGACTTAGAAATAAGTGATGAGAGGGCGTTTGTGTGGGTCCAGCTGAGTGACCCACCTGGCAGCTCTCCCATGTTCCCAAGTCAGAACAATGCACGTTTGTGGTCGATTGCCTGAAGACAGGCACATTGAGGGTGGACATTGGTGCTTTGCACAGTGACCTTCACGTGCATATTGCAGAAGGACCTGCACAAGGTGTGCCCATCTTGTGCCCCGCCACCTCCGCACACCCTACGGTGATCGTCCCACCACACCGTTGTGTGAGAGCACTGGTGGCTGTGGCCAGTGCGTAGCAACTCTTGGGCAAAACTATGATGTGCTTGATGACTAGTGTAAAATTTAGAAGCTGGTCATACCCACCACAGCCCTAGAGTGGATCTGGTTACACTGGGGTTAGGTGGTGGGGCTTTTCCGGTGATACGATCTGTTATTAGATGTGAATTTTTTCATGGTACTAGATGACTGGCTGCGCTTGCAATTGTAGGCCAGGGCTGGGAGAGGCTTTGCTGTGAGCTGGCTTAGAGGAACAGAGACTTTCTATAGCTTTCCCATTGCTGATTAGATAGTTTTCTAAATGCTGCCTCCCTCTATTGATAAACAAGGACGTAATGCTTATTTCCCTTAACTTGAAGCAGCAATGTTAATGTCTGATTAATCCTATGACATACAGGTCATGCTTGTTAAAATTGAAAGCCACAGATGATTATATTTGGAAGAGATTGCCATATCACACTGAATTAGTATTAGAAGCGTTGTTTTTAGTTTCACTTTCCTTATATGTATACGGCAGGGTTTTTTTCCCTAGGATTTGTAGCTTTACAACTCTACCATTTCTTGTAGATCAAGATATTTATATAATTGTATTCTGAAAACAATTCAGTTTTTATGAATGAGATTCAATCCTTCTAAAGAACAAAGCCTTAGACTTAGAAGAATAAACAAAAATTAAGAGGTTTAGCTCTTATTTACTGGTTTCTGAAATCTGAAACATCTGTGATTAGGAAGCTTGGAAGTCTGTTTAGATAGATAGTTGAGAATTTGTTTTGGTTTGGTTTGTTTAGAAAGTATGCCAGTTATTTCAGATGTTGTGCCTATAAAGAATGTAAAACAATGTAGTTGTCTTAGGTCTGTATTTAATCCGAGCCACTGGCAGAAGGTCACTAAATTCAGTCCAGGGTTTCATTCAGATCTGCCATTGTTTAGACCTAAAAAATGTTACCATAAAAATGTTGGCATGTTTATAATTCAGGGAGTATAATGTCTTAATTGAAATGGTACCAGAAACTATTTAAAAAACTTCTATTAAAGTTCACATGACAGACAGTATTTTATAGCTTTAACATCTGTTTTAAGGTCAACGTGTGAGATTTAGCCTTTGTCTGACTATAACTCTCTTGATTTCAGTGAAGTTGCACCCACTTAAATCCTGATCGATTTGTCTCACATGATTGATTTTTTTAATTGTATGATTTAGTTTTCTTTATCTCCAACCCAGTGTTACAGCATGGAGCTTCAGAGCATGTTTGAATAAGGTTAATAACGGATCCTTTCTTCCTTTTTTATTTTCCCAGTTACAGGGATCAATTAAAAGAAAACTGGAAGATGATAGTTCTCCTGCCTCCAGTGGCGTGCCTGATGTAATTTTCCCAAATGACAGTAAAAGACTTTGTCTTGATGATGTAAGCCTTGCCATGGGCCAAGGTGCCAATCCCAATGTGGCGTGTCCAGAAATGCAGAGTTCTCCATTCTCCACCAGTCACAGCTCTTCTTCCTTGGGAGTCGCAGGTCATTCAGTGCTTCTCGAAAACAATCACATGAATGGTGGTGGTATTGGTTCCCCGTTTTCAGTGCCACCCAACGCAGAAATAAATCAGAAGGGGTCAATAGGAGGGCAAAACAATAGCATTGTCCACTATGATGAGAAAGGAAATAGCTTACAGTCTGTGGATCAAGAGCTGCAAGATCTATTGGAAGAGCTTACGAAAATGCCGGACCCTTCTCCCAATGACCTGGACCTGGAAAAGATTTTGTGCAGCAAGGCTGAAGAGCCGCTTGGGCTGAATCATTCCCAACCGAGCATAAATACCACTCCAAAGTCCTCCCCACAGACTTCCCACTTGGAGAACCATGTTGCTAACAAAGACTTTTCTCCAGGCTGCAATCCAGCCAGTGGAGGATCTCCTCAGATGAGACCGTCCTCTGCTGGAGCTAACTTCCAAGTTCCTCCCTCAAACAAACCTGCTGCATCGCCCATCTCTACAGCAGCTCAGAGCAAGAACCAGCCACCACCTATGCTTCCAGTACCCTTACCTAACATACCTGGCTCCAACTGGCATGCTCAGCAGCTAAAGCAACTGGCAGCTAGCAAGCAGGTGTCTACTAATAAGCAACAAGTACAGGCTCCCAACTGGCCAACCATGTCTCCTTCTGGTCTCTCTCCGCCTTACAGAGCAGGATCATCCCCACACCATCAACCTTTCAGTCCTCAAAATGTTATGGTATCTGGCATGCCTGCTAATAATTTAGCAGGAAACAACATTCAGAGTCCTCAAAACACTCTGCTTTCGAGCATGACTTCCAGCAGTACCCCATCCAATGGGCCTTCTCCTCCTTATGGGTCTGAGAAGCTCTCCAGTCCAGCTCTGAACCAGCAGCCCTTCAGCCCGCAGAGCTCCATGCTGCCCACCCTGACGGCAGCCAGTTTACCAGCCAACAACATTAAAAGTCCTCAGAACAACTTGGTTGCCAGCATGGCCTCCACAAATACTGGACCTTCTCCTCCGTACAGGCCAGAAAAGCTGTCAAGCCCAGCTCTGCATCAGCAGCCCTTCAGTCCTCAAGGTACATTAATCTCTAACATCACTCCCACCAGCAATCCCACAAGTATGCAGAGCTCGCTTTTTAAATCAATGACTACAAACCAGTCCAAAAACATGAACATAATTATGCAACAGCCATCCAGCGGCTTACAATCAGGTCTGGTGAACGAGAGCCCTGTTAGCCAAGACCAGTTTTCTTTCAATAACACCAAACCACTGTCTCACTTTGCCTCAGAGTCAGCTTCTCAAAAGATGTCACCTCTGGCAGCAGGACAAGGGCAGCAGTCCCTCATTCACTATCTCCAGCAGCAGCAGCAGCAGCAGTCCCCAGCCACGCAGCAGTCCCAGCAGACCAACAACAGCCAGTTCCTCCAGCAGCAGTTTCGACAGCTGATGCAGCCACATCGGATGCAGAGACACATGCAGCCTGCCACGCTGCCGTCTCAAAGCAGACAGGTAAGAGCATCTCTTCTGTCTTATCAGGCTTATGTGAAAATATTGAGTCATTTAGTTGCTTACTTTGACTTTCATTTGTGTTTCGAATGCGACGTCGCGAAACTTCTGGGGTGTGCACAGTGTCTACATGGACAAGGCATGAACAACATTCTGGTGTTATCAGAGTAACTTTATTTATTTCTTCAGTTGAAATGTACTGTAATTCCACCATGCATAGTGTCTTCTAGCCCACGGAGAACTTTGTGCTATTAGGCAAAACACATTTCATACCACTAAAATCAATTCTTTTTACATGTATAGGTGGTATTCCTATTTAGCTTATATTGTAAGCTGTAGAGAAGTTGCCATAATATGTGTCCCATCATCTTTTTAGTGGGAATATATTTTTTTTTCTTAGTGCCCTTAGAGAAATTCATCTCCATGTTACGCTTCTGAGGCTAGAAGAGATCGGGTGGGGTGAGAAGTGAAGTTAAAATACGGCTCTTTCATGGACAACAGGTCAAACAGTGCAGCTCCCGAACAGCAGAGAGGCAGACTTGAAATACCTGTTACCAGCATTTGCCAGAAGCAATGCCCTGCTTTGGATGAGAGCCATTCCCCACCCTTTGTTGATCTGTGATACCAACCGAGCTGGTAAACGCAAAAATGCAGCTGGCAGGAGGGAGAGACAGCCCTGATTTCTCTCCAGCAACCTCCTCCCTGAGAGTCAAGGAGCTGTGGGAAGCACTATCCACTACCACCCCAGAGAGAGAGAGTGACTGTGAAGGGGACTTCAGAGCAAGGAAGGGCTTGGGGACGCAGCCTGGGTGTGAGGAATAAATGGCTATCTTTTTGTTAGGAGGAATAGTAGGAAACATTGAACCTCACCACCAAAGCCAAGTACCTTATTAGGCTGAACCAACACTCTGGAAGAAGAATCCTTCAAGCTGCTTAGCTGTGCACACAGGTGCTCCATCAGCTCCTTGAGAAGGACTGAAACACTTCTCACCCAGCTAACCAGGGACTGATCTCAGGAGCTCTGCTAGGATCTGCTCGAGAGCATGGTGCTTAGCTGGGCAATATGCTCCAGAGCCTGGCTTTCTGTGCCCTTCTTCCCTGCTAAGTGACTGGTTCTTGCATTCTTCAATGTAGGTGGCTTAGTGTAACCTTTTCCTATGACAGCAATGGGAAATAAGGGGATAGTTAATAAATGTCAGCTGCTTAGTGGTAAATCAATGAGGTGCATTTCCACTGTGCCACTTTAGGATCGACTCATTCTGCTCCAAGTTGTGCACGCTCAGTACTCCCTTGTTTCAATACAGCAGCTTAAAACAGACAGCAGGAAGGAGCGGTGAATTCCTGAATTTGCTTATCCAAATACATAACATGTAAAGATATGGCATATATAGTCCGCTTTAAAGGGTTTATCGGTATAAGACCCCTAATTCACCAAGGCCTGAAGCAGTTATGTTGCTTTTGGCATGTGAGGAACCTGTTCATGTTCAGTGGGACCCAAATTAAACACAAAGCAGAGGGGTCTTGCTGGTTTGGGATCTGGGAGGATGGATGGATGTGCGATTGAAAGTGAGTTGCTGCAGCTTCGTGAATTGCTGTCCATCAGATGTTTTACTCTGGAGGCAGTGTGGGTGAAGAACATACTTTCATGGTGTTTTACTGCATCTCGGGTGATGGTTGGTAAGTTCTTACACTGCAGTAACGTGATCGCTTTTGATCGTTATGTCCATAACCTTTGAGCATCTATTTTTTTTCTGTCTCCCCCACTGGGTGTGTGGAATTGCCCCATCCCTGTTGGATTCCTGAGGTTTCCTGTGCCCTAGTTTTCCCTGCTTTGCATTTTTGTCTGACACCTCTGAACCCCCTACATCATTGATTAGCTAAAAAAAAAAAAAGGAAAATGAGAAAAATTCCTGCAGCGAATCTCTTTAATTGGCCCAAACAGCCCCTCTTCCAGCAGCTTTCCTCGTGCTCTGCCTGTGCTGCATTTTGAGTTGATTCTCATTGTCAGAGAGAGAGTTATTATAATTTGGCGGCTATCAGTAAAGATCAAGGACAGTTAAGACAATGATTACAGGTGATGAGCATTTTACATTTTCAGACTAGTTAGGTAAGCTTATGGTGCCTCCCTCATTTTACAAGTAAGACTTATTACAATAATTATACACCAGATGACAGTGCTTCAGTTTTACAGTCTGCTGAGCTGCTGAAGAAAGATGGTGGATGTTCAGGACTGGAACGTTTTGTTAGATTTTGATAATTTTACTGCAAATCTCATAGGAAAAAAGGATCTTGTGTGCTGAATTGAAAGGAAAAATATTCTAGGGGGGAAACCTTAAAATTCTGGGATACTCGCTGCATTTCTTTGAACATAGCATATAGATCTGTTATTCGTCTGCAGTAGATTTCTTATTTACGTTGAAACATTGATGCTGCAAGTTTGGACCCGACCTGCTGTGTACCAGTTTTACTCCGTTGTAGTGAAGTAGCTCCAGTGACCGTGGGTTTGATTTCCAGCAGTGTACCTGAGAGCTGAATTTGAGCTTTGCAGAATCTCAGTGCCCATTCTCTCCTGAGGCGGGTGATGAATTTCAAGAATAGAACAGTTATTTCATTAAAAGGCAAAAAATGTTAAAGGTTCAGAAGACAGGGAGACAACTTCTGCATCTTCAAAAATTAGTAACCTTCTGGTGGGAAGTTGCCTTTTTTTAGCCTCATTCAAAGAAATTTGCTCAAAGAAAAATAACAGCATTCCCTGGAATGCCATTTAGCGTTTAAAAGTCATCCCCTTACTCTGTGTGCGTGTTTGTAAATGTGACTAAAATTTATAAAAAGAAGGCATAGTGCTCTGTTCTTTAGAGCAAGAGGTGCAGCTTTGTACAGAAGAAGAATGTGGATGGTGGCCAGTTGGAGGGAGAACAATAAAGCATGAAATGTGATCCTTGTAGCAGGCAGAGCAACATGGGGAAGAGCGCAGCGGCCGGGACACGGCCCCAGAGCAAGCTCTTTGCTGTTCCTTTAATGCGTATTAAAGCAGAGACTCCACGTTCCGAAAGCTGGGTTACTACTGGTGCCTCACAGATCTACTGGTTTGGTTTTTTTTTTTTTCCTTAATGATCCACCTCTTTAAGTGTAATCAGTCTGCGTCCCCCATCCCGTACTGCCTGGACAACTGGTAAATCTGATAAGGGCTTATCTTTTCCCATCTGAAGCGCTATGTCTTTATTGTCAAGCATTGACGGATATTGATTGAGGCGCTGACAGTTTGCGTTGTGTGTTATTGCAAAGCCTGGTGGTGCTAACGTTGCTCCTGTGGATATGTGCAGGTTTTCATTTTACTCATGTAGGACTGATACTTGCCGAGTGAAATTATACTCAAAGGTCTGGACTCATAAATCCACAATATAAAGACGGCAGTAAATGCCAGAGAGTCAAAGATAGTCTACAAAACTATCACACACTGTTTTCCGGGCTTAAGCTCAGCCACTTGACTTTATTGGCTGTTTCTGGGGGCACGAGAAGCTGCATTTGCCCAGGCAGGTTGAATAGTTGGGCATCTCCCTGATTTTCATGTCTAAATACAGTTTGTACTTGCCGATCTCCTCTTCTGGCACGTCAGATATATTGGGCCCAATTGTGCCTTCAGCAATGCCGGGACGGCATCACCGCCCCCAAACACTCGGCTTTCACTCCCTCCAGTGTCAGAACAGCCACAGGGTCTTTGCGAAGGGGAAGGAGGGTTCCCCTGAAGGCAGGAAGATGGCCCGGCGATCTTTGCAGTTTAAATCGGGCTGGAATAAAGGAAACCCTTTGGGTGGCCATTACTTTTCCAAGCCCGAGTTTGTCCGAGTTACGATTCGAGAGTTCTCAGGGAGGAGGGCAGTGTTGCCCGCCGCTCTGCGGGTAAAATGTTGAAAACCAAAACACAACTTAAAAGGTTGTTTTGTTGGGGGATGCAGCTAATAAATAGCCATTGTTTGGGTGGGACACACTGTGCATTTCTGAGCTCCGCGTGCGCTGCGAGAACCGAGTGTGCTATTCTTAGAGCTCTCCACATTCCTGCTGACATCCAGATAGTTCTATACTGGATGGTCAGTGAAGGGTACGTTTGTTTCAGCTCCATTACCAAAAATGATGGTAGAGGAAAAACGGTAGGAGAAGAGACAAAGAGAAAAATAATATTATTTGCAGTAAAAATGGCAGTGGGCTGCATATGAGATAGTGAAGAAGGTGCTGAAGACTAACATCCTTTGAAAAGGACTTGGCACTGTTTCTTTAACTGTGGTAAAAGCAGCAATACAGTGTCTGAGTTGGCAGAGTAAATTATAGGTTGCAGAGAAACACCAAAACCCCTGAGCTAGATTAAATATACGGGGGGGGGGGGGAATTAAACAAAAAATCTTGTTTCTGAGCATGAGTTCTCTAAATATAGAAACAAAATTGAAGAAGAAATGCAGTGTTATAAAGAGCAAACTGACCCAGAGCTTAGATGTCAAAGGTTAAATAAATATAATGGAATACAAAATACAGCTTTTATTAATGTAAACAGAAATGTTAATACCGCAGACTGATTCCTGGATGTCCTGTGTTATGCAAAGTTATTTCTGCCTGTGAAAAGTCAGCGCACAGTGACTGTTAGGTGAGACTGTTCTGATTGAGCAGCACTTCATGTTTATAAACTCTGGTGCAGATTGATTAAGAGTTTGGAAAATCAGAAAACACAGCCCACAGCATCTGAGTACATACAGTCCTCTTGTAAGTACAGGGAAAAATCATGTTTTATTTGGGATTTCTGAGATGTCACAAGAAATCTTTCTAACACATAAAATAACTACAGTATCGTAGACCAAAAGTATTGGCCAAATTTCATCTGCAGTTTCAGCCTCCCTCCCCCCCTTTTCTTCTTTCCTTTTTAAAGTTTCAAACTTTAAAGCCACTGTGAATGAAGTTCCATTGGTATTTCCCTTTCTTTTTCTTTTTCTTTTTCTTTTTCTTTTTCTTTTTCTTTTTCTTTTTCTTTTTCTTTTTCTTTTTTCTCTGGAAAAAGTTTTTAAGATATTACTTTTTTTTTCTTTTACTAATGCTGTGGAGAAGAAAAACAGATTTGATTTCAAAGGGCAATGGTAGCACAATACCGAAGCAAAGCCTTTGAGGGAGTGGAGAGCTTTTGAAGGCAAAGCAACAAGCCCTTCAGCTAATTAAGTGCCTTTGAATAGGCGAATAAAGGAAGCTGGTGATGAATCTGGATTACAGAGAGCAATAAGGCTGAGCCTGGAGTTTGACCTCTCCACAGATGTAAAAACATCTTCTTGAATGGCCATTTCTGAATTTATATTTATCCGTGCACTTGCAACTGAGTTGATATTTGTTTTTCAAACTTGGAGATTCTCCTTTCCCTTCTTCCAAGAGAGTCTGAAAGGAGCTTGACTGAATCTATCAGACTGCCACCTTCTCCCTTCCCCTCCCTCCCCTGTGAATATACAATCTAAGGTAAGTTTTGGAAGGTAGGGAGTAAACTTGTGGAAAGAAATGGGATGTTTGGCCTCAACATGCCAACAGTAATATAACATTTTCAGAAGTGCAGTAATCAAGATAAAAAAACTTGGTTCCCATCTGATTTTCTCAGCCCAGTCCTCTTTTGCAGTGTGTTTTTAAATCACCTGTGTTGTCATCTTCTGTTAGATTACAGGTATTTCAAAGCATTTCCCTGTTGCAGAGAAGCCCCCGCAGCCATGTCTTAACCTTCCCAGTTCTGTGGCTTGTATTTTAAGATGTTTACAGGCATCGGTATTTGTAGCAGCTCTGCCTAATGCACTCATCATTCCCTCCAGCTTGGCTATCTCTTGTGCTGAAAGCACTTTTGGACACCACATAGCACATCATTAGGGGAAGCAATCAGCAGAGGAGAAGCTTGTCAATAGACCAAATCCTTCTGAACACCACGTAGGGAGCATCCTCCCTCTCCATCACCTCCCTTTTGGATTGGACATTCACGTGGACACTACATCAGAGCTGCAGCCCTTGCCTCAATCCAGTCTTTCCTTTAGTTATTACCTGTTTAATAAAATGGATGATGTTCTACCAGCAATTTAGAGCTTAGGACACAGGCAGCCTTTCTCTTTGTTACCTGCAGGACGATGCAGCGCCATGTCCATGGGCTGACCTGTATTGCCCGGGTTCTCGGTGGAGAAAGACAAGAGGAAGTAGTACTTCTGTAGTGTGCACATGTAGAGAGAAATATGACTTAGCCCAGAGACATTTAGGACAGAGCGTGCTGAATTTCAGGCTGACAGGCTGCTTTTAATGGCTTTCCTGGTGCCCAGGACATGGGCTGCGTGTCACTGCTGTGGACCTGCTTCACTCCTGCCAGGGCCGTAGAGCCACAGGGTGAGCGAAGGAGAATGTGCCATTGCACAGAGGTTCTGCATTAACTCTAAAAAAAAAAAAGTCCCGAACCCCTTTTTGTGGTTTTGAGCTTTAAGCAGCAGACAGTTGTTTCCTTCTGCTCTGCAGCTGGGGGTGGGAGGGCACCTCTTCTCTCAAAGGTGATGGGAAAGTGGTGGTGTCATGCTAAAAAGTGTCTGATTCATTTGATGTGAAACCATATTCTGACACCCATTTGTACCAAAACCACTCTGATGTTGCCAGCCTAGCCAGGCAGTTTCTTTTGGGTTTTCTGGGCAGCTTGGTGGCCTTATTCACAACTTTTCCTGGGCTAACCATCAGCTGAATCAGGCCCCAGCTGCAGATTTTGTTGCTTTCTTTTTTTTTTTCTTTTTCCCCAAGTAACACATTTTGCTTTCTTTTACTACAAATAAAATCCCCAAACCAAGAAATCAACACCCATCCGTATGCAGAAATCTTTAATTTATAAGCAGCTGAGCAAAAGGTTTTGAACATTTTTATTATTTTTTTTTTTTCCTCACCTATTCCCTTCGATGCAATGAAGTTAAAAGCATCCTAGGAATTTAGGGAAAGGCTTGGGGACTTTTTTACTGTTTGGCTTCATAACGAATGCCATAACTTCCTTCTGTGTATCATTCTTAAAAATAACAACGTGAGTAGAGGTTAGTGATGGGTAAAACACGCTACTTGCATCCTCACCCATAATTCTTACACTGCAAAGGTGTGTCCGTGGCACTGCGTGCTGATGAATAGCAATGAGGAAATGGTTTCCATGACCCTGTTGTATACCCAAATTGTTTCAGCTGTGCTGTAAAGTCTCATTAATGTCAGAACATCTTAATTCCATTTTTTTCCACACATTTGTGGAAGATAGATTTGTTCATTGTCTGTATTTTCTCTCTTTCTTAGTAAATGGCAGTTTGGGGAGCTTATTTTGAACTAAATGCAGCCTGGCTTTCAGAAAATGTGCTCACTTCCCTAAAACCATGCCCTTCTTAATACCTCCAATTTGATGCCTAAATTAATAATTAATTTTAATGTTTTTTGCCGTGATACTGTGAGAGCATGGTTTGCACCCTTGAATTTTGGGGTGGTTTCGACCTAGTGCTGTCTCCTAGTAGACCAGAATTACATCTGGAATCCACAAGGCAGAAATACTTACAGAACCGAAGTTTAATTTAACAATTAGATGGAAAAGCAAACAAATAAATAAGAGAGTCCCTGCCATGCTGTTAAATCATGAGCCTGGCGCCGGCCGGCGGTTGGGCAGGGTGGGGTGACTGGAGCAGCCTCCTCTGTCCTCCTGCTCCTCTCCTCTCTCATTTCTGCCTCGCTGCAGTAAACGCCACGCGCAAAATAAAAGTACAAACATGTTTTGTTTCGGGTGGAATACCTAGAAATAACTTTTCTGGTAAAATGAACTCAGTCTCTTTTTTTTTTTTTTTTTTCTTTCTTTTTCTCTGGGCATTTTGGAGAAATTTCAGCGTGTGGGTGGGGGAAAACAAAGCCGTGGCTGTAAACAGGAACTGATATTGTCTCCGTGTCTGAATGGGGAGAGAAACTGAACTGGCCTCAGTGGTTCTCTCGTACATCTGCGAGTCTGGAAACACTGGGATGATTCACAGTTTGCTGATTAATACAGGAGCAAGCAAAATGGTGTGAATTAACGGCCATTACAGAGCTGTGCTGGATGGCAAATATCCCCCTAGAACAAATGATGTTTCAGGAAGATTGCTTAGAGGAAGAGGTAATGGGTCTTAAATACAAATTAGAAGCAGTCCCATCAAAGCTGTTAACATTAAGGTTTGAAAGCCAAACACTATTATGAGCTGTCTTCAAAAACTCTGTCCATTTAGGGAGCGTATCAGTCTGCCGTGGTGGCTGGGCAATATTTCTGTCTCCAGCACTTTGGACTATTTCAAGCAGCCGGCACTAATAATTGATAGAAATCCACAATCAGAGTGTAGCAGCTCTTCTTAGGGCTTTGAAGGCTAATCACTCTATTCCATGTACATTTTTAAGTTAAAAATTTTATAGCATATATAATGGCAAATACCATCCTTATCAGTATGTAATTCTTAAAAGCTCTACTGTTAACAAAAAGTAATCCTCTATTACAATTTAACCCTTCGCATATGGGAATGTTAAAAGAAGAAGATAGAAAATAGATTACTTTAGGATAAATAATATTCTCTGTATGAGCAGCAAAGTGATTTAATATTTTTCATTGTAGTAATGAAGACACGATACCTTAGATCAGCGTCAGGCCAATGCAGATGGGAATGCAGGTTATGGACAATTATGCAGAGCTATTTTTTCCCATTACAGAATTGATAAGAGACCCACACGAGCTGGATAAGCCCTGTAATATAGACAGAATACTGGGATATCCTGGTCTAAGACATTACATTAACAGCTTGATCTTTTAAAGATTCAAACACACACACACCTAAATTTACACAGTGGGAGGTCATCCCAGGACAACTACAGGATTATTTCTGAGAGCAGGGTGAATCATGTACGTATGTCTGTGTGTGCTCAAGAAAGACCAAAGGTGGAGGAGAAGGATGCTGCAAAGGGCACAGTAATCATTGGCAATGGCATATAAGTGCTACAACAGAAAAAGAGAGAGTTGGAAGCTTTGATGCGCTTGTTCCTATCTCAGCTCAAGTCTCCATTTGTATTATTTTTAGCTTGTCTGGTTTTATTTTCTGGGGGTTAGTACCAGCTCTTTGTGTATGTGCCAGACTTTGAATAAGTTTGTTTTAATCAATCCAGTGACTATTTGTAGTCCTCTGGCATTTTGGTTTTTTTACGGTCATGAATTGCAGGAGCAAAATTTGCCCCTTGCAGGAGGAGAAGCTGCCCCCTCCTCTTGGACACAGCAATAACAAAGGCAAATGAAGAAGAAGAAAAATTCTTAACAGAAAC
>JAHREE010000559.1:3108061-3239533 GCA_033628505.1 Tringa tobata
ACATATTATTCTGGGATACCAGTAGTCTATACCCCTTGTCATAAACAAATCTGTTTCTCTGAGTACTTAAATACTCAGGGCTTTTGGAAGCTTCCCTTTGCATAATAAATGTGTTTAATATTTCCTTTACTCTCCATCATTATTAAGTATAAACTGTTACTGTATTGGATTGAAGGGTAGTTTACACGGCACTTGTGTTTGGATAGTCTGTTTTCTTTTACCCTTGCTCCAAAGGGTGTGATTAAGCAATGAATAAATGATTGTATGAGCACTATTTTGTTTAGTACAACCCCCTTTTTCTCCTCCTTTCCAGCTCAGTCAGCACACCTTCTGCAGCAGCATTTTAGTTTCCTGCATGGAAATGTGGCGTTTAGCAGAATAGATGCATACCGAGGACGAGATACTTTTTTCTCCTTTCCCTCTTCTCCCAAGAGATACCCTGTGACTTCCTCTATTAGTCCATTAATCGCCGTAGCTCAAAATTCAGTCTGATCAAAGGAGCAGAACGAGGTTGAAAAGTGCAGATTCTGGCAATTGACTTGACTGTTTAGATTCCCCGCTGAGCTCATTTAGAGCTGGAATTAAGCTATTCCTGCTGTATTTTTCGTCCTTGGCTGGGCCATAGGGCTGTGCCTCGCGTCGTGCCGGGGAGTCCTGAAGGCAGCGCGACCGTTCCCACCGCCTGGACCAGCCCGGTCCAGGGAGCAACCTCCAGGACCCACAGAGCTGAGCCTCCTTGTGCCAGGAGAGAGCCAAGTGATCTCGCCTTAGTTTGATAAGAAGCTCTGTGTTTAAGTTGCATGAGCTATTCGACTGCAGAAAAAGTGGAGAAGCTGTTAACGGGAGGTGCCGGAGTTGGTATTTGGTGATTCTGTGGTGGGTTTTTTTTTTTTTTTTAATTTAAGCATCAGGTTTCCGTCTCTTGCAGCTGTCTTTGCTGAGGTTGGTGTGTGTGTGTTATGAGTGGGAAGGAAAGAACTAAAAAAAATATATATAAATGGGAAATTTGTAAACAACGTGAAGTTTCTTGTAAAAGTTTTCTTTACGATGTAATGACTCACTTAAGGAATACGGTTGTTTTTAATGCCTGTTTATACGTGCAGTTAGAAACTGGTGCTGTTTTCTCTCATTAATAGTCTTGTTGGCTCTTGTTTGCTTAAGGCAAAAATGCAGACTACCCATACCTGTGTTGTTTGCTGCAGATTAGCATCTGATTTTGCAATCCTTACACATCTCAAATTCCTACTGATGTAACCAGGAGTTACAAGTTCTCCAGGAATAGCGTTGGACTCTTGGTGTCATTATTTGTGAGTCTACAGTTCCCCAAAGTGTGCTAATACTTCTTAAACAGAGATAGAGTAATTTGATGTGTAAATTCTTATCTCATTAAAGTGAATTATTGTTACTGAAATGTGAATGGCGTTCTATTATCAGAAAATATTTTGTATTTAAGAGTGCTTAAGGTCAGCAAGAACAGAGAAAGGCTGATAACATCACCATAGGCTGTGGGATGGTCCTGAAATGTGAGTAAATCTTTAACTGAAAAAAGTTTTGTGAGGCATATTGGTGTTTTCCCATAGTTTAGGGCTTTGTCTAAAACCACCAATATTCAAAATAAAAAAAACCCAAAAAACAAAAAAACCAAACAACCCAAAACCCAAGCCTGACCATTTAATAAGAACTTTTTTTATTAAGAAAAAATACTGGCAGTGAGGGGGAAAATGGACAATCCA
The DNA here is from genome assembly GCA_033628505.1 of Tringa tobata. NCBI lineage: Eukaryota > Metazoa > Chordata > Aves > Charadriiformes > Scolopacidae > Tringa > Tringa tobata. The sequence goes on from JAHREE010000559.1 coordinate 3,109,795, forward strand.
TTTCATGCCCAGTCCGAAGTCTGAGCTTTTTCCTACATAGATAGCATATATATGTATGTCTATAGATTTTAATTTTAAAAAGAACTGTGGCGTCCATCAGGGACCCTATGTGGAATAAGGTTAGAAAGGGGTGCCTGACTTGGGTGTGCTGCTCGGTTCTAGGTTGATGCAATATATAAAACTACTATGCTTTAGCTTACAGAGGTTTCCTCAAATTCTATACTTTATAAAGCATTTGTCAGTATGGTGAGCTAAAATCTTGTGCTCTCTGTGATTTCTTATTTTTTCTGCTTATGATAACAGTATTGAGGCTTTTCCTAAGATGAAATGCTGTCTAGCTGCATTTAAAATACACATTTTTGCCTGTTTCTGTCTTGATTAAGCTAGAGGGAGGGTACCTACCTGCTGTCTAGTTTGACAGCAGAGTTGCATAGTAGGGTGTTCTCCTAACAGAGCCTATTTGCTCCTTCTGACTGGCTACTAAAAGGCTTTTACTGCTGCACTAACATTTTCCAAATGAAACGTTCTTGCCAGGTTCTGAAGAAATATCAGAACGAGTCCCACCTTAGACGTGCTGGAAGGAGTCCTGCGCTGTAGATTATAAACTGAAACAGTTGGCTAGAATAAGGAATTAAAGTAATCCCTGATATTAGGAGCATGGAAATGAGATGACCTTCTGTAAGATGCCCTGGGTGAGTTTCTAACCCGGTTGCGCTATAGGCGCCCCGTTGTCGCTGTTCCTCCATACCTATACTGGGCAGGAAACAGAAGAGCGGCCGTTCAGCTGGGAAACTGGAGCACGGGCTTGCAAATATTACAGACTTTAAATGCATTGTATTTTTAACAGTAGTTCGTGATTGGAATGACAGGAAGGAAATGAGCAGAAAACATCCTATTCTATCTCTATATAAAATCTTGCTTGTGAAAGATACAGTTACCACAATAATGATCGGACGCTAATTGATTCATTGTGCTGGGAGACAAGTGCTGAGCGGAGGAGCCAGCGGGGTCATTTTCTTGCTCCAGCTCCACTTTGGTTGTTTGCTGAGGAAGGGCAGGAGAGGGTTATAAAGCTGCTGCCACTACATTCAGCGCGTGTTTTTCTCAGAAAAGAAGAGACACCGCCAGCCAAGATCGCTTTCCTTTGGAAATTGTGGCTGGGAAGGGCCCCTTTGGCTCGGCAGACAAAGTGGGCAGTCAGACAGCCCCTTTCCTGAATCCCAGGCAGGCACCAGACGGCTGAAGGAAGAGAGGCACCAGGCTGAATTAGATTGCCTCCTGCTTTGGACAGTGAGGCAGAGAGGCAGGCTTAATTGCTTTGCAGCTGTTCATTTTTTCCCCTTCTCCCTCCCCTGCCCTCCTCTCCCTCCTCCCCGCTGACCCCGGCCGCAGCTCCAGCCCCAAGGAGACCTCTCCATCCTGGGGAGAAGTACCAAAGGGCTCTGCCCTCGCTTTTATCACCCTTTGCGCCTTTCCCTCGAGTCCAGCAGCAAACGGGGAGAGAAACTAAAGGGAAAAAAAGGAGTCTTCAGTGTAACCTAGTAATGTGTGGCTTTTTTCTGGGTCGGTTTGGTCAGTGGTTTCTGAACGCTGCTTGGGGCAAGGGGCAGGCTGGGACAGGGGGCTGGGCAGCGACGGGCAGACGTGTCTCGGGTGGCATCCTTTGGGTAGAAGCAGCGGGGTGTCATCTCTGACAGCTCCTGGCATCCTCTCCAGGGGCCAGAGAAACCAGGAGAGCCTTTGGACTGGCCCCCTGCGATGTGGTGCGGGATTTACCAGACCTGGGAGATTTCCACTCTGGAGCTGTGACACCAGTTATGGAGATCTCCCAGACCGGTGCCTGGCGGCGTGAATGTTGGTTAGGGTCGATTTGGTGATGCTCTCACCGGTAAAAGGGTCTCAACACCAAAATGTCCTTGACCTGACTATTGATGGAAAAGCTTTTTTGAACCTCAGAGGACTTGCAGGGGTCTCCAGCCCTCAGAAACTGGCTGAGAGCAGGCTTGCAGATTTGCATGTGTCTCATAATCCCAAACTGCCTGAACCTCGTGCTTGTGCAGGAAACGGAGTTTGTTTTCTTAATTGCTCTCCGCTCCACTCCTGGATTTAAACATTTGAAAAGGCGTTTCCGTGCCGCAGCAATGAGACCGCGGCCGGTTTCCAGCTCACCTGGTTTGCAGCGGGGGGGGGCTCTGCTCTCAGCCAGCCTTCCTGGCTCTCTTCACCTCCAGCAGCAATGTCAAGCTAACCCAATTTTGCAGCTGGTATCGAGCGCCAGAGGCAAGCTTGGTAGATGTCTCTTTAATTCCTGCACTTGTAGAATCTAGTATGTATTTTCCCTCCAGTTCCACTGACTCACGCAGCCCTTGGGGGCGGAGGCAGGGGGAGAACAAGGCGGCTGTAACCCAGCTCTAATTTACTCATCTGGTAGAGCCAGGCGTCCATGAGCCTTTCCCCTCTCTGTCCACAAAGATGGTCCCTCTCGGGAGCCTGTTTGGCCTCCCAGTTATAATTATGGCATCGGTAGTTTTGTACTTGACTGTCCTCCCAGGCTGACTGCATCCCCTCTGCCGGGGCATCGTGTCTGGGTGACAGCAGAACGTGACCTGCCCGGGGAGCCGAGGCTGGGACACGGGGGGCAGCCCCACGCTGTTGGGGACCACGGGCTGTCACAGCATGCTAATGGCTTCATACAGCACGTATTTTATGATATCCTTAACAACAGAAACCAGAACTTGGGGTACGCACTGCGGCAGGTTTCTGGCAGGTTTCTTTTACGGCACAGAACTGTGAGTGGGGTCCTTGCTCAGGGCCACCGGAGGGATGGAGGGTGTCATGCACAGCTGCCAGGTGCTTTGTGGGTCAGAGGGATTTGTGTCTGTAAGAAATGGATTTAGATATAAGGTACAGTAGCATGTAAGGGACTTTTTTTTTTTTTTTTTTTAATCTGTTCAACATGCAGCCTACGAGAGCTCTGCCAGTTAGATTTGAATTCAAACCGGCTCCACAAGCTACAAAGGCGCTTGAGCCCTCGCTGCCGGGACCGGAAACCCATTGTGGCGTCCTGATTAGTGCTGGTGAAATCGGAAACCTTTCTCGGGGCAGATAACAATCTCACAAATGAAAATATAACCTGTTAATCCTGAATTTTAACAAGGATGGTTATGCAACTCCAGGCCAAATCCAGGATGTGTCCTCTCCGGGTGCCCCTCGGTCAGAAGGGATGTGCTGATGGGGAAGGGTGGGATCGCAGCCCTCTCCCCACAGCACCCTGCTTCGTGCCCGGTCTGTGGCCAGAGGCAGGAGGAGAAGTGCTGGGGGATGAGGCTCAGTACAGGAATTAGGGTTCACATTTTGGGGCTGGCCCCTCTGAAGCTCTTGGCTGAAGTATCTGAAGATGGGACCTCTATTTGATGTTCCTCTCCATGCCAGTCACCGCTGCCAAAGGAGGGGTGGTCTGACTGGGGCTATCCATGCTTTTGCAGTCCCATAATAGTCCCCTTAATTATGGCTAACAATAGGTTCTGTTTTTTCCTATGTTAATAACAAGTTCCAGGGTATAAATAACTCTGCAATTAAAACAAAATGCCTAACGATTTACCATTTGACACCTATGCAGTCTGCCTTGGCTGTGCAAGGAATTTTTTTCTGCTGCCCTGAATACTTTATAATTGTTTTACAGAGAGCACATGGATGCTCCTGTCATTAAGAAATGCCAACCAGGGTACATTGTGGCACCAGGGAGCAGAGAACAGATCGCTCCGCCTGTGCCGAGGCCGTAGAGAGCTCTCCTTTCGGATATGCCGCCATGGTTCATTTGACTGCTTCTGTATATTGACTTTTGTTTTTTAAGAAAAACACAAACAGTCAGGATTGCTTTATTGCAGGAGCCATTAACTCCTTCAGAGACTCTGCGGTGTCTGTTGGTAAGAGCAGCACACGTGTGGCTGTGGGCTGCAGCCCGGGAACCACCTCTGCTGTGTTGGGATGTTTGCAGGCAGATGCTGCATATCCCTTGATTTGTGCGTTTGGAAGAGCCAGTCTAGATGTAAAAATACGTGGAAATGGGCCTGGGGACTCTACTCACATTGGCCAAGGAGACAGGGGCCATGAGGAGAGGGAATTTTCATCTCTGCTTTCAGTAGGGAGGCACGGAGTGCCGTCTCTCGTTTCCGAGACTGACTGTGATGTGTTTGATGTGGAGCCTGCGAATGCAGTTGCTTAAATACACAACTGTGCCTAAAAATGTAAAAATAAAAGCAGTGCTATTTTAAGACTCTAGAATCAGGGATTATAAATAGCCCGACTGGTGTGTTACTCCTGGCTGGGTGTGTCGGCCCTAAAACATCACCACAACTGTCACTTCCCTTTGAAGCAGCTCGTCAGCTAATGACGGCGGTGGTGGAGCCTCCTCTGCATTTCCATGTTCTTCTGATAAGCACAGGCCAATGATAAGATGCTCTCCAGGCTGACGTGTCTGTCACACAAGCCCTTGCTTTGCCGGCTTGGTCCTGCGAGCAGACCCAAAGGGGAATGCGGGTGGATGCTGGTGGGGAGCAGCGAGGAGCTGGGATTCGGGGGTGAAGGGAGCATTAGTGGGGTAAAGCAGAGCTCACTCTGCTGGGGACAAGCCACGGGGATGGGGCTGCTGAACCCCGCACAAAATAGTTGCGTGGTTAAGTGTGGGTTTGGGACTTGTGAGATGTGGGTTTAGCGCTCTCCGTCGTCAGCCTTCCTCTGGGGCTGGTTGGGATTCTTCTTCCTGCTCCTATCATTTAGGCTCCTCCTGTGGCCAGTGGAGGAAAAGATCTTTAGAGGGTAATTTCACCTCACCCTAATGTGCACCTCCAAGGTGTGATAGATGGTCTGTGGTGAGGGAAGCCTGGGCAACACGCTTAGGCTTAGCCCTTGTCTGCTGGAGGTATCTTTATTCTCCGTCTTTGGAAGGACCAGCAGCTGTGGTGATCCAATATACAGAAGTCTGTGAAGCTGAAAGTCATATAGATACCTTAAATAGCTGACTTCTGCCTCAGAAAGCATTTTTGTTTCTGTCTGTTTTTCCAGTGCGGTGGCTGGAAAGAAGTATCTTTGATGGTGTTCCACCGCCTCGGTACCGCTGGGGGCTGGGGAACAGGCTCTTCTCTGGTGGCTATTTCCGAGAGGAATTCTGGCTGACTCCTGCACCCAGTAATGATATGTTTATTTGCAATATATGGAGCCAGGAGTAGTCTCTGGGATGATAGGGATCGGGAGACTAGTAAACAAAAGAAGGCAAGGTTGGAACTCAAACTGTAAGAAGACTTGTTTGGGTCTAAAGAAAACAACCATAAAACCAAATAATGATGGTGTTCAGAAAGGTCGGCAGTGGTGTATCTCAGGACAAGGGGCAAATGCATCTGCCGAGCCCCTGCGCTGGTAGGATGCCAAAATCTGGGTGATTCTTAGAGGGAGCTCTAAGCAGCCTGTACCCTGGAAGTGAAGAAAAGGGAGCTTGTTGGCTGCTCCTTCTTTTCATAATAGATAGAAATGGGCCAGGAATCTCTTCTGGTGTAGCTGAGTCTTCCCCAGAAAGGGGGAGCTTATTTCATGTTCTCAGTGGAGGAAAGCTTGCAAACAGGCTGTGTCTAGCATCTCCAAAAGAAGCAAAACACCCTGGTGTCTGAAGGTTTCCCGGAGTTTGCGCCGAATTCTTCCTCTGTGACCTGCTTGTAATGCGGAGGCTCCGTGTCCTGACATGATGCTCCCCTGGTGCAGAACAAGCCACTTGTATTTTATGGTGAAAGAGAAGGTGATTTCCATCAAGAAATGAATGGGGGTGACAGTGGTGACAAATACAGATCTTATGGATTCAAAACCAAGAAGCTGACAGCTCCATTTTCAAACCCAGATGTCTTGAGCTGACCACCTAGAAATGGTATTTTGGCAATCTGCTGACTGCAGTGGGCACCTGCCTTCTCCGCACTGCTGACAATCAGGGGGCTGGATTCTCGGGGTGGGGAGGGGGCTGGACATGGGTACAAAAAGTTACAGTAAGTGCCAGGTCAAAAATTTAAGCCTTCGTCTGCAAGTTGTTGCTTCAGTCTGAAAATGGGGACTTCTCCCATTGCTGGCTGTGGTCAGAGCTGCTCCTGGAGGGCAGTAGGAGGACTGATTTAATGCTCCGTGTCTTTTTCCTTCTACGCCGAACTCTCAATGATGCCTGCATTTCACTGCCCATTAGCAGGGCGTGCGGTGCGGGGCCCGAGACCCCTGGGGTGCCAGGAGTGCCCCGATCTCCTCTGCCCTGTCCCCGGGCTGTCCTTACAGGGACGTGTGGCTCCGCGAGGACGCGCACACACGCACCGCGAGGGCAGGGAGAAGCTGGGTTTGCTTTTCATTCCTCCCCCCGCCGCCTTCTTTTCTATAATCATTGCAAAACAGGAACAAATGAGTGTGTCACTTTAAACCATGAAACCACTTAGTCTGTAAAGACAGATTTGGCGTCTTTGTGCTGGCAGTGACAGGCCAGCGCGGCGTTCCATAGTGATCCCACTGTTCTCCCTCTGCCCCGCACCCCGCCGCCGCTCCCCGCCCCCCTCCCAGATTTGCTCCGTGTTTGCCTGCCTCTGTTTTTGTGGTTGGTAACCAGCAAAAGAATGGAATGGATTTAATGATTTGTTGGCTGCGGTGCCGGCGTGATTAAGTCAATAAAGCTGCAAGCTGAAAACAGACAGTGTAGTTACAGTATATGACTTTAACCTTGTTAATGCATGTTTATGTCCTCCTGCCCACTGTATAGCTGTACGTTGCATAAAGAAGATCTGACCAATCTTTAACCCATTAAATAATTCATAAAGTGAGAGCAGACATCAGCTACTTGCGGAGCGGATCAGTAACCATGGGGTCAGCAATAACTTTGGCTCCCTGGACCGTATCCAGCATGTTTAAACTCCGGTGATGTCACCAGGCAAGCTTCTAACCTTAATCATTTGGATGGGAACAAAGGGAAGTTAACCGTTGACGCGCGGTGTCTCCGCGGAAGACACGCTCGCGAGAGCTCTGTGACATCTCTGCCTCGCAGGGAACAGGGACTGGCTCCAGCCTCCTCGTGTCTTCTACACGCTTCCCTCTTCCCTTACAGCAGAACCGTGGCTGGCCAAATCTCCAAAGGCACGTGTTTCCTAGGCTCCTAGTATCTTCAGCGGCAGAGGCGCCAAAATCCCACAGAATTTCAGGGAAACGTTGGCTGACTGGAGAAGATGGTATTCGGAGGCGTGGGTAAATTTCATCGTGGGTAAATTTTTCATCGTGGGTAAATTTTGAATGGAAAGCGTCTCCTGCCGTGCAAATGACAGGGAAAGGACAGACAATGGGGATGGAAGGGGGCAGAAACCAGGGATGCGGGAGAGGATCTGGAGGGAAGCAGGGCTGCTCTCACCGCAGTGAAAGCTCCCAATGAAATATCAAGCAGGCCTTGTAGAAAATCCTAGGATTCTCACCCAAGGGATCCTCCAGGTGCAGCGACGTCCGTAGTTGTTGCAGTGGCCTCTTTTGCTGGCACGTAAGGGGCAAGTCATGGGATCACAGGGCATGTGGCCGGGACACGCTGCGCTCCACTGGTCCGTGCAGCCAGGTTAGAGGCCCCAGGGGACCATTACGAGTTGGTGTAGTTTAGTGCTGCTCTGAGATGCGACCAGCTGCGGCCGGAGCTGCAGGAGAGATGCAGGGAGGAGGACACAACAGAATCTTGTATGTGGAGTGAACCAGAAAAAGCCCTTCCACCTCTCACTGGTGAGCAGAATGGAGAGCAATTCCACTGCAGGTCTTTGGGGTCACAGCCTGACGGCATGGGAGAGGCACTGTTTCAGGGGGATGAAGACATAATTCTCATACTGCCCCAGGAACTGACCCTCATCTTCCTATTCGTTGAGAAACTTTCATTCCTTTTTGGGTGAAACTGAGACAGAGAGAGAAATGGAGTTGTCCATAGTCATCTGAAGAAACTACGCGTGATGGAACTGGAAGCTGAACCTGGTCATGTGAGCCTGAGTCCACGTGGCCAGCTTTTATCCTGTGACTCGGTCATGAAACAAACTCACCTTTCAAGATCGTCTCCTTTAGGGGTGGCTTGGGAGTTCACCTTTAATGATCCCATTTTCTGTGCCTCCTTCTGGCAAATTGCATGCTCCCAGTCTCATGAGCTAACCCCCCCACTGTGGGACCAAAGGGACATTTCGCTGGTGCAGGTAAACCCATTGGAGGCCCGTGTGCCTGTCTGCACAGCATCCATCCAGGTGTGTTTACAAACAGACCTCTACGATGTAGGTGTCTTCATGTCTAGGACTGTTGGGGCTATTAAAAGCATGCAGGTAGAAGCTCTCGTACGGTTATTTGTGAGCCAGATGTCTGCGTACAGCGGAGCGTATCTCAGGATCCACTACATCAGCCCAGTAGTGAATTTTCCAGGTGCCAAAAGATGCGCACCTTGAGTTGGAGATTGGAGCAGGGACCTTCAGTCTGCTCTTGTCAGCATCTGCAGCCTGAGACCAGGGGGAAACCGACCCCCAGAGCTAGTGCTGATTATTCTCAATCACTCAGTTATTCCCTGTTGCTTTATGATTGTGCTAATAAGGACTCTCAAATTAACTTATCCTGGGGTTTTTTTTGGGGGGGCGTGTTGTTTGGTGGGCTTGAGTTGGTTTTGCTATAACCCAGAGAAGCAGTGTCTGCTTTGGAGAAGATGCCCCAGAATTTAGGGCAAGTCAAATCCAAGTAGAAAGTCCATGTTCCGTTTTCTTTGTTTTTAGCTTGGAACGTTGTGTGATGCACCTGAAAACCTTTCCTTACCGGTCTATTGATTTCAATGAATGAACCCACGTACACCTAGTGATGTTTTATTATCACTCACCCACCATAGGGTATATAGCAGCTGATAATTTTTGAGCATTGACTGCATTTTTTTTTCTGCTTGATGGAAAAAAGAGTCGCTCCGAGCGTATGCTAATGCTGAATGGGGGGGTCCCAACTTCTGACCCATAGCTAATATCCTACAAGTCACATGAAGCTACCAAGGATTCTTGAGCTGGAGTTCGAAATGCCTATGTTATCAGCAAATAAACACCATTAATTGCTTCTAATATGTCATGGAGTGGTTAAATGACAAGATCCTTATTAATATGCGTGTATATCAGCCTTTTCAGTGTGTGTGAGGGGGAGTACGAAGTGGTAAAATTATTTAAAATTAGTGGGGAATATTTACAGGAAGGCATAAAGAACTGTCAGTTGAGGAAAGCAGCATTTTATGTTCTTGTCCCGGATGACCTTGCTCCAAGGACAAATCAGAGCTTGATGAAATGAAGCTGCAGATGGCTAGTGATCTCAACTCTGTAATAATGAAATGACACAAGAAAAAAATGAGACATCTACAGTTTGTAAATACAATCTGAATGGAAGGGGAGAAAAGGAATTTTTAAGGGGAGATTGAGTTGACTTGGTTACAGCAGTTCAGCTTCGGGTGTTTTAATAATAATTTCCATTTAAAAAAATAATAGAATCGCTCCTTGTTCCTCACACTCAAGGTCACCTTAATAAATTTTCCTTTTTAACATGTCAGTATCTTGGTTTTAAAAATTGGATCATGAGGGCTACCTAGTCACAGCCTAATTTCTATCCATTATTTTAGCATATTATTTATCAATGGATTTTGTTTTCTAAGTTGTGGTGGTGATTTTGGGCACCTGATTGGGTAGATGATCTGATATAACCATTTGAGGTGTTTGAATAGTTTTATCTGTCAGGAAGGAGCAAGTTTGCAAGAGGTTTAATATTGAAAAAGTGATGTGATACTTTGTGCCAGAGCAGGCTTTCTTTGTGCACTTACATGAGAAATCAGGAGCATTTACTGTTGGGTTTTGCATGTGGGCAGGTTTTCATGCAAAGGGCTTCTCAGAAGCGGTTGGGCAGCCAACTGCTATTGAAAGTTAACAAGACTCGGGCATCTGCCTCTGCGGATTGAACCTTTGCATGAAAAGGAAAAAGAAATTCATGAAAACATTAACTTAGAGAAATCAAGGGATTTGCAAATCTCTGTGATCTAGACCACCTCACTGCAGTTCACAGAGCTTTTCAGGAATGGGCAGGTAGAGAACTGATTTCTCCCATTAGCTCAAGATTTCCTGACTTTCACTAGAGTGAAATCTTCCCTTTTCTTTTTTTTTTTTTTTTGTCAGATATTTTCTGCTCTCCCTAATACATAAATTCACCAGCCAGTCACTGTGTTTCTCTGTAGCAGCTTCTGCAGGGCGCTGAGCTGACCTGGCTCCTTTTGAATCTCATCGACACCTCTGAGAGCGTGCCTTGACATAACACAAGGATTACTTGAGTCAAACCTCTTTATAGATACGAGATGTTGTAGTTTGTCATCACAGCCAGCGCAGCCTTGCAGAGACAGGCAGAAGGACTACCAGCTGAAATTGGGTGAGATAAATACAGTTTTAGATTATCTCATTGAATTTATAGGCAAGCTGCCCTCCATGGGAACAAGAGCGGGGTGTCAGGGGTTGGAGAATCATGATAGCTCTACAAGCCAAATATAAATATTTTGTTCTTTGCAGAGAATTCAATTTTGGATCCTGACTATATGTTACATAGACAGGTACAGAACACTCACCTCTGCATCTTTGGGTGTATACACGTAAAAACAATAACGGCTGCAGTTTATGTTAAAATACAGTGGTATAAAGACTGGTGGGGCCGAGTCTCCAGCCCCCGAGCATCGCTGTCAGGTTGAAGAGCTGTGTGTTAATATTGCTGGTGCCAAGGTCCCGCTGCCATGGGGGGCCTGGCAGACCCCCTGTGGGTCCTGTCCTGCTGAAAGGTTTGCCTTTCACTCGGGGATGGTGGAGCAAAGCTGTTCTCTGGGCTGCCTTCACCCATGGCCTGGCAGTTTCTCTGGGCCAAAGGACCTTTTTGCAGGGGAACTGCTGTTGCTGGAGTCCTGCTCGTGCCTCCTCACAAGCACGGCAGTCCCTGGGAGGATGTGTGTGTCTGTGATACACCAACTCCCCCATCCCTGTTGTGCCTCAGGCTCTTGGCTGCTTCCAGAGCCGTTTCCCATGTTCCGTCTAACAATGTGTGCTGGTAACAGCATCACAGCTTGATTTCAACGTGCCTGCTAAACGTGGATGCATTTCCATCGAAGAGAAAAATTGCTGTTGCGATAATTCACTCTGGATTTTGTGTCGTTGTGTTGGTCTGATTGCTGCTGCTCTTCAACAGCACGTTTTGATGGATAGAACCAGCTATGAAAATATTGGTAGAATCTTTGCACAAAAGACTGATTCGATTAATTGATTGATTCAATTTTTTTTAAGAGAGCAAGTGGACTCAGTTTCCATCTTGTTAAAATTCTGGGTGCATTTTTAAAAGCACTTTGGATTCTTTGATGGGATTTTGTTTTGTTTTGAACAGCAGGCAGCATAAGAGCAGCTATAGGGAAATTAGTGTTTCATCTACTTTGCTTGAAGGGGGTATATCCTGATACAATTGCTAGCCAGGTGTGGTGATCTTGTCATTGCTCTTAGCAAAGAAGGAGAACTACCTTTGAAGGAAGCCATGCGTACTCGTGCCGTGTGAAAAGAAAGAAAAACTTAAAAGAACTTCTTTTTTTCAAAACAAAACCGTATACTCATGGATCACGTACAGTCTTCAAACAAAGCCTTTTTCTGACTGACAGCCCCCAAGATAAGCTTAGAAACTTGAATCTGGTAGCATTTAACATGCTTCTATATCAAGTAAATGGGTGAAAGATGGGTAAAAAGAAAGATCCACTGAGCTGCACAGTTTGTTTTATCAGTGTTCATACATTGTGTTAAAACAAACAAGCAAACAAACAAAAAGCTTTGGAGCATTTCTGAACTGAAAGGCGGTTTTATCTTGAGGAGCATCTCTGAATTGTGAGCGGAATAGAGGAGAGAAAAAAGACAGAAAACTTGCAAAGAGCAAAGGGAGAATTTTGTTAAAGGCAAGAAGCAGAGGTAAGACGTGTACGTCACCCCCAACTTCTATGTGAAGCAAAGGATCGTGGCACCTCACAGACATCACGCTCTTGAGCGGGCTGACACCATCATGATCATGTCAGCCCGCTCAAGAGCGTGATGTCTGTGAGGTGCCACGGTCATTCTGCCAAACCATGACCCTGGATTTTGTTTGCCTTGTTTGTATGCTTTGGCCAAGCAGATTCACCACTGAAGTATCTACTTGGATTAACAGCAGTGGAGGTAACGATCCTGCTTTGTTAAGGTGGCATCATGGTTTCCTGTGGGGCCACGCAAGGTTATTAGACACCAGGAGTCTACCTGTGGCTTTTAGGTAGATCTGAACATGAAACTCTTACAACCACACAATTCTATGGGGAGAGCCAACTTTAATAGTGCTTAGTTTGGAGTATTTGTAGAGTTGTTGTGCCTAGGAGCCTTGGTCCTGGACTTCAGAGTGAAGTGCTGCCCAGGCATGAAAGCTCCACCAAGGAGCTGGAGCGCACCTACTGGAGAGGAGACGGTGCACCATCGGGCAGGCGGGAGCACAGGGGAACACAGGGGCAATAGTTTGAAACTGGTATTTGCATTTCCTCAGCAGAGCACAGAAGTCCCCATATGTAACAGATGTTCTCGAAATACAGAACAAAACTGAGTTAATGAAACTTCACCCCACCCCTGGAGAATAGCTGTCCCCGCTGTGAATATGGGTCCACCTAAAGTCCCTGCCGAGCAGCCGGGGCCTCGGAGCGGAGCAGGAGCACGAGCACCGGCTCCTCTCGAGTCCTGGAGCCATCTCTCTCCTCTCGGGTTGTTTTTTGGTTTGTTTTTCAACTGTGCAATATCTTCATAAACACTTCGAGCTGAGTTATCTTCGGTTATATATATTTTAAAAAAATGCTGGAAAAACCAGTTTATCCCTTTCTTGTATTTACCACAAACATCTACCCTGAGCGACCCATTTATTGGGTTTTTTTTTTCCTTTTATTCTGGGGTGCTGTGGCTCATCTCAACAACCCTTCTGTTTTAAGCTCTGTAATTACTGGATGCAGCTGGATGCCCCATTGAAAATGGAGGGAATGGTTCTCAAATCAGCAGTGTCTTTTGAAATGGAAGAAACTTTTTAAATGCAGGTATTCTGGGCATTTTTAATTGGCCACGTTTCTGTTCTTCCACTGCTGCTAAGGCTTTCAGTTAGGAAGTGCAGTTCTTCCCCGACTCTGCAAATATCTACCGAAATTTGCAAAGCTGCCTGTCTCTCTCAGTAACCTTGCTGTGACCTGGTTATCTGTTAGAACCACAAAGAATTCAGTCTCTAATTAGTCCATCTGTTAACTATTGAAATTCATGGCTTAGTTTTATTGTCTGGGTCTGTAACATAATGCTGAATGGTCTCACCTGGCAGCTTATTTCTTATAAAGCAAATGTGCCTTTCCAAGAGCCATTTTGGTGCAGATAACTGTCTTTTCAGCATTGGACAAATGACTCTGTCTAGCAGCCTGCAGTCCCCTTCATGCCCTCACTGAAATAAATTGTGCATCTCCAACAGCTCTGGGCTTAAGTCAATAAAATTTAACATGTACATTTCTTTGTTTTATTCTTTGGAGTTGCACCGTAAGAGCAGATGGGAAAGTTTAATAATGATAAATGAGTTTAGTGTTTTCACATAGTCCTAAAAAACAATGAATGCTCTTTATTAAAGATCAGAGGGATTTTTACATATTTGCCAAAGAGCGATTAAAGCTCCAGCTCAGATCCTCAGAAAGTCTTGCTTTTAAATGCTTTTTGGACTGTTTGTTAATGAGGATTCAGAGGAATTAGGGGCCATAAATTTCTTCATTCTCACTTAAGTGAAGCCACAAAGTGATTACTGGATATATAACTAAGAGCTGAGGGCTGGAGTTTATCAAGAGTGTTCACACAGAACAATTAATCTCTGCGCTTATTTACTGCAGTTGTGCATCTCGTACGGAATCGGATGATGGGGCTGGGCAGGTCCAGCTCCTCAGCGGGTTTTTAGAAGGATGTATATTCATAAATATACGTGGTAGGTAGGTCTCAGTGGGACTGTTGGCACGCTTTGCACCGAGCGTGTGCCTGAACGTTTTGTTGGACCAGACCCTGCTCTCGACCACTGGACGCAGTGATCTGCAGATGCCTTTGCCCAGCCCCAGCCGTTGTGCACAGACTGGGAGGGACTGGTTTCACTGGGCTGGGCAAACGGCTTTTACAGTCCTGGCGGTGGCTGGGTGCTGACACTGACAGTACACGTCCCTGCAAACCTCCAACCCGACTCTTTCCTCCTTGCTCTCGAAACTAGTGCATGAGATACTAAGCCAAAGCCACGAAGCTTAGCCCCAGTGCCTTTTTGAACAGAAATTGCCACACTGGGAGCCCAGGGAGGGCTGCGGGAGCTCGGGACCTGCTGTGCCACAGTGTGCCTGGCAACAGAGACATGCTCTCAAACACGTGCTCTCCAATTCCAGGCCCGCCTGGCGGGCTGTTTGGTTAGGGATTCTGCCCGTTTGCTGTTTTAATATGAGTTTTTGGAGGGAAAAATGTCAAAAAATCTGATACCTACGTGCAAATGCATTTTTTTAAAGTTGAAGAACGGGAATCCCCTGTAGCCATCTGTGTCTCCAGCGTAGCTTATGGCTGGCTCAGCCACACGACCCTTCGGGTGCAAACACCCGCTTCCATCGTTCCCAGCTTCGACACTAGAACCCTCTCCTTGCTACCTTTCTGGATTTTAAAATGGGATAGTCCAAACTATAGACAAGTTAAGATTATGGCTTGTTTGGCTTGGCCTTAGTATGGGAAGGAAAATGATTTTTCTTGAGGAGTGATGAAAAGGAAAAATGTTTAAAGTTCATTAACCTTTGGTACAGATAGCAGTGTCCTTTAGACTACACCAGAGCTATTCTTAGTCGTGACGTTTAGGTGGTTGTTTTTTATTGTAAGGGAATACAGTAGTTCCCACTAGTGGTGAAAAGAGAGAACTTTTTCCTTTTTCTTTTTTTTTTTTTTCTTTTTTTGGCTTAACCTAAATGTGAACTGTAGAAGGCAAGATTTTGAATTAATTCCTTGTCTTTCCATCTATGCTATTTTGTCCTAATTTCCCCAAAAGCAAAATTTATATGTATAGATTGTTTCTTTACTGGCTAATTATGCAACTTTGCTCTGAAAAACTCAGCAACCCATTCTGTGTATCTGCAAATGAACTTGGGTGATTGTCATTATTGCTATAGGGGGCCTGCAGAAAGTCCTGTGTAATTAAGCTGTTGTACTGCCGCAGCACAAGAGCCGCAATTAGAAATGTGATTTACACTTCTTTACCATTAATAATATGGAAAAATCAACATTATTTTCTTGATGATGCTTAGGAGAAATTAGAATGAGGTGGACATGATTAGGAAAAGAGAGTTTAATGTTATGACTTGTTAATGCAATAGCCCTGAGCGAGACATCAGAATGATTGTCCTTGCACTAAACTCATTTGCTTCAGTAAGCACAGACCCTCTGCACGCAACAAGACAAGTTTGGAGGAAATTGGATAGATGGCAGGGATTTTGGTGGTATGAACATTTCAGTGTCTTTCATGTGCAGAGTACACAAACCGAATCCCTGCACTTTCAAATATTCCCCTGGAGGCAATCTGCATTATTCAAAGCTTAACTGTGGCTGCAGAATCCTGTCTGACATGAAAGCAGAGTGCTAGCTTTACATGAACTTTCATATTTACATCTGTAGTAAATCATATTTACTTTTTTCCCTCCCCTCCCTCTTTTTCTGTGGGAGAGAGGGAGTAAAATGGGTAGGAGGGAAGGGGGAGGAGGGGAGATGTCCAGCAGAATTGTAAGCAAAGGACCAGTAATAAAGTCTGGTCTTACGAGGCTACCCATGAATAGGAATGATAATGAGAGCAGTGATGAGCTGCAGGTTTGTGTCTTTTAGTAAATTATCTAGCAGGCATTTACATTTCATCAATTGTGCTTTTGCATAATAGACCAAAGTGCTACAACAAAAGGAGGCACCATAAAAATGAGTAATTTCAGTGCCCTTCTTGGTAATTGCTCTTACGGAGAATATCTTGGAAAGAGTTGGGTGATTCCTCATGGTGAAGCTGCTGTGGAAAGGTGCCCCAGGCCCGAGAAGCTTGCCTGGTGACAAATGCCTCCCAAGGCTTTCTTCTGGCCACACTGAAGCATGGCTCGTATCCTGTTTTCTCCATCTGAGCATGCTTCTAATTGTCAGATGTCAAAAGGCAACAACCATTTTCTTCTTGCTTATCTCCTGATAACATTGATTCTCAAACAAAGGATGTGGGCTTCCATTCTGAAAACAAAGGAAGCATGGCCTGGCTAAGGATGCTGGATATAATATACATACTTCTCCCTGCCAATAATAACAAAACATCATAAATAATGTAGAAACTAGATGTGCAAATGGAGAAAAGGGAATACACTGGTACTGCTGTGCCTGGGTACAGCACTTACAGAATCTTGTCTTCAGTGAGGCCTTGACTTCTTCCTTCATTTTTCTCTTGTATTTCCCTGCCAGCTTCTAAGGTGTTTAGACTTAAGTATTTTTTTTTAATTCTTTTTCCCTTTTGGGTTGTTTCTTTATTGTGTTCTTGTGAATATTTTTTTTCTCTTCTCCCCACAATGCCCTTTCTTTGGAGGCAAGTCCTTGGGTGGTGTAAGTCACCTTGGGTGGTGTAAGTTTCATTGAGGACTTACAGCAAGGCCAGTCTGCACCAGCCAGGGGTCAGACCCACTGCGTTACTGATTTGTGCCTGGCTGCGACCCTGCATTTTCGCATGTTCTCCTCTCCTTTCATTCCCCTCTTTTCTCTGATCACAGAACCCACAAGAACCACTTCAATCCCAGGTCCACGTCTTCCCCGTCTTTCCATATTCCTGGTCTGATAGCATCTTTTCCCTTCTTCTGCCTTCGGTTTGCTGTTTTCTCTTACTGTAGGCTTCTCTTTTATATCCAATTGCCAAATCCTGCCCTGATGCAACTTTTCTTTCCTTATGTCTTTCAGTGTAACAGTTGGGGAACTGGTGGGAAATGTGACGCTTTACTCACATCTCTTCTGCCAGCCAGGCAGCCATGTGACTCCAAGTAATGGTAGTGAATCAGTCCCGTAGCCTTGGGCTAGTCACAACGAATTTTGGATTAACCTTTTGCTTCTCTCACTTCTTGTCTTGATCCTCAAAAATCAGCGCAGTCCCCTGCCCCTCGCTGTCCTCACTGTGACACGTGGGTCCCTGTGAATCCACAAGGGGTTTTGGCCTCGGGACAACCAAAGACCGGAGAGAGGGCATCAGCAGAGAGGATAAGGGCTTCTGTTGTTATCTCCCTGATGAGATTAATTTTCTTTTTTCATCTTTCTTGGCAGGATCAAAATGCTGGAATTGTTGCCAGACTTCAGGAGCCGGGCTCCATCCCAAGCGGAGGCTCTGTGCCGGCACCAGCCACGGTGAATGGGTACACGATGAGGAACCATTTACTGAAGCAGCAAATAATGAAACGGCAGCTGATGCAGGTGCGATGCCGAGTGCCTCTGTGGGTTCCTGTGCTCTCCACCTCACTGGGAAGGACAGGACTAACTGGAATGGGGAAACCACCAGTCAGCAAACACTAAGGAGTGACCCTGGAATTGCTGGGTTGAGTCAGACTAGGGCTGTGGTGAGTCTAGGATGTCATGCCCAGGAGAGGCCAGGGCCAAGGGCTGCTCAGCAAGTCCAAGTGCAGATCTGCCCACTGGTGTGCAAGGGAAGGATTCAGTCACCTCCGTATCATTGCCGTCCTCCTTGGTCAGCCACGAAGTTGGGAGGGAAGACGCAGAGAAGGGAGGCTTGGACAGTGAGTCAGCCCCAGGAGAGATGTTCTCCATGCTTGCCTTTCTCTCTGGCTCCCTGGGGATCTACCAGGGGATCTGTCCTGGACTTGGCTGTAACATGCTGTGAATGAGCAGGGATGGGGGAATCCCACAGTCCAGTTGGGTGAGGCAGCATTGAACACGTGCCTCTGACTTTCTGAGTGCACTGCTGGATTTGGGTCAAAGAGGCTCATTTCTTTGGATGGGAAATGAGATGAGAAGTAGCTCAGTAAAACCCTCAGCCAAGTACTGTCCTGCTCCTTGATCAAACTCCCTTTCAAAACCAACTCTGCCTCCTTGTCATCAGTTGGCATCGAGCTTATCTGTGCTGCTCTAAGACAGCGGGAGTTCAGCCAGCCTCAGCTTCCACCATCCACGGAGAGTTCCCCAGGTGCTGCACTTCACTCATAAGCTGGTGAACACCACAGCCTCCATGTTCATCCAGCTCCCCTTGGGCCGCCTGCGAAGTGTGGGCTGAATTCTGCACTTCCTGATGCTGGGCTGTTGTCAGGACACCTTTGCAAGAAGGGGCATGGGAGCAATTAAGATCTGGTCTCAAATGAACTGTCCATACTGAGTCTCATCAGAGGGCTGTGTGTGTGTGTGTGTTTGGGAGAGGTTGTTAATGATGACAGTGGCTACATTTCAGGTGTAGTTCAGGTGCTGCTATTCTGGTTTGTCAAGAGGCTGCAACTTGACTATTATCCCCTTTGTTTTGCAGGAAAAGCAGAGACAAAACATGCTGGGAGTAACATCTGAGCAGAGGAGTTTGTTTACAGCTCAGCAGATAAATCAGTTTCAAGGTAAGGAGGGAAACGACGTGCTGTGAACAGCCTCGAGGAGCCAGGGCCTGGGGTCTGATTAAACACAGGGCACTTAATGATTCTTTGCCCTGAAATACAAGCATTTCACATTTTGTCCCATGCCATGAGATCTGCCCGTTTCCTTATTGCTCCAGGAATGACTCTGTGACAAAGAACACGGAGGAGGGGCTCATGTAATGAGAGAGAGAGACGGAGCAGCCGCCTTTAAAGGCTCTGCCGTGATTCCGGGGTGAACATGCGCTCACCGACTAACGTGTCTGTCTGTCTGTCTGTCCGCAGCCGTGCAGCAGCCCGTTCCCACCGACTGCAGCCAGGTGATGCCGGCTCCTCCGCCCAACCACCGCATGCTGCCCTCCAACCCAGCCATGCTCCAGAGCACCCTGGGCTCCGCGGGCATGGCCCCCGCCAGCGCCAGCCAGAGCAGCGGGACGATGGTGATGATTCCACACAACCCCGGCAAGCAGCAGGGCATTTTCCCACCTAATTCTGACTTTAACATGCCGCTGCGGCCGAGCCAGAACTCGCTGGGCATGAACTCGGGCTGCCAAACGGCGCATAGCCACTCGGCTGCGCGGCCGGGAATGCCGATGGCAGGCTTCAGCTCTGGCTCCTTAGCAAACCACTCCGCCACTCAGCAGCACTTGAGGCAGCCGAGCGTGCCGAGAATCCCTAACGTCTACCCCAACTCGTCTGCCCAGATGTGGACGCCGACCGCTGTGCCGAGGATGCCCGGTCAGAGCCAGATGGAGACCAGCATGCAGCAGTTCTCCGGTAACGCCCTCTTCTCCAAACAGAACGTGAGAGCCAGCGCGCCGGGGCAGCAGTTCTCCCAGCCGGCGGTGGTGCCGCCCAACCAGATCGCTCCCGGCGTCCAGGGCAGGCAGATGCAAAAACTGAGCATGGGACAGTCCGGCCAGGGCATGAGCTCAATGAGTAATCAGAACTTGAGACACAATTTAACCAGAGGACCCTTGCCAGCTATGAATGTGATGAAATCCATGCCCCAAGGAGTGTCTGGGTTTAACCAGCTGGCTCCTGCCTCGGGCCTGGGTCCGCCCGGCTACCCCTCCCCGGGCCAGCCCCCCGACGCCTTCGGCAGGATGGGGGCCGGTGCCGAGCTGCCGCAGTATGACTTTGTGTCCCAGCACAGCAGCGCCGTGGGGCCCGCCGGCTGCAGCGACACGGACTTCCTCGACTCCCTCATGAAGAACAGCGGCAGCAACGACGAGGAGTGGTTGAACAATCTGACAATGATAGACGACATTTTGGGACAGCACGCTCAGAGCTCCGGCCACGTCTAGCTGGGAGAGGAGCAGTCTCTCCTTGTAAATAACATACGTCTGACTTCGGAAAATAACAGACAAGCCGTGAAAGCCGCCGCCTCTTTCAATACGGAATGAATAGACTCAGCCAATTCTTTGCCTGCATCAAAGTTTAATATTGGCAGTTTTTCAGATGACTGTATATATTTGAATATTTTGTAAATTATGTTTTCCTAAACCTTAAATGTAGAAGTATTTATACTTCTTTGCTGGACTGTTTGTAAATAAATCTATAGCATAACTTTTGGTTTTATTATAGGGATTTCATTATACCTTGTTATAAATATGCAAATAATATTGTTAGTTTCAGTAATACTGTGTATTACAGCATAAAATACTTATGTTTTTGACATAACTTAACACATGAATTAGGGGTGTCATTGCAACCAGACTCAGCGGAAATCAAATGTGGCATCTGTTCTCTCATATCAAGAGGAAAGATTGAGAAGTTGTGTTAAAAAATAAAATCCATAAAAGGAGCTGCCGATTCCCTCAAAGCTCAGTCTTTCAGCCCAATTCTGGTGTCTGGGTCCCCTCCGGGCTCCGGTGCATTCAGGGACCTGCCCACAGAGATCCGTTGTGCGAGATCCCGGGCAGGTTCTCAACTTGATACGCTCCCGTCGGGGGGTTCAGGGGTGACAAGGCCTGGTCCCTTGTCCCTCAGGGAGTGTGTGTGTGCGGGCAGCGCACACGGGGGGCTCCGGGGGCACTGCCCGCCCCGGCAGCGAAAGGGCAGCTCTGGTTCGCACACCTCTGCCATGTATGTTTGTAGTGTACAGGTGATTTGTTCCTGGTTTTAAGGCTTTTCATAAGTTCTGTTTTAATGTGAGACTTTTTTTCAGGGGAAAAGTCTATAAACATGAATAGTTAATTTTTGATGTTTTTCTGTCAGCTACTATTGTCCTATGTATATTTAAGAGTCTGTTTATAAAAGATTCACTGTACTGTAAACTTCTTAAAATGTTCATACTTTGTGTAATCATATTTTAATAGTCACGTCATACTTCGCAATACATTTGTAATATAACGTCAGCTTCAAGCACAGAATGTTTTTTTCTTCATACCATAATAAACTGCCAGGGGAAAATTGCATATACTTTATGTGCTCATTTCTCAGCTACAACATCTCGTACCTGCAGATATTTGAATTAATTTGATTTGTCCAGGATGCTACGACGTCAATATAATAACATGTACAAATGCGTGTGTGCTGTTAGTAGGAGAAATGGGCTAGACGAAGAATTGAAGCAGGCTTTAATTTTATTTTAAGATGGCTTTTCTTAGGGCCGCTCTCCTTTTCCAGTGTAATTATAGGTGAATGTGAAATTAATCTCTGTTGGGTTGGTTTTTTTTTTCACATAGCACCACGTGTATGTCAGTGACAGTTCTTGTTTCTAAATGCCCGTATCAGTTGGTTCATCAGAAACCAAAGCCGAGGTGCTGAGGGGGGCTGGTTCAGCGGTGGTGGACACGGCGTGTCACTCCTTGGACAGAGAGCTGGTGCCTGCCCTGGGGGAGCCCAGGTGGCAGCAGGGGTGGGAAGAAACAGGAAAATTTTAGCAATCTGAAATAAATGCACAAATAGAATCTGTAGCTAAAATTGCCTCGTTTAAACAGAGCCAGACGCCGCCCCAGGTTCCTAGCAGGGGTGGAGAAGATGTGTGGTGCTGCCCTTTGCCCGGGGCGGGCTAGGGGGACAGCCTGAGGAAATCTCCTGTGGGGGGGAAGCTCTCTCAAAGCGGTCCATGCTGGAGGGTCTGGCAAGGTTGTCCCCACCTGGGAGTGGGTCCTTCTAGAAGCCTTTTCTCTAGAGCCAGGTGGCAGAAAACAGCTCCTGAAGTCAAGAGCGCGAGGGGACAGTCAGGGTGTGAAGCAGTTGGGGACAAGCTCTGCTGCTGGTGCTCAGGTGGGCAGGAGACCTCTCCCAAGCACAACCACCCTGGGCCTTGTCCGAGATCCCTGTGGCTTCATGGTGGCAAAGACAGGTCCTCACAGTGCAGGACCCTCTGAGGGGAATGGCCCCCAACCGGTTCCATCTCGAGAATGGCACGTCCTTGCCCGAAACCAGGGTGAGGAGCCCGTTTTTGCAGCAAAGGCAACCAGCCCCACCAACCAATTGCCCGAAACGGGCTGTAAGACTCGGCAAACGTCTGAATGAGACAGAAAGGCCTCCTCGCCCCCAGACGCGGGGAGGGGGAGCAACGCCTGCGAGTCCGTCTGTGGCGAGGACAAAGGTGAGTTTGTTTGGCCGTGAAAACTGGCACCGTGACAGCAGCTCCTCTGTCGCGAGCTGTGTCCTGCCGGGGAGCGGGGCTGGCGGCGGCCGGCCCCTCGCTCTGACCACAGCTCTGGGAGCCAGCAGCGCCGGACCCCCCCCGGGCGAGCAGCACGGCCGTCACAGATGGCAGAGAGGGCCACTGCCCACACGCTCGGCTTTAGGATATTAATAAACACAACGAAATGCCCTCTTTTCCTTCTTCTTTGTGCTTGTGTCAATGCACCTTTCAGCTTCTCAGTTCAGCAGGGTTTGGGTTACAAACGCTGGGGAGGGACGTCTGCAAAAGCCAACTGTTTCCCGCAGAACTTATGGAAAACAGTTTATCTTGTACCTGAGCTGTGTAGCCACTTGTTTTCACTCTGGTTTTTTGTCGAACTTTCGAGCTGGTTGAGCTTTTCACCCTTCCGTGTCCCGGTGCCTCACGTCTCAAGAGGGAACGATGATCCTTCCTTGCCACAGAGGAGTCAAGCTTGGAAGCAGAACGGGACTAAGCAGCATCATTATCTTGCTGTCTCTGGTTGTACTTGTAGCTGCTGATTCTTAAACGTGTACGTTGATGGGGCTGGCACACGCCGCAATGGCCGGTGCTCTGCTGGGTTGCAGCCCGAGCGCTGGGCGGCCGCCTCTCCCTGGGGCCAGCAGACAGCCGGGGCTGGAGCGCCGGGACGCGCGGGGCGAAGGCGGGATGCCCGCGGGGTGACACCTCATCAGCTGGAGAAGGAGCCCAGCAGTTCTGGCTGGTGTCAGGCTGGAACAGGTTAACGCCTCCATCACCATAAATTGTCTCGTTTTTGTCCTGCGAAATATACCTTCCTCTGTGCTTT
Organism: Tringa tobata; assembly: GCA_033628505.1. Lineage (NCBI taxonomy): Eukaryota > Metazoa > Chordata > Aves > Charadriiformes > Scolopacidae > Tringa > Tringa tobata. The sequence goes on from JAHREE010000559.1 coordinate 3,132,943, forward strand.
GCCTTCCCCCTTTCTTCTCTCTGCTTCAAGTGTGAAAATGCCTTAATTTGGTCCTGCCTTTGCTTTCATGGTCTGAACCACCGAGGTGAAGAGTCACAACCAGTTTGGGGGTAAGACTAAACAGGTCTGCAGGCTTCTCCCACTGCGTTTACTGGATGAGCAGATCCCACCACGAGGTGTACGTACTTAGACTTATGCCACGAGCCAAACTCTGCTGCCGTGGGCAGGGAACAGGTCTGCTGAAGGCAGGGGTGTGACACGGGACTTACACAGGCAGAAGTAAGAGCAGCAGCTGGTGCCGTGGAAGCGCAGAATGAATTTGGATTTCTAAAATAGTTACAAGGAACGAAGTGTCTGACAGCGCTCGCTGTTGAAAGCTATCATTTATTTCCCAAACAGGTTACGTCACCAGGCTGCCCTCATAATTATGGCCATGAAAACAGGCAAGGCAGCAAGCTTTTTCCTCTTGGATTCTAAAATAACACTAAATGCCTATAAAGGCCAGAATTTCCAAAGACCTGAGCTCACTAAAAGCCTGTCTGTCTGAAAGGTTAGTAGTGTAAGTAAGTTGGACTGATGGAAAAATTCTCTTCATGGATTGTATTAATCTAAAGCAGCCCATTTTTGACAAAGGTAAAACAGAAAACCACACTCTTTCCCATCAGAAAAGCAGGGAGCAGCTAGGAATGGATGTCACGGGAGCCTGGATCAGGCAATTTCTCCGGGAAGCATAGCCCTGACTTATGCAGAACCTGAGCTCTGCTGCTCGGTGGCTCTCCAGGATTGATTACATGTCTGTCTTAAGAAGCTTTCAACAAAGGCAGCTGCACTGATGTTGAAGTGTAAGGTCAAGTTCTCCTCTCATGTAGGATGTTGTAAATCAGGAGCTATTCCGCTGCCTGCAGCAGGGTAACCCCTGATTTACACCACTCCGGGAGCCGGAGCGAGCGCCTGGCGAGAGGCTGGCACCGGCCTCCTGGTCCTGCCCAGATGTCCCTGCGCTGCAGGAACGGTGCCGCAGATGTGCAGGGTGGCCCCTGGAGGGGACCCTGGCACCTGGCTGCAGGGCAGGCAAGGACAGGGAAAGGCATGAGGATGAGTGGTCGGCTCTGCCACCTCTCCTGCTGTCTGCCTGCGCTGAAGGGCAGGTGGCACACGCTCCCCCGGGGGGACGCTTGGCCCTGGCACATCTGCCCAGCCATCTATTCAGGCTGTGCACAGGTTTTGGTGCTTAATGCCAAATTAATGCCTGTTTCACCTTCTATTCCCTGCTGTCTATACAGCAAATTTGAAAAAATGAAAAAAAAAAAAGGGAAAAAAGAAAAGAGTCTGGAAGAGAGCGAGGTGTTTTAAATACCAATAAGGGTCTCTCCTGGGCAAACTAAAACACAAGTACTGGTTGGCAGCTGCAGGAGTTACTGAGAACTTAAGACTCCGTCTGGTCAAGAGGCCTCCTGTGTACAATCCTGCACAAAGCCGGGGAAAGGTGCCTTATTAAAGCAGCCAGCCTGAAACTAGTGGAGCTGTAGTTAATCCCCGCTCCCTCCCCGCTCACTCGATGGTTTTGTAGCACTGCGCAGAACAAATAATGCTGTTTTATAGACGTCTTGATCCATTTCCCGTTATGCAGCGGGTCTGGGACTTGGCTTTCATCCTCCCTCTGCCCGAGGCAGCCATTTGCCTAACGAGGGCGACGCTGTCTGCGTTGGGCTGCGTGTGCTGGTGTTGGGCTGTGTGTGTTGGGTGTGTGTGTTGGGCTGTGTGTGCTGGTGGTGGTGGGCTGTGTGTGTTGGTGTTTGGACTCTGTTTGTTGGGCTGTTTGCACGTGGCTGTGTGTTCTCTGTGCAGCCAACCTTATATGACCATGGATGTGATGGGGACATTGACCCAAATTTCTTTGCTTTCCTGAGCTCAGGAAGTGGAGACGGTTGTTTTTTTTTTCTTTTTCTCATGTCTTTCCCACGCCAGTGGTCCGGGCTGTGTCACTGCTATGTGTCAATCAAAACAACCCACAGCTACAGCAAAGATTTGTCCCCACAGCCCAAAGGGCCCTTTGCTGCTTGGCTGAACCCTGCTGCTGGGCTCACATGTGTCAGAGCCAGAAACCAGCGAGAAGGTCCTGGCTTCTGTGCTTCACGTTGGTTTTGTCCTTATCAAGGTTTATGATGCTACAATTTAATGTCTGGGATTTAAACAATTTGGTTGGAGAAGAAAAAAGAAATGCCATTTTAAGCTCAAAGTGGGATTTGCATCAAAAAAGGAGATTTTAATTGTTCTGATGTTGTCTTAATCCCTTTTCAAGGAGCAAAAGGACCCGAGTGCTGACCCTGCTGGGTCTCACATCCTGGAGCTCTGCTGTGTTTGATGAATGGCTGGGACAGGCAAGACCCGGGGCAGTGGCAGGAGGTGGTGAGACCAGCCTATTTTCACTCCCTGAGGGGAAACCAGCCTGAAGTTATAAAGTTGTGAAATCTCTTTTCTTTTTTTTTTTTTTTCTTTGCTAATATAGAGCTGCGCTTGACTCCATCCAGCTGCAGACACATGCTTTGTTTCAAGTTTACAGGCTGCTCCTTGTCAGCCCTGCTGGCTTCGTACAGCAGCCGGGGAAACAGAATTACCTGGCAGAGCAGGACTCTGTGCTCCTTTCCTCTTCTCAGCCCATAAATTATTATTCTCTTTCACCTATTAGCTGGCTACACTATTGCCTAAGCGGTTCCCATTAGCCCCCTGTTTGAGCCTCACAATCTTTAATAAATATATATTTTTTTTTTCCTGTGCCTTTTCAAGATAGTTGATGATGTCCATTAGCAGCAGGGGACCGTGTGGCACAAAAGGCTCAGGACATGAATCCCGAAGATATTTAAGTGCCTAATGAGGCAGGCAGACACCAGTAGGATTTTTTTAAGTGTAGTTAAGCAGGACGGGCATCCACGTCTGGTGGCCAGTGGGTTGTGTGTCACCGCCGGTTGCTGTGCACAAGTTTGGCCTTTGTGTTACAGACCAGGGAGGATAAACTGGTTATTTCTGTATGATCTGGTGTGGGCAAAATGGGACTGTGAGTCAGGCCCCTTGGTCTCTTAATTTTCCAACCTCAAGAGCCAGTTGGCTCATCCTGGCTGGGGAGAGCATGCTGCCCGGCAGGTAGGCAGTGGAGGACGAGCCATTGATTTCACCCATCTTCTGTGGAAGTTCTTGTCTTCACCCAGCACCCCGTTCCCAGCTCCAGGACCCGGCACACCTCGCCCTGCCGGAGGGCTCGGGCTCACGGGGCAAACAGGAGTGGCTCGCTCTTCTTGGCCAATATTCCTGCCAACAGACTCTTTGAAAGTGCCACCTGCGCATCTTGAAGAGCAGGTGGAGCCCTTCTACTGCTTCAAACCTGCAGACCTTTACTCTGCTCAGGTTTTGTGACCTATGGTTGAAATAACATAGCAGTGTATTACTCATACCAATGCGGCAGGTGCCCAGAAAGAACTGTGGGGAGACAACAGGAGGAAAGGGATGGATCTGCATTCCGACTGTTGATGGGATCCTCCCATACTGCTCCACAGAGCCCTTGCCTTCGCTGGGGGAGGCTTTCTAGCCCAGTGGTGTGCTCGTCACCATAAAGCAGAGGCTGCTCGTGTCCCAGCCGAGCTCTGCACCTCAGTTTACCCACCCATAAAATTGAGATAGTCCCTTTTCCACGGAGATAGTTGGAGGGGTAATTGGTTAATGCTGATAAAGTGCTTCGAGCAGCTAGGACTGTAAAAGTGCCAAGTATTATTATTAGTCCCATGTCTTTGCTTTACTGTGTCAACCAGATCAAAGAGCCTCCTGGGACCGCAGCGGCAGCCTCCCGCAGCACCCGCTCCCCGCTCAGCACAGGCCACGCAAAGCAGGTTAGCCCAAAGCCGGCCTTTTCAGGGCAAAAACCAGCTGTTCCCACTGCCCACAGCAGGTGACTGAGTATCCAAAGGAAAATTTAAACTAAATACTTGTAAATGCTTGGCTGCAACAGGCTGAGCTCTGCTGCTTGCGTGACTGAGAACCCACTCGCTCATTGAAAAGAGAAATGAGTTTTTACACCAATGAATTTCAGGCCACGCTCTGAATCTACCTGGAAAATTAGTGTTTTGGTGGTGTCTCCCGGTTTGTGTGGACAATTGTGCATTTGTAGTTATTTGTGCATATCCAGAGACAGTTCATGCTGTTCAGCTACACGAGTGCTTCAGAAGGGTGTCTGCTCTTGGATTCGCAATTCTGCTTTAACGTGTTACTTCACCAGTTTTCCCCCCCAACAGTGGAAGGGATTTCTTACAGATCTGTTCTGCCTTGTTAGCCAAGGTACGCTTGTTTGGGTTTCGTTTGGGTTTTTTTTTTTGCGGGGGGGTTGGAGTATTTATATTTCTTCACACACGCATTTCCTTTTTTTCTTCACGTAGTCCTTCACACACGACGACAACCTGTGGGCTGCGTGTCCGGCTTTTATTTACTAGAGGTAGCAAAAAAAAGGTGACTGCATCCTGGAATGGTTACCAGTGTGTAAGCCAGAAAAGGTGCCCACATTTCCAGCTGCAACGGCAAAAGCCAACGTGCTAAGCCACGTGTAGCTCTACCATCACAGGCGCAGGCTTTTCCAGCGCTCTCTAACTCACTGGGACGTGGAACTGCTTCACCAGTTCACCCACTGCTTCATCTTGCAGACATCTCCATGATCGACTGGTTTAGAAACTCAAGCGCCCGACACTTCTCGCGCTCCTTATGGGCGGCTAATGTACCCAAGAGTGTAGCAAGACACCGTCTGCAGCCGTGCTCAGCCTGGCATGAAATCAGACAGGGAGGCTCTTTTCATCTTCTTGCACCTCAAGATGTGATCCCAGAATAACGACTTCATTTTAATTGTCTGTCAGTAGGTAATTTTATTCCCGGTGTCAGCATCCACAATAAGCATGAAAAGAGTTTTGCCTCTGGCTGTGGCAGTAACGACAGCTGTAGTATCTCTTGTCTACATCCTCAAGCCAGCCTCAAACTTAAACTGTGAGCTATTCTAGAGAGCAAATATATTATTTGTGTATATTATGCAGTGCCCAACACAATGAGGCCCCAGTCTCTAGATGCTACCATAATACTACTAATAAATAATAACTCAACACTGAGATTAACACTGCCACACAGAGACTTTCTGATTTGGTACATTAACTTCTTATTCTTTTCATGCTGTGAATGTAAGCTGTAGCTGGAGATACAAAGTGCTGTGAAGATTACTGTAAGTACTCTGATCTTCTGAACCCTGAATGGAGGTCGCTGTTGTATAATAAATTGCATTAAAATATAAATGAAAAGAAATCATGTACAATTTTTCCAGCAAGAATTATTCACAAGAAGCTTCGTGGAAGAAATAACTGCATTAGCTCCAATAAAAGCCATTATTTCTTTCAGGTGGCTGCTTGAAGCTTTGCTAATTGTCTGAAGAAACCTATATCAGCATCTGGTGTGATATTCAGGGCTTCCGAAGACCCCACTTGTCTCAGCGATTTTGCAGAGCTGAGAGGGTTTGGTTTCACTCATTAGATCAACTGAAGAAATTCTGTTTCGCAATGAAATGATTTTCTCCTACTCCCCAGAGCACAAAGATGAGCCAGGCTACCTGATCCATGGCAGTATGGCTCTTTCAGTCCTACAGGAATGATCGTTGGTCCCACGGGAGTTAAGAGAAGAACCCTAATTGACTGCTGCAGTGGAGACTCCTGCTAACACCACAAATGCCAGTTGTTTTTAATCCCGCCAATAAATGGCAATTTTCTCTGATAATGGGAGAGAAAATTGCATCTGAAACCCAGTTTCTCTTCTCCCCACCATGACATATTTAGGCAGACTGACTATGGTGGTAGGTTGGCTTTTTTACTGTAAAGAATAACACCTTAAAATAACAAGTTTAGATTCATTTTCCCTACAAAACATAGTCAGGGAAAATTTCAATTAAACCGAAATCAATAAAGCATGAGCTTTGGGGAACCCAAAAGGAACCATGTTCTCAGATCCTCTAGCTATGCCGTGGTAGCCTCTGCTGACACAGGCTTGAATCCAACCTGAAGTTAATCAATCACCAGCACCTGAGAATGCAGAATTTCTTCCTAATTAATGGATCAAATGGGCTCTAGAGAGAGAAATCAGTAAAGCTCTGGTGGGTAGTGGCGCCTGGAACAGTCAGCCAACTTGTTGATTGCCTACCCTGCATAAGCAGTCACTTCTGTTGACAATATGACACCAAATACTACCATGGAAATTAAGCAAAGTGATGTTCTGGTCTAGACAGATTCATGTTTCTAAAGAAGAAAGAGGAATGGCTTTCCCAGTGCTGATCTTTCTGCAGGCTCTCTGGATGGTCCTCTGACCTTGGGATTCTTCGGTATTCAGCTGCCCGGAGCTCGTCCAAATTTTAAAGGTAACTCCTCTTAGTAGAGGGATGACAAGTGAGAGGGGCTGGGCTGTGTTTTCAGAATGTGCAAATGTTCCACTGTGAGTAGGAAACGCTGGTGAAAACGTTTCCCTTCCCGCCCTGTCAGCTGCTGTGACTCTCGTACTACAAACCAAAGAGTATTTCTGAATAGAGCATGTATTAACTCTGTTCTGTCAGCCTGTCTCTGCTGTGCTTGTTGGCATATTGAAAATAATGCCTAAAATAACTTTTACATGCTGAATTTTAAGCGATTCAGACAGTAGAGTAGTTTAAGTTATACATGTGTGGTCCTTGACAATAGCAGGAGGGCGTTGGGGAGGTCCATCTTACACCTTGCCTTTTTATGCTGCTAAAACTGTGATGCCAGCGTGCTATGCTTTTACAAGGTATTTTAACTTTACCCACTTCACTGCTGCAGTCTCAGCTGCCCTGTGTCACTAAAGCTCTTTCGGGATTTGAATGAAATCTCAGCCCTTCAGAGAAGTTCAGAGCTCAGAGCAAAAGCAAAGCACTTAACAGGTATTAGTCTAAAAGGTCCTTCTGTTTTATGAGCTATATTTACACATTTAGCAGGTCACTTTTTATTGCAATTTACATTTAAGTGCACTGGAAGCTTATTCCTTTGTGTGCTATTTCATTTAAGAGGATTTTCTTCTATTTCTCTTAATTTGGAGTATTGTTCTGATGGTACTAAAATTAATTCCACTAACGGTTCTGGTAATTCAGTGGATATTGCGAACTTCCATTTGTTTGGTTCTTTTCATCCCAATTCATTCCAGTTCTCTTAAAACCCTTTACTTACTATGCAAATTAGACACGATACATGCGAGAATGAGTTTGCCTTCCTGTGAAATGTGGCTATTTCTCAAATAAAACCTACAAACTGCTTCTAATATTTGCATAGAGAAAATAATGTTGGTTATTTTTTTTTCTACCTAAATATAGAATCAGCAAGTACCTGATAGTACTTCTACCTGTCTTTGAAGACAAAGAATCAGCATCCAATAGGAGGTCACAGCAGATGTCTATATATACATACAGGTGTATATATATAAATACACGTATATGTATGTGTATGTTTGCTTCAGTTGCCAAGTGGCAGGTTCTGGGAGCAGCAGTGCTGTGCATGCAAAACCTTGGTATCTGAAAGCCAGCATCTGCCTGATTTCACAATAACAAGTACGTACATTCAGCCAGGGTTTCTGAAAATAGTTCCCAAAATACAATTGCTATTTCCAGCCCTTGGGAGCCACAGGATCCAGAAATACAACCAGCCCCTTATATAACTCACCTTATATCTACCGTCAGTTGAGCAGCGAGGGGCAGAGTGTTTTTAGGGTGCTATAGGTGTTTTATTTGGTAACATCTTACTTAATAAAGAAATGATTAGGCTAATTGAGGGAAAAGCTAGATAGAAATAGGTCAAAGAGGTCTTAAAGTACAGCTTAAAATAATTAAATCTGGCAGTCTTTATTTAGCCGAGACAAAAATAAACATCAAGTTAGCAAACAAAGGACAATAACAGGAAAAAAGGGTGTGAGTGGCACAGTGCTAGAAAAGCAAAAGAATCACTGATGTACCATATCTTTTCTAATATCTAACTTGTAAAAGGAAAAAAATTGTGAGCATGCAAAACACGTGTGAATATGCAGACATACCTATATGTGTGTGAGGTGTTTAACACTACATTGTCCTTTCCATTTTATCTGTCACAAAAGCAACTGTATCCAAATGAAAATTTTTGTGAGGGAGCTGGATATAAATCATCTTTCAATTCATCTATGGGCTTGATTTGCAGACTCCCCACCTCCACTTCATTTTGCTACCCTACCCTCCAGAAAAGTAGGAAAATAAGTTAATGTTATGATCAGGTATGTTTATGCTCCCAAATTGCACTTTGTACAGCTTTTGGGGCAGGATCATCCTTTGTGTTGATCCTGATCCATAACGGGGTCTTGCAGCACTATGGTAATACAAATAATAAATACACATGTGGAAGTGAGATGCCAGGGAAAACCTAGGTATTATGAGCCTGAAGAAAACAAAGTATTAAATGAGGGAAGCGAGGAATATAGGCAGGAGAGGCAGCACCAAGAAATGTGACACTGTGTTGTAGACTTGACAGGAAAGAAAAGTTTTAATTAGAGTTTTGAAGAAAAATTATCAGTAACTTTTGGGCTGTTTGTAGGATCCTTGGAAATAAAAGCCAGCTCAAAGAATGCCCAAAAGAAGCTGTTTAAACGTATTAGAAGTGGGCTGTGAAAACTGGCATTGTGAGCTGACCAGAGCTGCGGTTAGATCCCAGCAGTGAAGGGAAATGGCAAGTAAGGTGAAGATGGGCTACCAAGGCATTCCAGAGTAAAGACGTGCAGGTCTGGATCGACCTGATAGAGTGGGATGAGCCAGCCCAGGGACAACAAGAGGGGAATAACATGGTGAAAATGACAGACTAAGAAATATGGTCTTTGTAGTAGTGCTCTCAGTATGTATGAGCAAGACAAGGTTATACTTTTCCAAGGCCAAAGGAAAGGATTTTGCAGTAATTGAGATCTGAGAAGAAAGGAGTTTTAGCTATATGGACAGATTTAGATATAGTCTGAACATAAAGGACTAGGGTCTGAGTCAAAGATGATTACATACCAGCATATAATAGTGTAATAGATAACNGAGAGACTGTTTGTGCTTGCAGCCAGCAAGCATAATTCCTACTTTGTGCGATTGGTGGGTTTTGATTGTTTGGTTTGGGGTGTACATGTATTAGCTTTTTTTCTTTTCACAGAAAGCCCTATTTTTCTTGGTACTATAGAAAGCATCACAGGCAAATCCAGTTTTAAACTGTGTAGATGTTAAGTGTTTTGCAGTTGGCCTCTAGACTGACTTGTCATGAGAGGTACTAATGAAAACTAAGTATGTTTGAAAGGTACCTTGGCTTTGCTGCATAATGCCTGTTTTGGGGCAGTATTGTGCTTGTTGCTTGCTGGTAGTCATATATTTGTTTATCATTAACCAGATTTGAAGGGCAGATATCTCATGGTACAGGATTAGCACTGTGCTGCAGTTTTCTTTTTAATGTTAATTTGTGGTTTAGGTGGTTAAAAAAGTTAGGCTGTACAGTTATTAACAAAGCTGGTAGGTGCAATGAGCCTTAAAACACAGAACTTGTGGGCCTCTATGTAGCTTCGTTTGGTGAATGTCACAAGAGATGAGATGTGGTGTTTTCAATAAAACACAGAATTTCCCCTTTTTGCACTGTTCATTATTCTGTGCTTGGTCAGAAGGAAACTTCCAAAAGATGCACTTGCCGGAGAGATGGGCTTGTAGCATCACTGAGGTGGAGCAAACTCTAGTGTTAATGTATTCCTCATATGTGGAGTTACAATCTTAACTAACAATACTTAATTTAGAACGCAAGCCTAATTTAATGAGAAGTAACTGTGAATCTTTAAAAATCTTTAATATTGTGTGTGTTCTTTTAAAGGGGACAACATATTAATTTTTTTAAGAACTTGAATCAGGTGAAAATAAGTTTTGTTTCACAGTCTGTCTCTTCTGACATCACAAAGTTACGTAGCAGCTTTCGTGTGAAAGTCATTCCTGAATGTATTTGGGAAAAGAAATAGAAAAATGGCAGTGTTCTTTGGGAAGGGATGAGAGAGGAAGTGCTTAACCGAGTGTCTTAAGATGCCCAAATATGTGTGGGGAACATAAGCATGGTTAAAAGTCTGCATTAAGTTCTACGCATTAGAAACATTTCAAAACTGTATCTTTTAGAAGAGAGAGTTCCACTGAATTTCAACTATTTGATGCCAAACCTCCTGACACAAAATAAAACATAAAAAGAACTAGCACTGTTTGTTTCCTTTCCCCAGAATGTCTTTAGTAGCAACTATTCTGGGGCTTTGCTTCCTTTCTGAAGTTTTCTAAAAAACTAACGTCAATTGAAACACGCTAGCAGAGCTAACAATATCTTCCTACCTCTTCCATTCCTGCCAGGGGCCAGCTACAGCACAAAAGTCAAATGTTGTTTGAAAGGTGAAGGAATGAACACACTGTTGTCCTCTCATCTCACACTGAAGTTGGCATCTCTGTATTTTCTACAACTGAAATGACTTATTAAACCTGGAGGCTTCTGAGCAAGAGAAAACAAAAGTAAGTGTTTTCAAGTAGACTGGGTTACAGTTTTGTGTAGGATGGGATGTGTGTTTTTCAACAAAATCTGAGTAATTGGTGCACAACCTCTTTGCTGGGTTGCTGCATATAATGAACGGAAGGGCTGTGTGCCAGAGGCTCCGGGTGATGTGACTGGACCCGTTAATGCATAGCGTACATAGGCAGATGTGGAATACACAAGCATCAAACTTTCTGTGCCTGGCAAAGTAACTGCCTGTTACTTGAGAAGGGAGCACACCCCAAAGTGTGGTGCTGCCCCGTGAATGGGTTAGGCAGGACAGTCCCAATCTCTCCTTTTGTAGGGACTGAGGCAAAGAACAGTTTTGTGGATGGCTTCATCATAGTCCTTACTCTGCTTCTTTTTAAACACAGACAAACTCAGAATGGTACTTTCTCTGTGGTATTAGGTGTATTCGGAGAAGTGATTTATGTAGCAGAAAAAGGAACTAAACAGAGTAGATGAAGGAGGAGGGGGCTGATGCATTGGTTGGACATGTTCTCAAAGGAAAGCTGGAGGAAAGCTTGTGTAGGGGATGTCTTTTAACTGTTACAGTGTCTTTTTTTTTTTATACAGTATATGATTGTATAACAGATACAATTTCCATTTCTCTTGTGGAATCATCAGTTAAATCTTTAGCAATAGAACTACAGTGGCCTAAGGGAATATCTTTCAAGAGGAATGAGCAGAGCGCAACTGAAGGCTTTCTTAATAGAAAACTTTGAAGCTGTATTTGCTATCCCGTAGGCTTTCCTGTCAACCGCATCAGCTTTTGACAATGTGGGAGGTATACATTCCCTGCAGGGGATGCAGAGTAGAGAAAATAGACTGGGTGGGTTTAGAAAGCCACGGATCAGCCTGCAGGCATAGGTTTCCTACAGATGCAATGCTGATTCTAGAGGTAAGGTGACAAATGGTTCCTAAAAAAAACCCCACTCGCTTCTGTCATGCCACCTAATCTAGCTAGATTTAGCAGGTCCTTGCTGTACAGGGGTACGTGCATAGAGGGAAATCTACAACTTTCTTTGATCCACTCACATGACTGAACTTCCACTTTAGAACTCAGTTACCAAAATAAATATTAAGGAAGTCAGGAAAAAGATAATCATGGCAAGAGAAAGATATTACGTATAGAACAAATACAGGAGATGCAATATCGAGTACAAGTGGACAGAAATAGTTGTTAGCATAAATTACAAGGAACAGACCTCTGACAATTGCTAGTAAACAGGCCTCGGCAAATAATTGTATTTATTACCTTTGAAGCAGGTGCTGCTTTTCCTTGTTACTGTGATACAAAGCATGAGAAATATCTAATGAACAGATCAGAGTCCATCAGCAGATAAGTTACTTAGTGTCCATGATGGCACGTGTCCTGTTGTATCATCTCTCCTTGTGAGAGAGCTTGTAATTCTCTTACGAGAAAGCTAGCCAGGATAAAAGCCAGGGATATCACCCTAAGCTACGTTTTCAATATAATTTGAAAGGAGGAAGTAATGGGGTTGATAATTAGAAAAAGTAATGTTACAAACTTTTTATGTTGGATCTTGTTGGAAGTTGTCGTTTACTTTGAAAATAGGGTGGGAGTCAAATTCCATGAGAATTTAAGACAGTAAAAGAAAACCTTCAAATGAAGACAGTGGAAATATCAATCAAGATAGAAGTGAAGATTTTTTTACTCCCTCCAGCTATTATTTATTCAGTACCTGGCTTCCATGTACAAGCTACATGATATATATATTTTTAAAAGAAATATATACACAAAAGTGTACAGGATCTGGTGACGCTGAGAAAGTATTTGCCAGACTTTCTGCCAAGCTGTTGCTACTTGCTGCCATTTGTAGAACTTTGTTGTCAGGATATTATTTTTTTGTTAATGCAAAGTCTTACTTCAAAACTACCTGGTATAGCGAGCCTATAAAATAGGAGTGGGCAGGCAGCTGGAGCACTTCTAATTTGTCTGCTGAATTAGCAGTCACTTGACTGTTGTGAACTTTTGTCATTTGCTCTTGTTCATATTGAGCCCTCTGGGGACAATGACTTGCCATTTCAAACACAGGGCACGTTAGGGAACAAGAGAATGCTTTTTGTGGGAGAGGGAGCATTTCTGATTCTTAGCAAACAAATCCAGCAGCCCGTGTGGAGTTGTACAGCTGCTGTTCACAGTCTAGTGGAGAAGTGGCAACAGGAGGGATTCTGGAGTGTGTTTTTCTTAAAGAGAAGAAGCTGGTGGAGAAGTGACATTTAGCAGACAGGTAGCTCCAGACTGCAAGTGTTTTTTTCCAAGTGATACTTTTTTTGTAGGATACAGAAATTTTTTATAATGCATTACTGATGTTTTTGATTACCTGACTTAGAAACTTCAGTGTAGAAGGGTAAATACTGGAATGCATTCTACATCCACAGTATCCCATTGAATCTTGTACTGCTGACGTGCCTTTTGTGTTCTAGTTATGGCTTGAATTGAGACTGCTTTCAAAGAGTCTTAAAAGCTCATATGGTTTCCCTGTAAAATGTAGGTTTAGTAATTATGTGTGAATGGGGAGTATCATTTAGACCTTTAGAGAGAAGGCTCACTAGTGGCATAGACCCACTCTCAGATCATGAGGATTCACTTAAGGAAAGGTAAGGGCTGCAGACTCTACTGCTAAGGGGTTATGCTTGAAAAGATTTTACACCCTGTAAATGTGATGGTAAACAAGAAATAGGAGATTCAATGATCTCGCAATATATGTTGACTCCAAAGATCCACTCTGGAATAAGTGCTGATAGAAGCTTATGACTTGCAGAGGTGGTCTGTTGGTGTATATCATAGATGTGATTTGCCCTTGAACTCTGGTGGTGAGAGATCATAAATGCTCTCTTAAGTGGTTTAATAGAGCCTCTTCCTTTTCCTGTTTAAATGATACTTACATTCCACAGGTAAGTCAGTTCTCCTTTCCTTCTGGTTGCTGTCAGTTGCATAACAACTGACAGGTAATTGCTACTGGCCACAAATAAATGCATGTAACTATGATGTCTGAATTGGCATTGCTCTGGGCATGTTTTTGATGTCAATACTGTATGACTTGAAAATTATAAAATCTGTTTTTAAGTTAAGTAGTCTAAATGCATCAGGTCAGGGAGCATGAGCAACATCATTCTTTTAAAAAAAATTAAAAATGAAATAATTTTTTAAAAATTAAAAATAAAAAAAAATTAAAATTTGCTTCTAAAAACCTCCTGCATTAGTATCTCTCACTGTTGCATGAAGTTTTTATGGATTTCTTTATTTCCTTTGGAAATAAATATGAGCAAGTGTTTCTATGGTGTAGATTTTTTGGTGGTCTTTTTGATTTTCTTTTTTTGTTTTTGTTTGGGTTTTTTTACCATGTCTGTTTGAAACTGGAATGCTCTGCCTTATGCTGTTTATTTTTTGTAGCTTTGTTAAACTTTGGAGACTTCTGCTACCTTATTTTTGTTTCTGTCATTGAGTATAGTTCTTTTGTACTAAAATATAACTGGGTAAATGAGTATAAAAGAGATGTTTTTATTTCTGTGGCCTTGATTAGGTGGTTGTGGTACTTTGATCTCTGTTTCTTTTTGGTTGATTGGTGCTCTTTGGTTAGGGCAGCTGATGTCTGGAAAACTGCCTTCATTGCTGTAGAGATTTCTTGTGACTTGTTTCATATCTCTGTATATCTTTTGATCTAATTCTGAAATTTTATTAACCTTTAATGAAATGAATGACTGCTCTTCAATTCATTATATGAAATACTCATTTACTAGTATTAAAGATGCTGATGATTATCTCAGTGACGCTGTGATGTGATAACTTAGATGGTGTTGTTGGCTTGACCCTTCAGGACTGTTGCTTTTTTGAATTATGTTTGGTTGGTTTTTTTAAAAAGGATTTATGTTCCTTTCTTTTTAATGCTAAAAATGAAACACTGTTTTTTTTTTTTTATTTCTCCCTTCATGGTTGTCTTAGTTTAATTTTGCTACTGTCTTAGTGAGAAATTTCTAGAGTTCTGCTCTATTCTATATGTTATTTCTGAAAACCTATGTATTATGTGTTATCTCTTCTGTGCAGTTGTGGTGCTGACAGATGTGGTTTTGATTTTAGGACTTTGTATTTTATGCTTTTAATTTTATTATGGGAGACACAAGGCAGTATATTCTTACTGGCTCTGAAGGTTGTTACTGTACCAAATAAAACTCCACAATCTTTGTGTAACACCAGTATACCTTGTCATTATAAACATGCTTTTTCGTTTTGTGCATCTTCTGTTTAAATGAGGGTGCAAGGAGCTTTTTCTCTATACCTGCGCTAACTTAGACTTACCTCTCAAACACAGTGAAAAATGATTCATTAATACAGTACTGTTTTTCTTCTCTTTGAAACAATTCCTTATTTGGTATCAAGTCTAACTATGAAAATAACTTCATATTTATCTGGACTGACAGATGCCTTGCAGATCTTAAATGATTAACCCACTGCACTGATTGCTTTCAAGTGTCATATAATTGTCCAGTTATAACTGTAACTCTTTTTAGAAGTGCTCGAATTGTTTTCTGAATTACTATGACAGCAAATGACGGGGCTTAGTAAATTTTGTAACTATATTTTTGGGCAGACCTTGGACATGCAAAGATTTTTTTCATTCTTGCACAAATCATTATCTGGAGCAGGATTATGAGAACTTTGGTGTTATCCTGTGTCCTGGTTATTGATGTGTGACAGAAATCGGAATGCTTCTAGAAAATGTTCAGTTGAACTTTTTGTTGTCCATTTTCACTGTATTGGTAGATCTGATTCTGGTAAAAGGAAATAATTCTCATGCTTACCCTGTTGCCCTTATATTATTTTTTATATATGTGTATATTACTTTATATATATATACACATACATACAAAACAAGTGTTTCAGCTATAATAATATTTGCTACCAATGTATTTTCATCATGTTTGCCTCTTATTCAGTATATTCTGTAAATGTCTTCTGTGTATGGTGATTTAGCAGTCTAGTTTCCTCTGTCTTTCCAGATTAACATATTGAACATTATAGACTATACAAAATTAAAAAAATAACTTTTCATTGCGTTCACAAAATTGTTCTTGCTCCAAATGATTGATATAGATACAAACTTAAAAGTGTTTTTTCCAAAGTTTCAGTTCAGTGATGAAGTCAAAAAACATTAAATATCTGGAAATGGTGCTCACAATTTACTTGATGCAGCTTACTTGTTCTCAGGTGTTTGTGGTAGTAATCCTTTGGCAGATGCAGATCATGTTGTGTTTGGGCATAAATTAGTTCTTTGTATGTATAAAGATTTTAGGTTGGCTTAGATATACAATAGTTACAAATTATTTGGTGTGATTCTGATGTGAAGACGAAGTCTTAAAAGGACCAGCAAAATGTTAAATGAGCTATAATTTGTTCCTGGATCATAAACAATGAGGACTAATATCACCAGGCTGTTGTTAATCTAAATGTGGTTTATAAGAGTCTTGATGGTCTTTCCAAGCTGCGCTGCACAGATTCTCTAACCTGTTGGCAGTGAGAAACCTTAAGGAAAGAATAGCTGGTCACTTTAGGTTCCTTAACTCTCAAGAGCTCATTTGCATGTTTTAAAGTTTATTTAGATTTTCTGTGTGGGCATATGCTTGTGTCTGTCAGCATTTATTCGTAAAGAGCAGGTAGGATCCTTGTATTGACTTCTTAAAATCTGGCCTTTAGTGCTTACCCTTTCGAATGTTTTTGTGCCTCCATTCCTATGAATCCTAGGAAGCACAAGTATAAATACCATCTTTAATGAAAATACAGATCCCAAGTAGTTTAATTGTTATTGTAAGATCATTGGAGCCTACATTTCTTGGTAGTGTTACTATATTAAGTTCTGGTAACTTTAACAAAGCTTTGTTTATTAGTTCAAGTTAAATCCAGTAAAATTGCTTTGTCTCCTTGCTATTCTAGATTCAGGGAAGAATGTTCAACTGTTTGTAACTGCAAAATATCATAAACAAAGTTGTCTGATTTGTTTTAAATTTGCAGAGTAATTGTACTTCTGTTGAGCTGCTAACAAGCGTGAGTTTTGTATGGAAATACGTATGGGTGATACTGGAGAATAAAATGTGTTTGCAGTGGAAAACTACTTGCAAGATTTTTCCCTGTGTGGAAGGACTGCTGCTGCTCAGTGATAATGGGAAAGTTGTAGCTATTTTAAGACTATGATGGAGTATGTTTTTGAATTGTTCATGGCAATATTGCTTTGGGAGGTTGCCAGAAGCTGCTTTTACAATTTGACAGAAAAGAAATAATATTATAAAAGGAAATATTTTGTGCTAATTTTAAATATTTTTGAAAAACTTGTTTGCTCTTTTAATATAGTGGAGTCCAATTTTTAAGGGTGTGTCCTTGTTTGTGGGATGAGAATTTAACCTTGTCTCTTGCCTGAAGATCACAGAAGCACAGAGTAATTCAGGTTGGAAGGGACTTCAGGAGGTCTGTAGTTAAACCCTGTGCTCAAAGCAGGATCAGACCCAGTTGCTCAAAGCTTTATTCACTTGGGTCTTAAAAACCTTTGCAGATGGAGACTGCAACCTCCCTGGGCCCTGTTTTCACTGCCTGACTGCTCTTAAGAGTGCAAAAGTAGGTTGTGAGGTTTTTGTTTCTAAAATCAGGCTGGAATCTAGTTTGGTTTGGTTTCTGTAGTCTCTTGTCCTCTCGTAACTCACCACTTTGAGGACCCTGGCTCTGTCTTCTCAGTAACCACCTCAAACATACTTGTGGGTAGCTGTGAGGTGCCACTGAAGCTGGGATTCCCAGCTCTCTCAGCCTCTCATTATAGGGCAGATGCTCCAGGTCCTGGTCCTCCTTTTGACCTTCTGCTGAACTCACTGCAGTTTGTCAATGCCTGTCTTGTACTGAGGTCCAAAAGTGGACACTGTTCTAAATGCTGTCTGATGGGTGTTCTATAAGGTGAAGTTTAATTACTTGACCATACTCTACTTATAGAATTCAGGGAAATGTGGGTGGTTATAAATGTGCTTGTTAGTATTTGGGTTTTTAAAGTGTGATTGGATTTCAAAGCAAAATTTAGGTAGCACTGAAAGAATTCTTCCAGTTATACACTGATGAAATAACTTGCATTGATTTTACTGAAAATGTTTGATGGATTAAAAGAAAAACAATCTGACAGATAACACCTTACTGTCAATATGTATTTATTCAACTTAATTAGCTCTGAATAAGTCTAATTTGCATAATTGAAGTGTAGGAAATGAAACTTAGTTGGTTGTAGTTCTGCAATGAAATATTCTATAGAAACTGAAGTTAGTGAGTGGATCTGTTGTCACTCTGTTTAAAGCAATCAGCCCTGCAGAGGGCTGGGGGAATTTTCCACGAGGTAAAGGTGCGTACGGAGGTGTGCTGCAGGAGCTGCACAGGCATGGCATGTGTTTGAAGCAGCAGCGTGGAGGGGAGGAGAGCTCTGTCCCCCTGGATTGGCAGGTTCTGCAAAGAGAAATTATTCTGACAATCTGAAAGGATTTTTGCTCATTCATTTTAATTTGCACTGAGGTTTGGAAAAGTTATAGTCAGTGTTCTGGAGAGAGGTGATTATTTCAGAATGGTAACTTGCCTCTTGTAATGCTACAGTTCAGCCAAAACTTAGTGAATGTGTGGTAAGGGAGGAAATAATATAGAAAGCAAGGGAGGAAACAGAAGGCTTTTAAAACGCTTCGTACTGTTCCCTGTGTGAGCAGCAGAAGTATGCTACGATCAGAGGTGATATTGAAAGGCATAAGGAATGGCCAAATGAGCTTTTGCTCTTATGAGTTTAGGCAGCGGGTGGGCACCGAGGTGAGTGCCCAAGATCCTGGGTGGGCTGGTGTGACCTCTCCTGAAGCTTGTCTTTCTGTGTCGTGGCTGGTGGAGTGGCTGTGGATGCAAGGTCAACAGCTTGCTTGGGTGTGCCTGTACCTGCTGCAGTCAACATTTCCATTTTGCAGTGCAGATCTAGTCAGGGTTGCCACATCTTTTAAAAGTTGCTTTTCTAGGGCTTGTTTGTGCTCACTTGTCTCTCCTTCTTGGTGCAGCCTTAATTTAAATTTGTGTGAGCTCTAGTTAAAGCCACTTTCTACACTGACATAGAAAAACTGAGTCTGCTGTGCCTTTGTCTCCCTGGTATTTCCCACTTAAAATATGAACAAAAACCCAATTCATATGGAAAACACTTTTAAAACAGCTTCTGAGTAAATACACCTTTTACTTTATAAATACCTGGTTATTAGAAAACTTAAGCTTCTATAAATTAAGGAAAGTCATCTGAACAAATACTGAATGTTCACAAGTTAACATAGCAATATAGAAAAAGTTAACTCTACCGTAAGTTTCATAGTATGCAAGATATCACAAGGAAGGAAAAACTGAAAACATAGTCTCTTCATCTTCTACATTTTATAGTCAAAACATCAGTCTCCAGTGTTGGCACTAGTTTTTCTGTGGAGAGTAGTTTGAAAGAACAAAGATTTAATGTTGATTGCTAATATCTTTTCGTTGAAATTATTGACGTTGCTCTAAAATTAGCTCAGGACCCCTCAGTTTCAGTGTTTGGAGAAAGCTGAGCCTGCTGGACACCCAGAAAGGAAGCTATACCTCATGTGTGACAGGGTCACGCAGGCCCTGCCATGTTCAAAAGCATTTTTCAATTTAATGTGAGTTCCTTTTTTTGTCTTTTTTTTTTTTTTTTTTTTTGGTGGAGGGGTGTGATTTTTGTACCGATAAGCTGTTATGACTGAATATTGCAGTTTTAAACACAACGTCAGGTTCCCTCCGTTTTCTTTATGAGAAAAGGCTTGGGCGCTGTGAGGAGGTGACAAACCTGCAGAACTTCAGGTCGTGGTTTTCTGCCTTCCTCCTGCACAGACACGTTCCTGTATCGTCCCAGTAACTTCATTACAGTAACTTCACAGCGTTTGGGACCTTGCAGTTTGATGTCTCTCTCTCGCTCCTGTGGGGCTGCTGCAGTGTCACTGCCAGCCCCCAGCCAGGCGGGAACACGCAGGGAGGCCTCTGCAAACTTTCTTCGGTGTTGAGAGGGGAGAGAAAGTGCTCAGCTAAGGCTACAATGTTTCATTTATGGGATTAGAAACACAGATTGTGTGATCTGCAATCACAAACAAACAAAAGCTCTTGCAGATTGCTGTCGGAGGTGAAATGGGGTGGACGAAGGGCGTGTGATTAGTGAAAGGGAAGTATAATTTGCTACAAAGTTGCTGTTTGGAGTAATTGCAAGTACAAGCGTTTCTGCAGTGTTTGTTCTAGAGATCCTTTCTGCAATGTCAGGAAATGGTTAAGATGATCAATCCTGTATCATGCAATTCTGTATTTTATCAATACCATTAAAAAAAAATAATAAAATAAAGTCCTTTTCCTTTAAACATATCAAGGCCCTTCAGACCAGAAGGCTGGACACTCCCCCTTCTGGTGTGCTAACTGAAGTTTCAGTTTAGGAAATGGGGGATTGTTTTTAAAAGTAGAAGTACTGTAGAACTCCTGCTTTTTCCTTCTCTCTTTTTTTTTTAAAAACTTGAAGCATTTGAGTGTATTGACATGCTTGTGATTTCAAGTGCTGTGCAATAATTTCATAGTTTGTTCCTGTTTTCCTAAATGAGAAGTCTTAATACTTATGCTCCAGGTAGTTTGCATTTCAGAGTATGTGTATCCTGTTGCTTAAAACAAGCACTCTAATGTCTGTTGACTGAACTAATAATAGTATTCAAACAACTGAATTCCAAAATACAGCTTGAGTCAGAATATTCCTTATAATAAGAGCCAACGCTAGAGCTAGTAAGGAATTTGTAGTTACATTTGATGCTTTTAAATAGTGACCTTCAATTATAAGGCATTGTGTAATTTTTTAAATTAATACTAACTTGCAAAACATTCTTGGAAGCTCTTGATGTCTACCCGTGGACCTCCAAAATCTAAAAATCTCTCCTGTAAATAGTATGCAATCCACGAGGAAGTTTAAGTCTCCAATTTCTGCTTTCTCATCAGGTACCCGGTATGGCCTCATCGTCAACACCTAAATATAATTCAAACTCCTTGGAGAGTTCCTCAAGTAAAAGGGTGAGTGTAAATTTTTTTCATGTTTTTTTACTTCAGAGGTCCCAGAGATCATTATCTTCCATATTTGGGTAGAAAAACCAATGTTTGAGTGACTCTTTTCTTGAATGTGTATTCTTATTTTTATTGCTAAAATTCTAATGCAGTTAACTGCATTGATTTGAATATGTTTCAGAGTGGATGGGTGAAATATCACGAGTTATGACAGCCTTCTTAAAATCAGTTCTAATATACTTACTCTTATCCTTGCTTTCTACATTGAAATATTCTGTGGCGTTCTTCAAAAATTTTTGACACTTTGATACTGTAGAAAGATTCTGTATTGCAATTGATAAGTTATACCTAGTTATGTTTGGCTGGCTCAGTTTAAAAGTGTTAATCTGTAGTGGGAAATACATTAATCTAAATGGCATTCCCCTCTGCTTTTTGGTGCTGCGTGGCTGAGGAAAGCATACCTGTGCAGAAGAAAACAGAAACTAAGGCTTTATTTTGATTTTATACATTTCTTCAAAAGGAAAGATTATTTTCTATTAACCATTCTTGAAAACTACTGAAAGTGGGAAGGTCACAAAGGAGTAGGTTGTGTGTAATAGTTGTGAGTATATTGCTTAAGTGATTTCAGTTGATTTGTTCTTCCAAGCCCAGCATACTTGGAAAATTAAACGCACAAAATTTTCAAATAACTTACAGTGTAGAAATTTAATACCAATTTAATGGAAATGTAGTTAACTGTCCTTTTAGAAGGAGAAAGACTAAAACATGCTTATGTCTCAGATGTGTTCAACCTTTAAATGTTTAATATTGCAGTTTCAGATAGTGGCATGTGCTCCTGTTTTGGTTCAGTCTTGATTTCTACTGTGGAAAAAAACTGTTCTTTTCCAGGCAGAAATCACCTTTAAGATTATTTTTTTTTTTTAATCTGGAACTTGAAGGAATTGTAAAGAAAATATGATGTGCTGTTGTACTTGTCTTTCTTTAGACTCTAAAAGATGGAACTAACTGGGAACAAAATGAAGAAATACCTCGTCTGCCAGGAGAGACTAGAGTTACAGGTATGAAGCTCTATAGCTGCCTTTATGTACAGTAATGTTGGAGCCATAAGGAAGATTAATGTATTGGGTACAGTGGTTTCTTACTTGACAGAGGCTCTTCCTGGAGTGGAGCCTTCCACTCATGGAAGTTTGTGGTGAGGTATCAGAATGTAACTGGAAGTGGTCTGCCTTTTATTTGTCAAGCTTCTCCTTCCCTCGCTGCCCAAGGATTTTTAGGTGGGTTTGTAAACAAGATTGGCCAAGATGAAACCAAAGTGGTGATTCAGAGGAAGTAGTTATGTTTTTAATGAGGAAAGTTGTGGGGAAGACGTGAGGGGGAGGGTGTGGGACAAAGATGGATGTTTGGTATGATCCTTATGACAATTGTTTGTGCTTTGAGGCAGTACACTGGAAGGAGGGTGCTTGTTGTGGAAGGCAGATAAACAGATTGGGCTAAAGAAATGAGTGGACAGGGAGAAACAGGTGTTTTATAGTGCTTCACTTAAGTCTTTAATGGCATTGCTTCAGTTATATCTTTCTTTTTTGAGAAGTATGTGTTAGTACTTGTTTTGTTACTGTCCTTGCTGAAACATTGCTGATAGCCATGCTGTATTTGATTGCCTCAAATTGAAATGTAAGGTTTCTCTTCAGGATGGTGAGTTCTCTAAACGTTTTACAACTTGAAATACATACTTCAATGGAGAATTGGTTACAGAGCACTGAAAGATGTAATAGTATCAACAGAAGAATGTGTTGTTATAGAGCACTGAAAGATGTAATAGTATCAACAGAAGAATGTGTTTGTTCTGGCATAGTGAATAGTCTGGTTCAGTAATCACAGAGAGGACTTAAATCTGCTCACTGTTCTATGTCCTGCCCTGTCCCACGTAGTGGTGAGAAAGAGAAGACCACAAATGTAACTAGAAAAAGGCTACTGAAATCTGCTGATTTAATTAGGACAAGTTTAGTATATGAAACTCTCACATTTTCTTAATGTGTGGACAAAATTCAGACTTTTAAAATTCATTCATCTGTGTCTCTGAAGAGTAGCTCTTATGAGTGCAGCTGTCTTTATTTTACTGCTACTTAACCGATACTGTCCTTAGCTCTGATTTTTTTCTTTTCACAATCTTTAAGAAATGCTGCATTTCTTACAGACAAGGATGTTATTTATATGTGTCCATTTAATGGCCCCATTAAAGGAAGAGTGTACATCACAAACTACAGGCTGTACCTAAGAAGTGTGGAAAATGTGAGTAATATGCCACAATTACTTCCGTGGGATGAGTTGGCTTTAAACCCCCTTCCCTTAACCCCTGCTGCCTTTGATTTATTTTGTGGTTGGTTCGTTTGTTTTAGTTTTGGCACATGTGTGCTTGTGGAATTGCATGGGAGGCTTTTTACTTGAAATAGTCTGTAACGTTTGTAGTAACTGTATCTTAATTGTGTAATGACTAAATAGTAATTGCCTTTGTGCCACTGAGAAGTCTATATAAAAATGGAAGTTCTTTAAAGTTAAACGTGTTGTAAAAGTGTGATTTTTGCCTGGTAAAATTATAGGTTAATCATTTATGCTGAACTGATACTTTTATCTTTTGTCTGTTGAAACTTTTTTGATAGCTGTTCCCTTTACACGTATTCTGTGATAGATCAAGTGCAGCAGCTAATGATGTGCAATAGTTCTTAAAGTGGCTATCAGTAAGCCAAGATTTTTATTGTCCTCGCTGTTGGAAAAGAAAGATACTTTGATCAATAGAATCTCACATGAGTCGGGGGAGTGTGTTCAATAAGCACCAACGTGAAAGAGAATACAATGTGCTTGTTATCTGTTTTGTAATTATTTTTTTAAAAAATAACGTTTTAGGAGTATTGAGTCTTTCTGGTTGCAGCTAACTCTACTAGTAATCTCTTTTTCATTTTGTTCTGCTTTATTCTGTATAGCAATAAAGCAGTCTTAGCAAGTAGAGGCAATCAGAAGTATATAGCAGAAGGCATCTTTTAGGGTGTTACCAACTTTTTTCCCTGCATACTGTATTAAGTATGAAGTATTTTTGTCGCAAGTTAAATTGGAGTTCAAGGGTGTAGAGTGACCCTACAGGATTCATAACATGTTGGGAGGGGAAACTCCAATCAAACGCAGAAACATACTTTTGCTTCCTGTATCTATTTCACGTCTTCTTTCTATTCTAGAATGCATAAGAACATTTTGCTTGAGTCTTATTTTCAGATTAATCTTTTCCTTACTTAAACTTTCATTGCAGGATCCAGTTGTGATACTGAATGTTCCATTGGGTGTAATTTCAAGGATTGAAAAAATGGGAGGAGCTTCAAGCAGAGGAGAGAACTCCTATGGATTAGATATAACCTGTAAAGTAAGACTTTCCAATAATTCAATAGGAATTGAAATTTAGAAGTTCCTTTTCTCACTGCTTATCTATTTATAGGAATGAAAAAAACCCACATTCCTCACAGCTGAATTTAAAAAGAGTTTTTTGGAACTGCGGGGAAATACCTTTCGTATAAAGGGCTGTGATGGGTTGACCCTGGTTGGCTACAAGGTGCCCACCAAAGCTGCTGTCTTGGAGCCAGCTAGCATTGGCTCAGTTGGACATGGGGGAAGCTTCTAGCAGCTTCTCACAGAAGCCCCCCCTGTATTAATGCC
Organism: Tringa tobata; assembly: GCA_033628505.1. Lineage (NCBI taxonomy): Eukaryota > Metazoa > Chordata > Aves > Charadriiformes > Scolopacidae > Tringa > Tringa tobata. The sequence continues at coordinate 3,157,357 of JAHREE010000559.1, forward strand.
CCCAAAACCTTGCCATGCAAACCCAATACAAGGAGTATTTAACTATCCTCTCTGCATGTGAGGAGAAGGATTGGTCTTCCTTTCTGAACTACTAATTGACAAGAGTTTTTGCACAGTAGTCTTGTTTTAGGGCATTATTTCTGCATTGCTTCATTATTTCATTTGTTCTGAAAGTAATTTTTCTGTAAGCCTGAAGTCTTTGAAGAATGCCTCAAAACAGGGGGTTTGTAAGCTGTAAAAGCAGTGAAAAGCTTATGTAACAGCTATCTTTCATTTTCTTCGTCTAACAAAAAATTTATGTTGCCATGAAAAAACATAGTCATAGGGGAGTTCCCAGTGGATAATTCGGGATCCTTTACTTGACTCATTAATGGAGTATGTATACATGTTTGATTCTTAGAAGTTAATATGCAGTCTACTTATTTTTGACATTAGGGATGAGAAAATAGCTAGGGACAATGTAGTCTAGACAGATTATTGGCAAATTTTCATTTTGAAAACATAGAGTGACTCCCATCCTGCAAACATTCAATAGCCCATGAGACTTTTTAGTGAATCAGATATGGTCATTTCTGATAGCTTTATGCCAAAGCAGCATTTGCACCACACAGAATGTGGTGCTGCTTTATTTATAGAACTCTTATGCTCTATTCTATTTTATGAGATAAGAAATAAAACTGAACATTCACGATGGTTCGAGGTGTGCTGCAAGTGAATTCTAAATCATGTTTGGTGTATAATATAGCATTTGTACATCAGATAAAAGTGTCTCACTGCTTTGATTCACTTAAAAGGTAATGCCTTTGTTTTAGGATATGAGAAATTTACGTTTTGCGTTAAAACAAGAAGGGCACAGTAGAAGAGATATATTTGAAGTCCTCACAAAATATGCTTTCCCCCAGTCACATAACTTGGTAAGTTACATCATATATACTATCGAGTTGTCTTAATGCAGAGTTCTTGCCAATTAACTGTTTGACCTACTAATGGACACCATGGCTGCTTAAAAAGAATAGCCACAGAATCTGGTGTCAGCATAAACTAAAGAAAATTAATGTTTTCATTTTGTACGTTTACAACACTTACATCTATGTATTTGTAAAATTATGGATTTTATACGCTATACTTCAGGTAAACTACTGAGCATCTCTGATGCATGCAGATTTCATTGCTTAGAGGCTGCAAGTTTTCCTCCCTAATTAGGAAATGTAGTAGTACATACTTTACTTGATTCTTGAGAGTGTTAAACTATTGGGCAGTCTCCAAGGCAATGATAAATATGAATCACCAAAAGCTTTAGTTCAGAAGAAAAAGACACGGTAAGACACTTGTGTTATTGATGAAACTGATGAGAAATATAACTGGCAGCTTACATGGTAATGAATTTACACAGATTTATTTCAGGTAAAAAGAATATCTTATGGAAGGAATTGAGTGACAGTGATGTTAAATATCCATTATCTTCCATTTCTTGCTGAAATCTGTGTACTGTGCTTGGTGGATCATTTTGATATCACCTTAATAAATGTTTTATTTTGTCTTTTGTAAAATTCAGTGTACATTTTATTGAGGTGCTTTCATTTAGGGTAATTGTATAAGAGCTCTCTTCACAAAATGTTGGAAGGTTCTGCTATGAATTTTAAGAACTTTGTTCAGAGAATTGTTGTGTATATGAGGCTGCAGCAAGAATCTTATTTTCTTCTCCAAAGATACATGTCCATTAATAGGTTATATTCCATAAACATTTAATTCTTTAAAACTTTTTTGCAGAAGATTTTTATTCTGTATGCAAACAGTCTGTGGAATGAAAGCATAAGGAAAACAATGCTTTTGCTTAGAGTATTTTGTAGAGGTGACAGGTTTTAAGAAATGAAACAGATTTCTACATTTGGGTAGGTGTGAAGAGTAGAAGTGAATGTATCTCTAAGTCTGCTGCTGGCATTTTATGCATCTTACAGTAGAGAATTATTGAAAGCATAACAGGATATATGGACCTTGAAAGGATGATGGACAAAAGAGAGAAAGCTATATGTATAAATATCAAATTATAGAGAAATCTAGGTCAAAGGGGGCTTCTGGACATCATTTGGTCCAGGCTTCTGTTGCAAGTAGGGCCTTAGATGGGGTTATCCAGGGCACGGTCAAGCCTCGTCTTGAATATTTCCTGCGACGTAGATTTCATCCTATCTCAGCAATCTCATCCAATATTTAGTTGTTCTTATGATGACAGATTTTTTTTCCTTACATTGAGGACTAGTGAGGGTTTGCACGTAGTGAACGTGGACAAATTAAGCTGTAACTGACTTAGGAGAGTCCCTTGTGGGATTTTTTTTAATGGTGTCCAACCCAACTACAGGGCTTGGAATAAGATGGTGATGAGGTGCGGACTCATATTAGGCTCTGTCATCCACAAAGACCTGGTGTTCCTGTCTGGTGATGGTACTGAATAATGGGTGGAGTGGTGCACTTCCTGCTTTATTTGTTGCACCTATTGAACTTAGTAAAGCTCATCATTACATGGCCTGGCCCATTTTGAGTATAACTTGCCAATAAAAGTTATTCTCTATAATAAAAGGCTTAGTCAAGGTAATTTTGCCTTCAGATTCAGTAAAGCACAAAACTTGGGAAAATAGTGACAATATGGAGAATGGCCGTACGTTATATGTCTTAGCTATATTTGAAGCAGGGTATAACCATTTGAAATTATGATTACATTGGAGTGAAATCAAGTGGGCCTGTGTTATGAAGTGTCGTGAAGTTGCATCTGTCCTTATTTTCTAATGTCACAATGTGGATGAGCCCTTAACTTCAAAATGAGCTAAGCAAGTACGTGATATTTTTGGTGTGCTTTCACCATGTTTCAGCAAGCAGTTTAAATTGATCCTGCCAAAGGTAGACACTGCTACCTGGTTGTTCATTCCTGCCCTGTTTTTTTTCCTGCATGAGTTTGAGGCTACGTGATGAACCAGATGGGGAACTGAAAGGGACTAATGCTATACAAGGAGAAAAAAATAAAAGCTTTGCACTGAGTCATTTCCTCAGTCTTGTTAGACCAGTGTGAGGATGGGGTTGGGGCATCTATGGGTGGATATGAATGAAGAAAAATGATGGGACTGACTCTTTCAGTGGCTGGTTTAGAACAAGGTTACACTGTCTGAATATGACCGTGTGTCTGGGCTGTACATGCCTGCCTTCTCCTCTGAATGTACACTAACACTCTGACCATGCAGCCAGCTCTGTCAGGGAGATCTTTTTATAAAGAATGTGCTGTGGCTTAATATGGCAGCCCTCTGCTACTAAAATGCTGAGTGCTTGCTTTCTATTGGTCTCCTCCTCTCTACCTTCCAGCCATGTGCTTCATTATTCCTCTTGTACCAAACTGACAGTTGTATAATCACCAAGTAAGGCAAATGTAGCTCACTTATCCAGCACAAAATACTCTGTTTTCTGAGTTAGACTTGTGCCACCTTTATTAATTTAAGGAGACCTGGTTTAAAATCAGTATGCGCCAGAACCAGGGCAAGAGAGGGAGTGAGTAGAACAGGGAGCAGGCAGGAGAGAAGAAAGAGTGATGTCCTATTTTTAGCAGTATTAAACTGGTAATTTTGCTCAGACCACCTTGTGGAACTGCATCCTTGATCTTGAGCTGCTTCAGCAGCACTGATGCTTATGTGGCTCTGCAGTGGAAAGAAGGCATCATCAGGACAGTAAAGGACAGTAGACCTTTAGGTCCTGATTTTTATCTATATTTTTATAGATATAGATTTTTATCTATATTTTTATATTTTATGTCAGATATTTATCTGACTTACTTTTACCTGTAGTGGAACCAAATGCTTAGAGCTGATGCCTTGCTTCCATTTTCTTCATGTTATACCATTCGCGGACAAATGGATGGTAAATACAGCCCAGAACATTATTTCTGAGCACAGGGTACTTACTGTTTTCAAGACTTCTCTCCATCACCATTCCAACAGCAGTGTTTGAGAGCCTATAATAAATCACAGGTCTGTTTGCAACTGTTCAACGATGTCTCAACATTGTCCTACATGCTTACTTCCAGAAGCTAATTCTTTTCTCTCCCGTTTGAGCATAGGTTGGGTTCAGATCTCCTTAAATATCATAATGTAAAATCTGATAGCGCATCTGACTGGCAGCTTAGTTGATATGAAACGAACAGCTGCTATCCATAATGCTCTGTTGCAAACAGAAGATTTGCAAACTTGTGCTAATTGAAAGAAAATTGGAAACCCCCAAAACCCAATCCACTCAAAGTTAAGTGTTTGTAGTACCCCACAAAAATGAGATATATTTAGTCTCTGTAGTCTAGTTTCTGCATAGCAGCTGCTTCACTTCCTGATCTTATCTTGAAACTATACATCATCATTTTTTATAAGATTATTCACCACCATAATACCTGCATGATATGTATTTATTTCTAACCATGATAGCTCTGTGGGAATGCCAGTTTTGATGGGAGATGCTGGTAGTCATGCTGTCTGACTGACTTCTCCTGCTCCTGATTATCCTGGTCACGTAAAATCTCTGAGAGTCAGATCATGCCAGTGTTGCTACTGGATCTACTAAGATGATTTTAGGTGGCAGTGAGTCCTGACGTAGGTACCTCTCTGATGGAGCACTTGCTTTTGCAAAAAGCATCTTGGCTTGAGGCCTCATTGTGAATGACTTATGTCAGTCTCAGTGCAATGATGGGGTAAGGTTACCGGATTTGCAAATGATCCAAAGTTAATTATGTAAATACTACAATGTCTGATCTTAGTTTTTCAATGAACAGGTAAGGTGTAAATGGCTGAGTTGTAGTAATGGCATATTAGAGGCAAGGATAATTATGTCTTTACTTTTAAACACACTGAGAAACTGTCAGCCTTTTCACTGAGTAAAAGCTTAGAGATTTGTAATATGTGAAAGTATAAACCAGTAAGTTAGAAATAGAAAAAAAACAATTTGCTTTCTTTGCATGTGTGTAACACCTTCTTGTTCTAGTTTTTCTGTTTTCTTCTTTTGTAATGCATAAAGATTGGTCAAATATTTAATAAATTATATATATGTTACATGTTCTACTTGTACATGAGGATATATTTACATACTACGATTCCATAAATAGAGCAAATACATGTTTGTAAATAGACCGCTTGTCAAATTGTATCATCAGATTGCAGCTGCTCCCTCCTTTATCTTGCAGAACTACATTGTGTTGTGAACGACCGGTGTATTGCATATTATTTTTGTGTTCAAAATGGTAATGATGAATTCAATGTTGAAAGCAAGCACTTGGTCTGTAGGAGTGCTGAAAAAGAGACTGTGTGTGTTGACACTGCAGCTTAGCACCTGCAAGAAAGTAAACAGAATTACTTGCATGGTGAAGCATAAAAAATAGCTTACAAAAAATGTTACAAGATTTGAAAGCCTTTTTTAAAGTGAAGTAGTAGCCTTCTGCTTCAAGTGAAGCATCTTCTAGACTATGGAGTGTTTCAGGAGCTGCCCTTGCCCCTCTTGGCACTGAGACCAGCTAGCCAAAAGCCACTTGAATAAAGTGTAGATTCACCTTAAATTATATTGATTACTGGTTTTATCTCACATCTTGGAGTTGAAATGGGATAGTTTGCAGACACTTCCATTTTGTCCTAAGTTTGATGGAGATTAGTGCTACATGGCTGATGGAAGCCCATCAATTCTTATTAGTCTGTCAACCAAAAATGAGTTTGAAATTCTTTTCAGCTGCCATAGGAAATAGAAAGAAGAAATCAAGGAAGGTATTAACGAGGTATGAAATAAAGATAAAAATACAATAAATCACCACTCAGAAAACTTATAGGGTACGAGGCTTCTGACTTAATACCTGTAGTTGGTAAAAACAAGTAAGACTTACATTAGTTAAGATTTTTGCAACAGCTAATTAAAGCCTCTGCGTAGAATGTGGAGGATAGGAACTTCACTACAGATTTGTAGTCTCTAGCTGGTCACATAGTTTGCTTCTCCAACCTTCCTCTGCCCTTTGCACTCTGAAGGATACAAATATCCTCCAAACTGGTCCAAATTAAATGCTTAGGGGCAGTGAAGTGACTTCCCTGTTTTTGTCCTGCCATGAGAGGGGTGTGTGTGAGGCACTAATATGAAGGAACCTGTATCCACAAAAAGCTAAGCTGTGTATTTTCAGTGAGAAAGTACCTCTCAAATCTTATGTCAATTGATATGAGGTGGGCAGAATATATAGTAAATGGTATAATTTCTTCTTCTGTCCCATTTGCCTGCTGCACTGTAGAATTGCATTCAGATTATGTGCACTGTGATGCAAAAGCTTTGGCAATTTTAAGTTAATCAAGACATACAAACATGCTGCTTTTAATTTGTAAGCTTGGGTTATTTAGGGCAAAAGTGGAAAAATGAGGGTCTTTAGTGCAGATGTGAAGCATCTGTAACAAAATCTTCTGGGATCTAAATGTGCATTTATCACATTGATTGTTTTCACTATGATGGGGTTTGTCAATTTTAGCGCATCAGAGTGGGGATGTTGCTGTATTTCAGACTGTAGCATTTAGCCTGGACTAAAGTTCAGGCCGTCTTCATAGAATATTTCAAGACTTGATATTTCAACTCTGGAGTGAAAGGCTGTTGGAGGTGGTGGGGGTGGGTTTCAGATCTTTAATATCTTTTGTAATGAAGTTAAGTTTACTTTTGTTAAGTAAAGTAAGACTTTTAGTAGTAACCGGATTAAGTGTATAGTCTGTACACAGTGTGCACATATAAATCTGTGTATATACATTTTTGGTATAATATAGTCAACTCTTGCAGAAGAAAAATAATTTCTAGTCTTCAGGTTTTTAGATACTGTTCATTTTTAAATACTATTCTTGTTGGAGTATATTTGAAGAGTTTTCTCTAAATAGCTCATATAAAGATCTAAGTCCAAACTTTGCTCCATACACATGTACGTTCATTGTAGTGTTCTGTCATTTGTTAGTCTTCAGATATTTGCTGGTTAATCATGCTACTAATGATTCTTTTCTTGAGCAATACAGGAAGAATTTGCACTACCTGGAATGTCAACAGAACTGGTGAAGCTTAATTGTCAGCTTTAATAGTTGTGGGTTGTGTGACTTGAAAGCATTTGTAGCTGCTGTGGTAAAGCTGCTGTAGCTAAGTATGTGAAATGAAACATGCTGTACGTGGTAGGACATTGTTCTTTTGGAAAGGATTCTGTCTACCCCCTCCTCATACATAGTAAATTTAACCCTGTTTTTTTAAAATGTGAAAACAAAATACACTTTTTCATCTGATTTCTTGTGGATTGTTTTGTGGGAGACACAAGCAGCATAGGTGTGTTTGTTTATTTCTAGTTTGGAACATCGTTTTGTTTTTTTTTGTTTGTAAAATCTTCTGTGTAACAGCTATGACAGTGCCCTACAATAAACTCATGTATTTTACTTATCAAGGCTTAAGCTGGGTAATTTCTAAGTTCTCACCAGGAAACTTGCAGTAAGTAGGAACTTAAATAAATAACATATTCCTGCCTTTGAGACATCTTTTAAGTGATCTGTTAGGATTCCAGTGTTTCTGTTTCCTCCTGTTACAAGATTCTCCTTTGTCTCTTTGGTTCCTTGGTGAATTCTTAACATAGTTGCTCTTCAGGATATGGCAAATTCCTTTGGGGAGGAGGGGATGGTACTTGCATGTAGCTATTTATTAATAGTTCAGCAAATCAGTTGCATCTAGTGCTTTAGGTAGTGTTATTCCTGTTTTGCTTTATTCCTGGTTTACAGTTAAAACAAACAGCCAACCTTTTCCAGTTTTTCTGCTTCTGATACTTGCATCTACATGTAATAGATTGTTTTGTTTTTTTTCTGGTGCAGTTGATGTCCACCTCGTTCTTTTTCCAGTCTTCATCTCTGCCTCCATCCCACTTGATAGCAGTTTACTTAGTCAAAAGAATCTGTAATATTTACTTACACTGAAGGCCTATCCTTTTTAAAATGGTGAAAACATTGAGAAAACAGAAATTGGGAATGCATTTTTTACTTCTGCAAACTTACCAATGAATGTACTTGCTCTAAAATACTGCTTTAATTTAAAATTTAAAATTTTAAAAGGTCCTTTTAAAATACTTGTTTATTTGAAATACAGGAGGAAAAAAACCTCCTCCTTTTGGAGGGATTCAATTTTGTGTTTTGATCAGAGCTGTTTACTGTTTAAACCATTGCAACATTAGGCTAAACAGAATTGCCTCGAGCCATTAGTGTCTGCCTTCCTAAGATCTAAAGAAACCTCCATCGGGGCCTATGGTGCACTTAGGAATTCAGTGTGGCTTTACTTCTGTAGACCTAATTGTGGCACCTTAGAATCATGAGTATTTTTTTTCTTGCCTGCCAGGTTTTCTGTATTTCTGCTTAGTTCAGGTCTATGCCTGTGGAAATGATGTAGATTTGGGTTGTTCAGTTTAGCATTCAGTTTCTTCTTTTAATGTCTTTGAATAGCTAGGAGATTCTTGGGTTTTTTGTTAGAATGAGCTCTGATGGGCTCTTGAATGCTTTCTGCTCTGGCTGCTGTTGCTCAGTTAGCTCAGGACAACGCATTCTCTTCTGCCTTTTCTTTTTTTTGAAACAGCTTAGTTTCATGCTCCAGTTGGCATGCGAAGAATTCGTTAGCCACCAAAATCAATTTTCTCAATGAAGGCGATTCCTAAAATAAACATTACTTTTGCTTTCATCATAAACTGTAAAAACAAACCACGGAAAAAAGAGGTTAGTTAGGTAATACAGCCCACTGGGAGCTGGTTGAAAGAAGAAGGAAGCGAAAAGGTATGAGGAAGTTGTCAGAATCCTGGCTGAGGATGTTGTGTTGTATAAATGATTCTCGAGAATGAGCAACCAAGCAATAGAAGAGTAGTTAGTGTAACCTGCTAACAACATACTTTGTTTCGTTTTTAATTGTAACTTTTTAATTTTCATTAGAGTTTTACAGTAAACCTGATTTCTGTTAGTAAGGATCAATTGAGAAGGGGGTACAAAAAGAAGACTGCTTCCTAATACTATGAATAGCAATTAAAACCCTTTTTCACTTACAATTTAGCATCTAATATTTTATGTAGTAATTGAAGCTGTACCTAGTGGAGAAATTTGGGTGAGAAGATGGTAGGGTTTTTTTGTTAAGTTATGAAATATGGTAAATAAACCAATATAAACATTTCTAAAACATTTTAACTGCCTGACAGTAAAAAATTCTAGCAGTTTAAGCTTTGTGATTTTTATTACTTTGCCACTTCTTGTTTTAACTGTTGTCACACTTTCATTATGTCATCAGCAGATCTGTATTGTTTATTACTTCTTGATCTTTGCTTTACAGTCTTATAAATACCAGATTTAGATGGAGAGAATGGGGTTGGCATGGAAAAGCCAGTCCTATTTTGTGGTGGGCATTAGTATATCACTGATGATAAGCTCTCATTTTTACACTTTCAGTGAGTTTGTAATAAGCTTCTTTTATACCCTACAGCTTTTTTTTGCCTTTTTAAATGAAGAAAAGTTTTCTGGAAATGGATGGATGGTGTACACTCCAATGTCTGAATACAGGAGACAAGTGAGTTATTGAAGTTGCAGTTGCCTGGTGCTTTCACCTCTGACAACTTACACAGTGGAATTATTGTTTGTACATTTCTCTTATCAGCCCTTTTTGGGGGGTGGAGCTGAGAATGGGGGAAGATGGAAACAAAAATTGAAAAAAGCAAAGAAAAGCAAGAAAGGCCTGGAACCTTTAAACAATGAGAATGTTATAGGATGCTCTTTGAGGTAACTTACTGATACTTCTTACAATGTGCCACTGTTAAGTGAGCAGGGGGCAGGGAAAATGTGCCAAATATGTAACTACAGTGTCCTAAATATAGATTTGATTTGGTCTCCTTCTTCCTGAAGTGAAAAAAAAAACACAAAACCATCTTATTTTAGAAGCAGTGTTGCTTTACAGAAGTTATTTGTATGTCTGGCAGTTTTCTACCTTGCTTTCTAGGTGATTTTTTAAAAATGTCAATGAAAGAGGATGATATAATTCATTTTAAAATGTTTTTTAGACAATTTATTTTTGCTTTAAATATGGCTTTAAAAAAACCAAACAAACAAACAATAAGGACTTCCATGGATTATTTTTTTTTTTCCCTCCATGTTTTTTTCATTCAAGGTTTAGAGGCCCGAGACCCAAAAAGGGCAAAATACACCTACACAAACCCCACTGTGTCTGCGCGTGTGTGGAGGGTTTATCAGGCTTTCTCAACTTCCTGGCTGCTCTTTGTGAAGTGCCTTACTGAGCAGACTGCAACTAAAAGCTGTTGTTTCTCAGTAAGAAACCTACCCTGGATCTAATTTTTAACTTGAAGGTAGTATCAGGATACAGGGAAGAAAGGCTGAGATGATACTTCCTCCCCCTGTCTTCTCAGGAGGATAGTCTCTTTTCAGCAGACAGCTTTGAGGCAGAAGAGAAGGCAATTTTCTTTCCTCAACACCACAGTTAAAGAAATAAATCTACTAGTTTTAATCGTTGTTTTGAAACTTGTTGTAAGAATAGAATTGTGTATGTAAGAGTATATGAGACAGCTATGCAGTTGTTTAAAGCTGTGAATCCATCAGCAAGGAGCTGTTTTGTGTGGTCTTGTAATCTTTTATCTTCTATTGTTTTGAGCCAGGACTGTAGTTAGGTTAAATTGGTAGGTTGTTGCCACCATGTGGCCGTAATGTTATGTAAAATTTGGGAGTGGAATTACTATTTGTACAGCCAAAAATACAGTGAAAAAACTTTGTCTTACATTTTAGGGACTGCCTAATGAACGGTGGCGAGTGACTTTTATTAATGAACATTATGGACTGTGTGACACATATCCATCGCTCTTAGTAGTGCCATATAATGCAACAGATGATGATCTCAAGAAAGTTGCTGCCTTTAGGTCCCGAAATAGAATCCCGGTGAGTATCCTGATGAAAGTTACCTCATAGTGTAGCTACTTTTAAGTATGCATCCAAACAACTTTTTGCTGAATATGACACAGAGGATGCTTTTTTTGGAAATGGTTACAGCAAAATAGTTTTGATTGGCTGGTGGTTTTTACTGCTTGAAACTACTGTCTTCACCAAGCCACATTTCCGTTTTTCCCCCCCAACAATCACCCATTCCAACTTTGCTGGTTTTAACTTGTGTTTTCTAGTAACAACTGCCAGCGTTGCAGATTCCCTTTCCTTAATGAAGTACGAGCCTTAGACTGCCATCTGTACTAGTTTTTTTGACTATTGTTGGATGCACATAAAAAGTGATAGCAAATGTTGTCCTCCTGTAAGTAAACCGTGTGGCATTTAAACATGTTTCAATAGTTAGCCCTAAAATAAGACTCTGTAGTGAATTCTTGGGTTTTTTAGCCCTTTCAGTTGGGTTGTGCAATTTAAGATAAACCCATTTGACTTTTTGGCTCTATTCTGTAACTAAAATTCTTTGAGGTAAGGGAATTTTTATGTATCGTCTCTTTTCAGCACTATAGAAAATAGTAATTTCTGTCACAGTACAATCTGTTCTAACTAATATTTCAATTTGGCAAACTCAGGAGAGGTGCTAGATTCTTAGTATCAGAAAGCTTGAATCTCAGTTAATTTCAAACAGGTGCAAAACTTAGTATGATAAGTATTTATTAGTATTTACTGATAGGCTAGGTCTATAATTATAAATTTACTATATGTACACACACAAATGTATATGTATAATATATAATGTGTATAAAATATATATATCAAATCTGTAGTGTGTGCATATAGTTCTTGTAACATAGCTGTATCTTCTCTGTCATCTCAAAATTCATGACAGGGCTTTTGTGTGCCTGTACAGTGAGAGTCATTTCCTTGTAATAGTAACTTCAGTCTTGTCAGGAAATAACCCATCATACTCACCCGCACACACGCTGACAGCTCTCGTTCTACGTCTAAAACTAAGGGTTGTATTTCAGGAGTGAATACTTTCTGAGGATTTCTTTTTTTAACTCTGTAACCCATAAGTTCCAGCCTGGGTGAGAATACTATTTCTTAATATTTTTCAACCATGAAGTTGGAGTTTTTACCTGCTTCTTGGGATGTTTATCTTTAATCTCTTGTGCTGTAGCCTGTTCCCAAGGCAGCTCACTATCTCTTGTTTGTGGTAAGTCCCCCGTGGCTCAGAACAACAACAAAGGCAGCATGCACTCTGCTCCAGTGCCTCCTCTGTAAAGAGGGCTGAGGAACAAAATGTACTTTAAAGATTGGAAAGGGAAACATACTGCAGAAAGGTTCAACTTTCCTTCTTTATTCAAAAAACAAAGGGAAAAGTTGTTATTGTAGAATTGGAGCATCTTAGTCACCGTTTCTGTAATGAGTTCATTCTTCTGAATTGTTTCTTAGTTTCAGCAGGCATTTCTGTGCTTGTTTCCAGTTTGCTTTTCAGAGTTATCTATGCAACCTAAGAGGTGTAGAAAAATATTAAAATACACTGGGTTATACAGGTAGAGTATAATTTCAATAAGAGTTAAATATGTAAAAGAATGCACTCTTTTAAAGATTATTATTATTAAATTTTTTGAGACTAAAGTGAAGCAGTTGAGATGTCTGGGGATTATCTTTTGAAGAAATATGATAAAAAGTGTTAATTTTCATATTATCTTTTTTTAAGAATGTAACTATAACATTTAAATTATGTTTTTTAATAAAATGTATTTCTTGTAATGTGTTCTTGACATGTGCTTAGGTTTTGTCATGGATTCATCCAGAGACTCAAGCTGTTATTATGCGCTGCAGTCAACCCCTTGTTGGAATGAGTGGCAAGAGGAATAAAGATGATGAAAGATATCTTGATATCATCAGGGAGGCTAACGGGCAAATCTCAAAACTGACCATCTATGATGCTAGGCCCAATGTCAATGCAGTTGCAAACAAGGTAAACAGATGCTTAATAGTCTTACGGGTGGAGGCGGGTGGGGAGGAGACTCAGCCTGAAGTCTTCTGTGAGGAGGTTTTTGGGAACAGTAGTAGTCTTAATGTAGATAAATTTACGTAATAAAATATATGTTTATATAACCAAATACTGAGGCTCAAGGCCATGAAATGACATGAGTGCCTGAAGTAGGTCATAAGCAAGGCTTCAGGACCACATGTGGATTTCCAGACACGCTTTCCCCTGTCTGTTAACAGCCAAGCACAGATCTTAGCGTGGGACTGAAATCAGATATGACTACACTCTGCACTGTGAGGTAGATGTAGGCAGAGCTGTAGAGCACATCCTCTGTTGCAATGACATGCCACCTCTGTGCAAGCCACAGCTCTGCTTCATATCCTCTGGGAAAATTCTGTCCTGGAAAGGCTGTATGCCTGCAGCCAAGCCCACCGACAGGCATCCTTTGGTTCTTCCAAACCATTACACGAACCGCTTCAGACCTATCCAGGCATCCTGTAAATAAAGAGAAAGTGATGAAGAAGTTAGTTTGGGGGTTTGCACTCTGAACACCAGCATGGGTAGGATCTTGGATACCTAGGTACCTATTCTACCCTAGGTGCCTGTAGTTGGTAAGTGCAGTAATAGAAGTAGTGTTTCCATCTGACAGAGTGATCATTTCTTCTGCGATGAAAGCCTAAACAGGATCAGAATCACAGAACAGCCCAGTTTGGAAGGGACCTGGAAGGATCATCTGGTCCATCCTTTCAAGAAGAAAACATGTCCCTGTGCCTTGATTTTCTCTGTTCCCCCCTCAACTCTGGTGAGGACCAGATCATTGAGGCGTACTCCGATAATGCCAGTCATGGTGTGTCAGTGTCGTATTTGGCACAGCAGGCTGGATGTGCTCCATGTTTGTATGAAAAGCCTAGTTAGGGAGAGGCAGTGAAGGGCACAAGTTTAACTCTTTCTTCATATGGGAATGTACAAACTTCACTCCCTCCATGTCTAGGGTAGTTCCTTAGCCACTGAACATCAAGCAGAAATGGATGTGCTCTTCACTCTTTCTCAGGAGTGAAGTTGTGTGTCTGCACAGCAAAGAGCATGAGAGATATGAGCTCAAGAGGGTTTGAGATCGTAGTGAAACAGTAAGTGTACTTGTCTGGGGGAGAAGGAATTGTAGCTTCTGAAAGAGTTTTGGCACAAAATGAACACTAATTTAGTGGAATGAGACCTCCTCAATGTTTGTGCTGAAAGGAATATGAAATGTTAAAACTTCTTTGCCTCTAGGAGGTTTATATGTAACAAACCTTAACTTGTTTTAGAATTCAAGAGGGAGAATAATGTTAATGTTTTGCTTTGTGTAACTTAAACACACACATCTGTACCTTTACAGTCCTCTTCTCTGTAACAGAGAAAGTAATTTATTTAAGCAAGAAATAAGGTGCTTTCTCTGTGTAACATATACTCCCTCAAGCACTCTATCCTAGGGGGTGTTAGGCTAGGTTTTAATCTGATGGTTCATATTTTAAGGGTCTGCCTCAATCGCTTGCATTTTACTCTACAAATTGCATTATTCTCTGCGCACTGAATTTTTATGGCTGAACAAAAAATGTAATCCTTTTGTTTGCCTTGTGGAAGGAATGCCAGCTCTTACATTAACTTAACTTATTCCCCAGTTCTTGGAACAAACTCAAATTTTTGCTGTTTGTTTCAAAGATGTATTATGGTCAAACTTTATACACACATACTTACTGAAGTATGAAGCACAGTTTTCCACTTTTTTTTAAATGGTCTGTGTATTTCACCCATGTGTTTTAATTAACTCCTGGTATGTCTAAATATGAAATAATCATAGCAGTACGTTTCTGGGTCTGAGGGACAGTGATATACAGAGTGCAAGCCAGTGTTGATCAGCACTGAAAAACGTTTTCTTGAACAGCTGTGAAGATTAGTATAAGCAAAATCTTGGGCTATGCTACTCGTGCATTCCTGTGTTCTTTGTACATAGGTCAAGACCACACAGTCAGTAGGAGCTGCAGCAGCCCTGATGCTAAAATTGCGATCATTCCTCACCAGGACTGCATAATACTCAAAGGAAGGAGAAAAATAAAATCATCACTTCATTTAGCGCAGAGCCTGGCAGCTCTGAGGGTACCCCCACATCTGAGGAAGGGGTCAGAGAGCATAGAACAGAGATACTGTGCTACTGCTCAGAAATGCTAGTGGTACTAACGAGGAAAGGCTATACCCTGCTGCAGGTTGTTGTCTGTTGTGTTGGTGGCTGTAATGGCGTATTAAGGCAAAATTTATTTATCGCAATTCATGGCATGGCATGTTTTTGCTGCCTGCAGGAAATGCTGTGATTTTGCAGCTATCTTTGGAAAACCTCACCAGCAGTACTGTGTCCTAAAATATGTGTGGTTTTCCGCTTCCATTTGTGACCAGGCACATCCTCTGCTGTGGTGGTGATCAAATGTTTAGAGAGAGCAGCAGTAGAACAGACTTTCTACTTACGTGGCTCTTTTATTTCTTAATGATATAAATACATGTTTAGGCTTCAGCGATAAAATTTAATGTTAGAAAAATTACTTCAAAGTAAACTTTAATGTTACAAGTAATTTTCTTAGAAGCAGAATCTAAGGTTCTTGAACTTAATTCTTAAACGAAATGTAGCTTATTCTTAACTGAATTTAATTTTTCTTGGTCAAACATTTTATAATTTTTATCTATTTAAATAAAAGTTTAAATTTTAGTAGTAAATAACTAGACAGTCTAAACACAAGAGAGATTTAATTATTTTTTTTGGTAGCAAGTTTGCACTGATACAAAGATTTGCTTTCTTTTGAATTAGTGTTGTAAAGAAACAGACAACTCCTTTTGACTGAGTTTTGTTCTAGTTGGTACAGAAACAAACAGATGAGCAATGTTATTCCCCGGAAGTGGTTATCTAGTATGTTATGAGTAATTGCTGGTTTGTGTGATGTACTATATGTTTTAATTTGACCTTTATAATCTGTCTGGGATGTAAGTTGAATTCTCTTGTATTCAGAATCATGAGTTTGTTTAATCTTTGGTGGGAAAAGAGAACATAAATGAAGAAAAAATATTGACATTGTAATGTCAGTTGGTCAAGGAAAAGCTATTTCCATCATGAATCTCAAAAGTAATGGGGAAGGTGCAAATGTTGTTTTATTCTCAAAGCAGTCTGAGTCCTGACTGATGTGATGTTGCCCGCTGTCCCTTACCTGGCTACTTCAGTCCTATTCAAAGGTCTCCAGGCCCAACAGTACAAACAGTCTTTAAGTGTTAATCTAAAATAATTAATTTTCCCTTACATGGTTACTCTCTTGAGGTTTTGAAAGGAACTAGGCTGGCTGGAGTAGCTTGAATGTCTTTCTGGCCATATGCTATACTTAATATACTTTGTCCTTTTGGACAAAGGAAAGCCCCTGAATATTATTCTCCAGCTTTTACCTCTCCAAAGCTTCTGTCTGAGGCTGATGTTTTAAACAAGCAATTGAAATTCTATATTGCCCAACTACAAAATAAAGTATAAATAAAATTCAGTCCCTTCTTGCTCTGGTGAAAAGATGCTACAACAGTGTATATATGACTGCGAAGTTAATTTTAGATCTCTTGTTTGTAGGCAACTGGGGGAGGATATGAAGGTGAAGATGCATATCCCAATGCAGAACTTTTCTTCTTGGACATTCATAATATTCATGTCATGCGGGAATCTTTGAAGAAGTTGAAGGACATTGTTTATCCTAATGTGGAAGAATCACACTGGTTGTCAAGTCTGGAATCAACCCATTGGTTAGAACATATAAAGGTAACTTTTTGCTGTTTGTTTGAAATAACACTTGTCCAAATCTGTTGTATCAGACTTGCTTTTTCTGCTAGACTTTGAGATAGTCCTAATACAGAACACATAAATCTACCTGGACTACAAAAACAGCATCATTGAGTGTTGGCTTTTTGCGAACTAGAGTACGTTATGAGATATCATTACTAAGCAGGAGTAGCTGAAATTCATTGTTCGTTGCTGAAATTCATTGTTCGTTGTCTGCTTCAAGTCAAATGTCAGTCTTTAATAGAGGAATGCAGTGTCTGATTGTCTTCACATGTGTGAGAACTGATTTATTTTGGTTTCTAACAATACAGGACTACAGATAACTGTCATTGTGAAAGATTAGTAATTACTTCAGTTGCCAGTATGTATGTGAATTTTATTTTGTGATATACGATTTTGTAAATTTATTCATAAATTTTTGTAATTTTCATCTTGTAGCACAAATAAAATACTTAAACTGGTAATTCCCCAGTGTTCTTATTAGTTGACCTTTGAACCTTTTGCTTTAAGTACAGCTGTGCAAAAGTATTTAGAGTATTATGTAATGAATCCTACTTAATAAAAATTTCATTTTAAGTTAATATTTGGAAAATAAGCATATTGGAAGGGTACCAGTTCCTTTTACCAACAACTGAGATATTTTAGTAATTCAGTTCAAATAAAAGAGCCAAATGAAATATAGAAATTTTAGAGAATATTTCCTATGGTAAATCCTCTCTTTCTTTAAAAAAGCTGCTTATGTTCTTCGGTTTATCAAGGTTACTATTTTCTGCCCTATTTTTTAAGAATTTACTGTGAGATGAATTAGATCTTACTAAGGGATTAGGGAACCAATCTGTTTCTCTATTTTTATACAAGAAATTTACTTGATCTCCTAGAAAATTCTTTTCCAATTAACTCCATGCTCTTTAGGTCTTTTAATGGAAACAGTATCAATTTAGATACCATGTAGATACAAAGAAATTTTTTTTTTGTTTTGTTAGTATGATAACACTAATCTTCTGCCTTGTCTGTCCCTCTTTGCAAGCTTGTCTTGACAGGAGCTATTCAGGTGGCAGACAGGGTGTCCTCAGGAAGGAGCTCGGTGGTGGTTCACTGCAGTGACGGCTGGGACCGCACAGCGCAGCTGACGTCGCTGGCCATGCTGATGCTTGACAGCTACTACAGGACAATTGAAGGCTTTGAAGTTCTGGTGCAAAAAGAGTGGATAAGCTTTGGACACAAATTTGCATCGGTAAGAATTAGAAGATAATTGCAAGGACCGTGCAATGTTAACATTCTAAAAAGCTTTGTGTCGAGGTTTGATAATTCTTTTCATTATTTTGGAATTCTGATTTAAAACAACATTTCCAGGTAAATCTGAGCAGAGCTTTTGGTTTTGGACCTGTTTGGTTAATGTTTTTTTGCTATTCTTCTCTGAGAAGTCATATCTTGTTCTTTAAATGCTTTTAAAAATACAGAATTGCTAGGGTTACTGTGGTTGCTGTGCAAAGAAAATGGGAAAGCAGAAAAATAATGTCCTCCCAGACTTTTCAGAAGATGATCAAGTAAGGTTGGGACATGAGGCTTCTCCCTCACCCTCCCTTTGGACTGTTTTGAATACCATGAGAGGCAGATGTATGAGTCTGGCCAATGTCTTTGAAGTGATGTTTTGAATGTGTCTTCCCCAATGTTCTAAACTTGTCACTGGTAGTGCTGGCTCTAGTTCTCTTCAGTTGTCTTCTGGATGCATAAAAGGTTAAGTAGAAATCGTTTATAGCAAGTCCTTAATATTCTACCCGTGTATAATGCAAAGTCAAGGGTGTTTGTTTTAGGAAACTTTTCAGTCTTTGTGGAACTTCTCTTAAATTTGGCAGCTAATCATTTAATCAGGAAATCCATATGAGGAACCTGGAGAAGCAGAATAGGTTTCTAGGGAGAATATGCTGAGATATGTAATTATAAAACATAAGTTTATACAGTGTTACTTGTTGATGCCGAACCTTGTAATTCACAGTAAGAAGCTTCCACTTCCTTCAGTTGAAGCTATTTGCACAATTCTAAAGATATTACCTAATATTGCTAAAATTGGGAAAATAGGCAATCTGGAAAAATCAAGAAATGGAAGAATAGACCTGTGTGCGCACATTTCATGTCCATTTTGCCAGAGTGTCTCAGTCATTTGGAAATTCACATATAGTGACACAGCATGAATCACTTCACCCTTTAAGTGTGCTTGTAGGCTGCAGCAGTCTTTGATCTGATATTCTAAAGGTGCTTTGAGGTTTAGGAGATTTGCATTTTGATTGTTGTGAATGATATCTACTGTAGTTTTTTGTGTACGTACCTGTAGTCTTCTAGTAGTGATGTGTTTTATAAACCTTTGAAGTTTTCTGTCTTGGTACAGCCACAGAAAAACACTGGCTTGCCTTTTTATTCTTGTATTTAAAAAAAAACACTATAGTCATGATGCAGATAAAATTAGATTGTGTCACTAGGAGACTTGTAGCCTGGTGCATATGTTATGGTTTAACACAAAGCTTAAAAAGACAGATCTGTATGTCTTGCACCATTATAAATAAATTTGAATAATCTGTGATTCTTTTTATTAAACCGTTCCTTCTGGAGTAATCAAAGGAGTTTGTTCTCTCTCAACAGATAATGTTTTTCTCCTATTAATGAGGCAGGACTTTTACACCCCTTCCAGGTGACTCACTGAGTCCACTGAGTCCATCTCTGACAATGTCACAGCAATAAGGGTGATTTAAATAGCTTGCTCTTGCTTAAACTACTAATTTATTTTCCCAACTTGCTCACTCAAGTAATAATCTTTGGTAGCACTTGAAGCCACTCTCCTTTAGCCATCTGCTGTTTTCTGCAAGTACCGCATATTTTGATAAGGTTGTTTACCTTATAGTGAAGACAGTCCTTTTCTGGAATGTTCTGTAGAATAAAAACTGATAATATAAGCAGAAAGTATTCTGATCACTCTGTTTTAGTTTGGTAATTATTTGATAGAACTGTGAGTTTTAATAGTGGGGAGGAGGCACTTCAGTGCAGTTAGCATTTCCTGAACCTCATCTCTGAAACGGTTGTTGTTATCCCTTCCCACGAGTGGGGAGTTGAAGAGTAGGGTGTTTCTTACATTGTCTGGGTTAGAGCAAGCTGCATGTTTTCATGTTACCAGGTTGCAATTCAGATGTTTTAATAACAAATAACTACATAGTAGACTACTTAATAATTCCTCTCCATATTTTCTGTCATAATTTATATGTCAACGTAATCAGTTTCCTTGTTAAAAAGGAGTTCCCTACCCCAACTTTTCTATGTATAGTGAAGTTAGCAAGCTATTTTATCATCTGGATAGTGCACTATGTGGAATGTCATTCTAATAATGTATTCTACTATAAGAAACATGAGACATAATTATAGATGGAAGATACTCAGACATCCTTAAACTGCTAACCGTAGTGAAAGTGGAAGGACTTTCGCTCCTTACTGGACACATGGATGACTCTGTTAACAGATACCACATCTTTTAAACCATGAAAACTGGAAAGCAAGGGGTCCAATTTGTTTGTCTTCCCTGTAGTGCTTTTCTAGTCATTTACTACTGTTGACTGAGTTCGGCTACAATCCCTCATCTCCCTCAGTTTAAAATAATAGAATTGAATGGCAGGAAACAATCTTGCAAACCATTGTAGAGAGTAGTGTGCTGGTTTTATCATTTTTTCACATGCTTAAGACATTAAGCCTGCTATCTTACAGGCTGATAAACAGCATCTTAGTTCAACATACGTGCTCTTCATGTCTCCTCCAGGCAAGTATATTCAAGCAGAATTACAAAGTTAATAGAATCTCTTTTCCCCAAATCTCTTACCTGTTCTCAGCTATCAAATGTGAAAAGGAAGGAAACAGCTTTTACTAAACTTACTTTTTGTCTGTGTGGATAATTCCTTTGATTGTTACTTTGGACTCCTCAGAATAAGTGGCTCACCCAAATTTTAAAAATGTGCATTAATTTTTTGTCAAGAACGTGAACGTTTCTTTAAGCTTGCTACTGTTCACTGTCTACCTCAGGGTGAACCTTCAGGTTCGAGGGTGGAGGGGGAAGAGAAGAATCTGTATGGGTAGTTTGATGATCTAAGTCGCTCCAGTGGCTTAAATTACAAAGGAAGACAAAGCATATAACTTGGCTTCGGACAAACTTATTACATAAATATATTTCAAGATATGTCTTGATTGTTTGCAAAGTAATGGATGCTTTACCAGTTCTGCTTGTCCAACAGCTAGCCAGTTTTTATAACAGGGCCAATTATCACTTTGGAATTTTTCTCAGACATCTCTGAAACACCTTTGCAGTGTATTTCTGTATATCTGAATCTCTCCTCCTTGATGAAATAATTGATTTTGAAGTCATAAGAACAGATTACTCTGTTACGGAAGCACTAATATTCTAGTGCAAAACATGATACAATGTCTATTGGCCATAAGAGAGACTGTTTTGGTTAACAGGGGCTGTCTTGCTTCATTTCAGAGGATAGGCCATGGTGATAAAAACCACGCTGATGCAGACAGATCGCCCATCTTTCTCCAGTTTATTGATTGTGTGTGGCAGATGTCTAAACAGGTATGTTATATCATTCTTCAGAAGACAACTTCATTAAGAGATTACTGAATTAAAAACCTACATCTTTGTTTAAAAAAAAAACAAAAACATTTGAAGAGGACAGCATATCCCTCTGCTTTGACTTTGTAGTCAAAAAGAGTGGATTTACTTTTACACAATACCCTCTCTCTACCCTATTTCAAAAAGTGGTCTGCAGGCTGCGGTTATATTGCTTGATATGGCATTGGTTGTGCATGCGAGGCTGGTGTGTCTTGGGGTACAGGCTTCTCAGAAGCATCTTGAGAGATGTGACCTGGCAGAATGCTTTTACAGGAATTGCATTCAAATAGCTTAATAGGCTCTGTTGTTTCATTTCACCATTTTTGTGAAGCTGTCCCTTAACTACAGGGACAAATGTTGTTTTGTCAAAAGCTTGAAAAGGAAACTTGGGAGCTGTTGAATGCTGTGATTTTAAACGTGTTTTCAATAAGTAATGAAATAAAGCAGCAAACTTAGTCTGTTTAGGGTCGAGGATTAGGGACTAAACCCTTCTTTTCTTGTATGGTACTGCACTATAAAGTGCACTATGGATATCTTATTCTGTCTTGCTAGTAAAAATGTAACTGAAATCATTCTGTAGTTTATTTTTCTTTTCAGAAATTAAAGATGGTTAGAACATTTCAAGGACAGTTCTTTTCAGTGACTATGCTCTGCTATAAAGTACATGAAATTATTATCTTAAAAATTACTTGTAGATATAGTCAGACTTTGAAATGCCGCCTTTAGCCTCGTAACAGGGCATGTGCATCTCTCCCTGCTTTTATGATGTAAAGAACAAATTTGTCTTTTCTGTTATTAGTTTCCTACAGCCTTTGAATTCAATGAGCAGTTCTTGATTACAATCCTGGATCACTTGTACAGTTGCCGGTTTGGTACTTTCTTATACAACAGCGAGGCTCTTAGAGAAAAAGAGGTTAGTCAAAGCGCTGATTTTTAATTGTATTGCTGTCTTGATTTTTGATGATTTCAAAAAGTTTTGGTTGTATTGTATTTGGTTATATTCCTTGTGTGACTGTTTTTGAACTGGCTTTGTTCTTGTTGTAGAATAGTTGCATGGTAAATTCCTCGGGTTTGGTAGCTTAACGACTATGCAGTCACTAAAATGCTTGTCAAGCACTGGTTTTGGAATATTTCTAATACAGAAACTTATTGTGCTTCTAAGTAAATCAGAAGTGTAATAATTTTTTGAATGTAACCATGGCTTCTGTAATGGATTTCCTCATTTTGTGCAGATATTCACTGCTCTTATTTCAATTTCATTTTAGAAAGTGACTGAGAAGACGCTATCGTTATGGTCTTTGGTAAACAGTGAAA
Source organism: Tringa tobata (assembly GCA_033628505.1). Classification (NCBI taxonomy): domain Eukaryota; kingdom Metazoa; phylum Chordata; class Aves; order Charadriiformes; family Scolopacidae; genus Tringa; species Tringa tobata. The sequence goes on from JAHREE010000559.1 coordinate 3,180,120, forward strand.
AATCCAAATACACCAATCCTTTTTATACTAAAGAGCTCAATCGAGCACTGTATCCAGTAGCCAGTATGCGGCATTTAGAGCTCTGGGTCAATTACTACATCAGGTGGAACCCAAGAATTCGGCAACAAGTAAGTAAATTCTCTATAATTACAAAATACTTTTAGATTTCAGAAATAGGATTTTGTGTCATAACCGACTTGTAGAATAGTGTCTGTAATCTGTTCAGGTTTTTAATATTGTATTTGTAAAGATGGAGAAAAAAGATGAAAGTGATTATTCAGGTGGTGGTTTGTTTTTTTTTTTTACTCAGCTCTTCTCAGAACACTGAGCTTATTTCACTGCTTAGTATCAAATCATCCTCTAGCTCTTTCTAGCCCCTTTTCTTAGGGACAGGGCTGGGGGAGCATTTTTTAAGGGCATTTGATGCTACTAAAGGATGAATGGCAACGCTTAGAAATAGGGCTTAGTGATCCCTGAAGAGTTAGGGCATTAGCATCACAAACATGCTTAGTTGCATGGGCTTAGTCTTTCTTCTTTTTCTGAGAGAGTGTATGAAGTCTTTTACAAATTAAGATGACCCTTTCAGCCCTTCCTCTTTCAAAACTGCTATCTGTATTGATGGCTTGTGGTAAGATTTTATTTTTATGTAATTTTGACCAACATTGTTTACACTGTGTAACTGTTGGATGAAAGCTGTTAGTGAAAATTACACAAGTGGATCAGATTGGAAGCCCAGAAAAGCTTTTTATCAAATTACCCATAGTTCAGTTCTGTGCTTTTAATGTTTAATATATGGACACTCAATGTTTGTTACAATCTTTCTAGAAATCTCAGCAATGTCGCATGTAAAGATAGTTTACAGTGATTTATTTGTCCTTCTTAACAAGTTGTGGAGTTTTGAGTAGGAGAAGCTAGAGGAGCCATTTCTTTGACAGAGGCAGTCTTCACAGTCCAGCCCCTGGAATGAAACAGGAGCTTTCAAGCAATGCACTTCCTTTTCTGCAGCTGATCTCTTGTTTTATTTACAATGCTTTAGAGGCTGCAAGAAAGCCAGACGGTTTGCTGTATTTTTGTACAAGTATGTTGCCAGTTTTAATTTGAAGTTCTAGTTTTAAAGCTTTTGTTGCTTGCTGTGAAAGATGAGGGCATTTTGCAAAAGCTGAACCCAAAGATTTATTTTAGAAAGTGAAGGATTATAGGGCATGCAAATTAGCTGTAAATCTACTTAAAAATGCGCTTTGCCATTATTCAGGAGAGGTTTTTGGCAGGAGTTTCTTATTAGAAATGCAAACCTATGTGATAATCTTCTGTGCTGCTGCTGCTCGTCACTCATTTTCACCAGTTCTATATACAAAATGCAACACATATTTTTGCTGCACGTGAAATTTACGCTTTGTCTTGACTTATGCAACTGAATAGTGCCTGTGTGGCCGAACCAGTTTTTGATGACTTTTCTTAGTGCTATTACTTAGAAGCATGTTCCGCATCAGACTTCAGTCTAATGAAGAGTCTGGTCTGTCACTAGCCCTAGCAACATCATTAGCCCTGCGTCTCTAATCATCTTAGTAACAACATTCAGTCATTTATCCAACTTCCACAGCTGCCTCAACATTCATCGCTGGCCTCATCTGGGGTCCATAGCGAGTGCTGCACATAAGAGTGCTGGTTCTGCTGGTTTTGAACTGGTGAGGCGTTTACATTTGCTCCTGAAACTGCACTGCTAATAGCTTTTAATTACCGGCGCTTCTGTGAAACAGCAGCAACTTCTCCACAGCTGAAGATAACTTTAGGCTTTGTATCTGCCTTGAACATTTGTAATGCTTCTTTTCCGTGTGTTTCATTACTCTATCTGAAAAAGGACACTAAGCATAAAATGGAAACAGTTAAAATGCTCTTTCTGTGAGTAATCTCCTGAAAGCTGGGGCAGTTGGCTTTAAACATATTCAAGTTAGCTTACAGAATTCACTATTAAAGTTTTGCATTTAATTTCATTTGTTTATATACACAAAGCTGCAAATTTACTATTAAAAACTGAAGTAAATTTCATCAGTAAGGAAAGTTATTTAATCTGAAGACATGGATTTCATCTTAATCTGATCAGTGTAGCTACAATAGTCAGTCTGGCTAAACGCTGTTTTTAGGGAAGATGATGAGACATCAGACCTGGAATCTAAAACCTTTTAATAAGTCAAGAAGAGAAAAGCTTTGGACAAGGTGTTCACACCTGTCTTCCACGCAGTACTAGAGAGTAAGAAAATAAAATCCCTATGCTCCAGAAGTGCTGGCTGATTTTATTGGGGTAGGAAGAACTGTTTTGTGTACAGATTTTCTTTGGATGAGACAGGCAGAGGGCTCTTGCTTAATAGAAATAAATATTTTTATTTAGCTACAACTTGTTAACGTATGTTGGAAGCCACAAATACTGAGTAATGCCAGGAAAACGCAAATACTGCAGCAGCCTAACTGTGTAGAAGTAGTTGGACTAAAGTGATAAGACTAACAGAGATCTCTTTCTAGCAGCCAAATCCAGTGGAGCAGCGTTACATGGAGCTCCTTGCGTTGCGTGATGATTATATGAGGAGACTTGAAGAACTACAGATCACAAATAATTCTAAGATATCCAATTCATCAGCCTCATCAGCATCTCCCTCACAAATGATGTCCCAAGTACAAACACATTTTTGAAGAACACGTTGGCTTCTTTCTATACTGTAATAGCAAGTGGTGCTTAATATAGATCTATAGCATAAAGAGGAATATTTTAATGCCTTATATTAGACTGTCCTAACAAATTATTTTAGACTGTCTTCATTTAAGGAGGACTGCAAAACAAACAAAACCAAGTCTTCAATTATGTGCCTTTCAGAACCTGTGGACTGGGAACATTATTAATCAGCTTCTAGTTATGGAGGGCTTTAAGAGTTATTTTTGAAAGTCTGGTACAATTGAAATGAAATTGATTTATTGTTTTCATAAGAGCGCTTTAATTTATTACATTGTAGGTCATGTTCCTTTAAGGAAATTCATGCTCAGTCTTACATGTCATGAATAAACACATTAATGGTAATAGGAATATTCACACTGTGTAAAATTAGGTATGTGTGTATTCCTGTTAGGAATACATTTATGGAGTTCATGAGACAAAAAATAAATTCTGTTGTAAGATGTGTAAGGGGTGTTGAAATTTTCTGGTTACCTGAGAATTCCAAATTTTGCTTTTTCAAAATGAACAAAACTACGGAAGGGATTTCACTGATATGCTTCTAATTAAAAAGTTCAAATAGCTCAGTAGATATCAAAATAAAAGAAAAATCTATTTTTTTATTGTAATTTGGTATTTTTCTTTTTTTTTGTTAAAAAAAAAAACCAAAACAAATGACAACTGTACTGGATTCTGAGAAGTCCTGTTTTGGTTAACTGTTCAGCACTAGCGCATATTACAAATTATCACTGTTGGCAATATTGGTTATTTGGATTAATACAGAATAAAAGATTTTTAAAGAAGGTTTATATAATTAAAAACAGACCCACAGAGACATTGCTTAAATATCCAGCAGTAGCCATAGTATTAAAACTTGTGTTTGTCTTCTAAAACTATTATGTGCCTGTTTAAAGGAGCTTTTATACCAAAGTAGGCAAAATTTTTCAGTTACAAATACTGCTAAAAACTTGTACATTTACAGCTTACCATTTAATTTAACTTTTGTTCAACAAATTTATTCCTAAGTATTTAAGGGACTTTAGTATACAAGGTTTGCATATAGTGTGTGCGCTCACATTGAACCTGCCGGTGAACTCTAGTTTCAAGCCTTCATTTCAAAGGCCTCTTGTAAACCTTTAATTTGTTCTTTTCAGGTATTTTTAAACAGTTGCAAGTATTTCTTATGACAGCACGAACATTGCTACTCGATATTTAATAAAAATTTTGCATATTGTCAGCAGTTTAATGATATTCAGGCAATCCAGGAAATACTGCAATTCAGGATGTCGAGGACTCTATCTAAAATTGTTATTTTAAAAGCGATGTTTTGATGCTTGAGGCTTCTGTCATTGTAAATTATTGTATATGTGGTGAGTTTTGATTTGCAAGATATAATAGGTTTATATATAAATTAAGTTTTATGTAAGTATATATAATATAGTTTATTAGAAATTCTGCAGGTTTATAAAGTGTAAATATTTTGCATATGAAAACTAAATTTAAAGCTATAGTTCCATAAAGTAAGTCAATGTTTAGAGGACATCTGAATATTTTTAGAACAGTATTTTTCAAAGGAATAAAAGTATACCGCCTCTTGCTTTAATTCAGTATATACACTGAATTGCACTATTTTTTTCAGGGAAGCTCAGAGCATACAGCATGTGTGTTCTAAATACACATGATTTATAAGACTTATTTTTGTCCTCTAAATTTCATTCTCCCATCGATGTTCTTCAGTATGTGTTTGCAAAATAAAAACGTTGTCCCAAAATCTTGACTTGTTAAGGTAAATGCATCAGATAAATGAAGAAGGATACTCAATTGCTCATACGATGTACTTTACATTTTGAAAGCTATGCATACTCTGGTATATTTGCCTTCTACTTACTTGTGGTTTATAAAGAAAGTTATTTTTATTAGAATATTTAAAGTTTCTGTATTTGAATTGCACGCATTGGTGACATCTCTGAGCAGTGTGGAGAAGTTCAGAAAATCTAATAGTTTTTACTGTGTAAACACTACATGATAACCTATTGCATTTGGGAAAGTGTAATATAATGGAAAGGATCTTTTTGCACTTACTTCATTACATATATGCCATTCTTCATATTACTGGTTCAGTTTAATTGAAGCTCTCTAACATAGCTCCGTGCAGGCTTGGATTTTTTTTCAAGTCAACAGATAAGTTGCTTGTTTTAATTCTATTTTTACACGGCAATATTGGGTAAGCATAGGGGTGTTTTTAATCCAGTACTTTCTAGAAAATACTACTTTAAAGTTGTTGTGAAGTTAGGCGTACGAACTGATCAATGTTAAAACTTTTCTCCTTTCCACTTGAATGCGTGATCTGGGCTGTCCTTGGGCAGTGCACGGCACGTAGGGAGGACCCTGCGTGGTCTGTTCCCCCCTGCGGCCGTCACAGCCCAGGGCAAACCTGGGGAGGTCTTTGAGGTGGTGAAGGAGCGTTCGGGGCCGTGAGCACCTTCTCCAGGAGGGGGAAAAAAGCAGGGCTGGGATGGCAACATCAACAGCTATATAAATGCCCCATGTCCAGTACGAAATACCCATCTTGGAATGCTTTTTTAGGTTTTTTTCTTTCTGTGTTCTTACTTCCATGGACCCCAGAAAACAACCCAGTTTTTGTGCTGGGCTTCAGTTACTTATTTAGAAAGTTTATTTGTTGAATGCCTGCTTTATTTGCTTATGCCTTATCCACCCCAGCATCACTGTAATGGGTATACCCTAGGAATGATTTGCGTACTACCTCCTTTTGATGTAAACTCTGCCTTGAGTTCAGTTTTTTTGTCTCGCAGTGTGCATTTAGTGTCACGCTTGAGGAAAAAAAAAAAAAGGTTTTTATAACTGACGCCAAATTCCCTCCTGTACTCCTTGCTGCTCGGTAAATAGCCGCGTTGGTTACCGCAGGCCCGCTCTGGAGCTGGGTGTCACTGTCAAGTGGGGGGGAGAGCTCACCATCCGCCTGCCGTGTACGTGTGTGAAGGGAAAAAAAAAATAAAGATGTCGGTTTTAAACCCTTTGCCTCTGGAAGACGTTTTAATGCGTGTTTCCCTGACTGCTGAGGCCTGAGGGGCCTGGCCCCAGGCTGTGCCCGCCGGCCCCGCAGGCCGCTCTCCACTCAGCCCCCGGCCGGCGGCGCCCGGGCCTTCCCCCGCCGCGCGGGGCCGCTGCCCGCCCTCCCGGCGGCGCGGAGGCCTGTGGGNCCGGCCCTTGTCAAAGTTTCCTGCTCGCGGTTGTGTGTTTTTCGTCATTAACGTCACCGCTTGGCGAAGGCTGGGGCTGCCTGCAGGGTTCTGGCCAGGGGGGGATTGGGGCAGTGCGTTGCCGCTCATCTTTGCCATTTCCATTGAGACCCTCCTCAGATTTTAGGTCTTTATTCCTGGGCTGGTTTTTGTGTTTGTTTTTTTTTTTCACGCGAGTGTGTGCTTCACCTGCAGAGGTGTCCCTGTCCCGAGGCAGCACCGCCTGTCCCCCGGCCCGTCCGTGTCTGCAGGTGTGCGCGGTGGCTTCGTGTCGGGGTGGCCGTGGGCTAGCGGGTGCCACCGGGCCGGGCTGGCTGGGCTGCAGCCTGAGCCCCAGGTCTCACCGTGTGCGGTTCAGCAGTCGGTGGCAGAGCTGTCCTGTCATTTAGAAGTCTCCAGCTGGAGGCAGGCGTCACACCTGAATTTAAAAATCCTTTAACGAGGAGTAGAAACTGGCTGAAATTGCACGCAGATGAAAAATAAAGAAAAAAGAGACTGTGCTTAAGAATCAGGGCCAGGTTCCAGTTCTTTCTCTTTCCTTTTAGGAGCAGCCTGCTGGAGTTTTACATCATTCTAGTGAAGGCCGAAATGAAATGTCCACTTTTTATCACCAAAAGTTACAACTTTGTATTCCTTATTAATGTACTTTCTTACCTTAATTTTCATCTGTCTTTCATCTCCTAATCTTGTTCTGCCCTGGAAAAGTTATAATGTCCGTTTGTCATATCACTTAATTTATTTGCCAGTGCGATTGTACCGGGCTACGCTAACGTGCGTGACCTCGGAGTAGGCAGAATGACAAGGTGTGCACTGGTACGTGTCCCTCCTGGCAGGCGGTGATAAGTCACATCACCACGATCAGCATCCTGTGGTACACTGACACACCCCGAGACGCTGATCCTAGGAGACGGACCTGCATTCACATTCCTTTTCCTGCTGGCGTTAATTTTGTTGATGTAGTGATTTCCGGTGGAGATAAGCCATAGAAAAATAAATAATTTTCTTAATTAACAAGTATATGCTTATTTGGAAACAAACTTAGGCTAACCCTAAAGAGATACACTTGGAATTAAGATGTGTGAGGGAAGGAGAAATAAATGAGATCAGAAAAGGATTATTGTGGACTTCAGATCATGCACTGTTCTGCAAAACTTAGGTGAAAAGTTTCTTTAAGGGAATCCAGACTCAAGTTCAGCACTAACCTGAGAGGGTATCTTCATTATTCAAGCAGGAATATAATTAGGTGGGTTTTAGCTGCAAAACAACATTTTGTAGTCTCGTACTGTGTAGAATTTTGCAGGTGGGCAGAGAGCTACTGAAATTACTTAAAGTTCTGAAAGAGCTTTAGTTTCAGGTATGAAGTTGTATGCATCTTCACGTTGGATCTACCTATCCTAGCAGAGTTAATGTAAGAATAGACCTCTAGTTAAGTAGTCGTCTATGCTCATCTTATCTGTTATCCCACCCCCTTCATGTCCAAGTTGTGGTGCACCTGGTGGGTGCTGGGTATGTGTATGTAGTTATTCACTTCAGTGTCACAGGATGCTCACAGAATCTAAAGCTCATTTATGAATGAATTCCAAAATTTAATTAGAATTTTCTTTCTGTATTTGACTTCCAAATAAGCATTAAATCTGTAGAAGAGTTTGAAGAAGTGGCATTTATCTAAGGCATCAGCTGAGGCTGCTGAGGCACTCAGGGAACAGTTCCCTCTGGCATTCCCAGTTTCTCGTCAGATACTGGTGTGTTTTGAAGCAGACCCAGTGGCTGGCAACACACTGTGTCATTGCTTCTCGCTCTCAATGCTGCGTTATTTGTAAGCAGCACTAGTTCAGGTGACTGTTCTCAAAACGCATCATCTGGGATTTAATGCGATTCTGCTCTTTAGATGCTTTGTCTTTAGGGTTCTTATAAACACCCCACACTGCAGAATTCCTTGCTGTGGCATGGGAAGGCCCGTTCTGAAGATTATTCTATGAATTCAGATTATTTTAGGAATAGGAAAAAAAAATAAGGCTAGCTAGAAGTTATCCTTTAGAAAACATGTATTTTCTACGTTTAATATTAATAGAGAGTACAACAGTAACATAATTTAAAATTTAAATGCTAGCATAAAGTAATTTAATTTTGAGGATTTACTGAATAATCAGGAAATAATATCAGGAAAATCAAGAAAGTGTAAGAAGTTTCTTTTAACTTGACCAAATTCATTCCATGGATGGCTTTGAGAAAAAAGAAAAAGTGCGAATGACGAAAAAAATTACACTGGATAAACAAACCAACATTTTTATAAGTTCCTAGGACCCTGACCTCACTTTTAAGCTACTGGCAGTTCTACCATCTCTGATAATATCTAGTAAAATTCTTTTCTCTAATTTGATCAGTGAAATAGTCGCATTCTGCCCACAAAGCAAGCTAATTTTTATGATGTTAGTGATCATTTATGGTCTTGTTTTCTGGACATGCTCAGTTGTTATGTTATTCTTAATGTGAATTATTGCAAAATAATTTTAAATATTCTGTTTTTGTAGCCCGACTGGATCCCATGTGGAATGGTGTAAACAGCTGATAGCTGCAACCATTTCTAGTCAGATTTCAGGGTCTGTCCCATCAGAAGGCGTGTCCAGAGACTACAGGGTAAGTGAAGAATGCACTGATTTGTTTAATATAAAAGAGGGAATGGTCAGGAAAGGCCTTACTACCTTGATTGTCAGGTGGTAAGTACTTTAGTGATTACTGAATGTTTCAGAACCAGAAACATCTCATTATGTGTAGGAGTCTCTTGAATCTGCTTTGTGTTTTCCTTCATAGTAAGAATAGTGGTGTTGAAGCCTACAGAATAAAAATCGAGAGAGAGGTGAAAGGAAAATTAAAAGTCAATGTTTTGAATAAAATGCCAAAAGTGAGTTGTCTTTTCTTTTGATTACTACATTAAAAAAACTTGGTAAAGTAGATGAATAGTTACAGGTTGAAATTGTTTCTAGTGTGTGTCATTCAGAGCACAGAACTGAGCTCTCCAGATTTCACAAAAAATAAATGTGTATGTCTTTGTTACCATGCAAGAACATAAATGACTATCGTTTTTCATGGGGTTTCACCAGAGACAGAGAATTTAACATCAAACAAACAAAAATCACCTTTTTCATTCCCTTCCAGCAACATTTTTGTCACTAAGGTGATGATTGCACAGTCTGGTTTACCTGATAGGTTCCGTTTCACTTTTTTTACCTGTGTTCTTTCATGCTCATTTGCCATTTCCTGTGTGCAGCCAGACAACTGACCTGTCCAGAGTGGAGCAGATGCAGTTTTCCTTCTCTTACAAATTGACAAAAGTCACCCATGTTTCAAGTCCCTTTAAGAAAGCCAGGCTGCTGCTGTCCGGCTCCTTTTTTCTTCCTAGATTTGAAACAGTTTTCAAGGTCTTCATGCAATGTGGCCAAATGAAGATTTTATCTTTTTTGTTTGTTTAACTAGATTTTAAATTATTTTCTAATATACTCTTGTGTTTAAAAGGTTTGTTGTCCAGAAACGGCATGTTTTGGGTTCTGTGACAGCTGGTCAGATTCAGCCCAAGCTTGGGGATGAATACACAAAATGTTTTTGAGTGTAGTCTACTTAGAAATTCACCTCACAGAGCGTCACACTATTGGCACAGTCAGCAGCTTATACTCATAAAAAAGTGTAGCTCTTCCACACTACGGCAGTGGAATTGCAAATGCTTACTTTGGGTCAAGGCTAACATCTTTGATAAAACATTGTGGGAAACCTTGCATTACAGCTGTCGATGTTGTATTTGCCCTGTAGGTCAAGGACTTCATTTTAGTGAAATCCAAGTGTGTAAGCTTGGTGTTCAGTTTATCTCTGAGTTGGAACACATTCCTGGGGAATAAAGAGCACTTTTTAATTCTAAACAACCTCCTTGTCTATACCAGACTCGTTTTGGATGTTATTTAGCAGGAGTAAGTCTTTTAAGGCCTAATTAAAATTCTGCTTCATTCTCTGTTCCTTAGAAATGAAAGAAAAAATTGAAGCCTGGTGGTATTCAGAATTTTTGTGTATAAATTGTGTTTGGAATCATTGCATTGCTGTGATTTGAAATCTCGTATTTGTGTATAACATCATGGAATTTTTTATCCTAGAATATCTTTAGTTACATTCAGGACCAGTATCTTGTGAAGTGGTGTCTGTGCTTTAGGAGAGGGTTTCCTTTGCACTCAGCTTCTGCACAAGTTCAGTGGTAGGATTAGTTGCTTAGTTGGTACCACTAACAGGCTGGGTTTAGTCAGTATTACTATGGAATTCATGTGCAGAAAGATAATGCCCTTTTATAACTCGGTTTCCCTTTGAGATGTATTTCCCTTTTGGTGCACGCTGATCAGTTTTCTGGATCTTCCTTACCTTTGGTTACCTCAAATTGCTGCCTTTAGAGACTGTCTCACAGCAGCTCAGAAACTTCAGGTAGGGCCAGATGTGTGTGTTTGCCTCTGGAACTGATGAGGCAGTTCTGTTGCTTTCTGCTGGATTTACCAAGAACTCACTGCCTTATTCTTTCTTTCATCCTTTTTATAATATTTCAATCAGTATGTTTGCAAAAACAGGTAAATATATATGAATTCTTGTGTCTAATGGTGTTATTCTGTGTAACTTACTGGAATGTAGTTCAGGGGAGGGAGGAATCAAACAGAAGCAAAGGGGCTGCAAATGAAATAATCAAAACTGGAGAGCACTGAGTGAGCTCTTGCTAAACCTTCAGCAGCGTGATCTCACTGAGTTTGAACTCTGCTGTGTGTGTCTTCTCTGACATACTGTCTGCCTGGAGAGTATTCTTGAATGAGGGGTTCATATAAATGAAAATTACTTACGTTATAGTAGCTGAATATAGACACCTTCAGAAATAAATTGAGAAGAATTGTCACTATCCTTGTTTTGCCATTTGAATCTAAAGGTGGTTCTACTTCATGGCTGTTATTGCAGGCATATTGTCTTCCACCTAGAAGGATTACCAGGCTCTTTATTCTCTTTTCACAGTAGCACATTGTAGCTGGATAAAAGGGTGATTAGGAATGAATGTTTCAAAAGAGCTTGGCATTTGTTTCATCACCAAAATGAAGTGGCTAGATTGTTTTTAGACCAAAAACAATTCTGCAAATGAGAGCTACTAGATCTGCGTAGTTTTGTTTTGTTCTTTCAAAATTCAGCTATAATTAAAGTGTTTGGAAGTAGAGTTTTTTCTGAAAAAGTGATGAAGCAAGATATAATATCTTTAAGAAATCAAATCTCTGTGTTTCGTTGGATAACATTTTATATTTTAACTAACAGGTGTACAGGAGGCCTGTTATACGGGTAAGATTACCTTTGGAGCAGTAAAAGGCCTCCTACCTGTTTGTCTTTTGTGCTGTGTGAGATCTTGGTGTGTCAAGCGTTCTTCTTTTCTTCATTAATGGTTTTTATGAACCAGTCAGACCATTTTGCTATGCAGTGCAACAGCTTCTTTGCCATAGAAATGCTTTATATACATTACAATGTTTTTGTGAGCAGTAAAAGTCAATGTGTAAGAGAGCAGTATTTTAAATTATGTTATGAATGTGCAATACTAACTTCAGTTTTATTATATTAATTTTGACAAAATGGATGCTTGCAACTGAGGCTTACATGCTTCGGACTACTGTATTAGCAGCTCTAATATGTTATCTATGCTAAAGTATATTAGTGGTAAAAGTGTTATGTCTTTGTCTATACTTTTAAAATAAGGTACCGATTCATGCTTGCCTTTCTACATGTTTTACCTTAATTGTTACCACCCTGTAATAGGATTGCAAGTTAGGTTTGAAGTTAGACACTAGTGCAATGACCTGCATCTTTTTAATGATAATTTTGAGACTCGATTCTGCCCATTGTTCATGGGAGCTATAAAAGGGGCATGCCTTGTTTTCTTGTCCCTCTCTCAGTAACATTTATGGAGTGAGAAATGATCTGGATAGTGTTCTGACATTGTTCATGAAATGTGTCTAACACTTTTATTCAAACAAAGACCTCTTGTTCCGTCTCAAACCAAGAGATGAAGTCTGAATGACTTCTTGTTCTCATCCGTTGTTTACATATTTGGAAATGATGTGTTTAGTCCAATCATACAAATCCACAAGTTGATCTTTTTTTTCTTTTTTTAAATAGATAGCTCTTGAAATAATTGGTCTGGGTTGAGTAACAAAAATTGATTGTTTTCGTTGAGTTTTTCATAGTTCTTTGTAAAGGCTTTGATCTTTGAATGATCTGTTGTGCTTCTCTATCTTTCATTTATTTAAAATCTTCTGGTGTGTTTTCTGGTTGTCCTGGTTTTCTTCTAGAGATCACAATATCTGCTTTGCTTTAATTTTAGAAACAACATTTTTACGGTCTGAAATTTAAGTAATCACTATTTAACAGAATTCTACCAATACATAAATGTTAGGAGACCTTTGTAATCTCAAAGGGTTTTTTAATTAATTATAACTTTTTAAAGTTGTCATAGAGTTCAAATTATCTGAAGATATCTGAACTACTTCTAAGGTATTCATTTTTGAGGATTCTATAGAAATACTGTAAGAAGAAATATTGACTTCAGCAAACATTTGTGAATTTAGACTGAGGCTGGTTTTACAGTCTATCAAGAGAGAAGTTCTTTGCATGTGAACTGGGAATAATGGACTGTCACGAACACAACTTCTCTCCAGTTAATAAAGAAAGAAGGTGGAAGAACAAATTTGGCTGAATGTATTAAAAAAATTACTTCGTGTGACCCTATGACATTTGTGCTTCTCTCTGGAGTGCAGAGGGACCTTATGCTTATTAAAGAGATTTAGTTAATATTCAGGGTTTGCTGCCGATATGTTGCAAAAATAAGTTAACATAAAAATGTGAATTGTTTGCATATTAGACTATGAGGAGTAATTTTCGGTTCTGTGAAGTTACTGACTAGGTTTCCAGCAACAACACAGAAGTTGCTGGAAAAACATGTGAAACCATAAAACTGAAAGTTCAATTAAAACATGTTTTACTCAGTAAAGCGTTTTTTAAATTGTCTAGATAGTTCTATTTGATGTTGACCTATTTTTTCCTTAAAAGATTGCATGAGTTTTCCCCTAATGCTGCCATTGCAAGCTGTACTCAATTTCTTCTATTGATAAGCATGTGGCATACTTTGAATTCATTTACTTCACTATAAGGTTGTTTGTCTTAAAAAGACAGTACATACTTTTATGTTCTTATCTACCAGCACTGACTCTTTTGTGAAAAAGGGAGTACGTTTTTCATTTAGTGTTGTGCCAAATAATATTGAAAGGATAGTGCTAATAGCTTGGACTCCTTTCTGTGGAAAGTTGTTTGTGCCAGGAGTGGAAGATTTTAAATAGCTAAACTGGAGTTGAAGTGTATACTGTCTTTTTAAGGAAAGAGAAAAAAAAAAAAAAGGCAAACAGAAAAGATTCTATCCTTTCACCTGTTATCTGCATGTTTTTTCCTGTTACTTCTCTCTTGCCCTACTGCTGCCTCATGCAAAGCAGGAGATTCAGGATGGACACAATGGCTATCATTCTGAAGCAGAACCTGATCAGGTGGCAAGTTTTACTCATCTTTCATTCATTAACTGTGTAGCAAGGTACTATATATTAGTACTTGTGCAGTACATAGAAGTCTTCTATTTCTAAGAGAATGGATAGAAAGCATTTAGTGTGTTAACTGGTTATGTGCTAGGTAGGGTTTTCATGTAATGTCATGTAGTTTAGAATGTAATACTGCACGTAAGCCCCTCTCTGACAGAGCACATCGTTCGTCCTTCTAAGTTTCTAAGTACTGGCTCTACACATCATCATCTTTTGCAATTAGGTGCTGAATATAAAAAAATTTGTTAGTTTCCAAGAAAATCTAAAGCCAAAGATCAATTTAAATATCTGTAGAAATTATTTATTAGCGAGGGCTTGGGGTAGTTTGGAGGCAAACAGATCCTACCAATTGTTTGTATATGGATCAGAGCTGTAATACGTGGAAAGAGTTATTTGTTTGCTGGAACATAGACCATTGTATTTATTCTCACTTCAGGATGTAAAAAATGGAAACCTTAATATCTCATCATGTTGACCTGAGAGAGATCAATTTCTCACATGGTCCTTAAAAGTCCCACAAACCCTTTTGTTCTTAATTAAAATTTTTAGTACATTGTAAATCTTGGCCACCAACAAAGGACCCAAAGGGTCAATCTTGTATCACTCAGGAATGAAGCCATTTACCTAAATGAAAATTTATGGAACTAGCCCTTATTTTAAAATTGCTAATTGTTCGTCTGTATTTCATTATTACTTCGTTCTTAATCTGACCTTCTGGATCTGAAATTTCTATAATGGACCTCTTCAGTAACCTGTGGCATTCTCAGTAGGATATTGATTGAAATAGAACATCATGGGGTGCTTCTGACTTCTTGCTATCAAAAATACAAAGTTAAAATGTTAAATAAATGAAGCATCTGCCATATAATTCTCTCAGGTGAAAATGCTCAAATATTAAATAAATAACGTTAAGGAAACAAAAACATTTAATATGATCTTTAAAATGTTCTCAAGTAGATAAAATACCCAAAATAACACCTGCATTTAGCAAAAGACTAACAAACTATTAATTACAAATTTGGGCCGATCTTATTGTTCATATTTTTGTATGCTATCTGTAGCTAGCATGCGAAACTAATTGTTGCATAAACGCTTTGTTTCTAATGTGTTACTAACATGTATGTCTGTGTAATATTTATAATTTATAAATTTTGTGTTTGGTTTGTTTGTTTTGGTTTTTTTTTTTACTGTGGTACTGTTTAATACAGTTGTGCCTTGTAAAAAAAGATACACTTCTTGTGTTCCAGTAATCTGGTAGTAAAAGCACTTTGCATCAAAATGTATCAGTGTAGTACAGATGGAAAGTGAGATTTACTCATGGTTTTGGATTTCTGCCAGGCACTGCGGGATGGGAACAAGCTAGCACAGATGGAAGAGGCTCCACTTTTTCCTGGAGAATCAATCAAAGTTATTGGTAAGCATACCATTGAGTACTACACCGAATACTTAAATCACTAATTTATTTATTTAAAAACAGAATATTATTTCCTTTTGACTTTTGTTATGTTAATTTAATGCCAATTTAGGTTAGGTCATTAGATGTGGGTTTCCTTTCTTTGTCTTTTAAATCCAAACGTAGGAAGGAGAAATCAGTTCCTGAGGATGACTTGCTCCATATAGATAAATCTTTTTTTTCAAGGGTTAGTTTGTTCCATATAGGTGTATGGATTGTATTTCTGCTTGGGGATGCTAAGGGTACTTCATAGACTCCAAAGCCTCAAAATTGTGATAGCAAAGAAGATGAAGTTATGGAAAATGTAGTTTTCAGTCCTTAATGAGGTTTACTTCACTTTGGCCTGTGACAAGCTCTGCATTAGCAGTGCAGTACATGACTATAAAAGAATACTAACTCTTTGAAATAAAAGTGAAAATGAAGCTGTGGGCATATAACTGATTTACTTGGAGGTCTGTTGTGTACACACCAGTAATTTCCCACTCTGGTGCTCTCTCTGAGGTGCATGTGGGAGCTTTACACCTGAGGGCAGGGACCAGAGCCCTGCAGCTGCATCCCAGTAGGGAGCTTTGTTACCTGCCTGCCCTTACTGCTCACAGCCAGCCTGAGCCCAGCCCCAGCCCCAGCCCCAGCAGTTGCTGAGCAGTGGGACTGAGAAATCTGCTTGTTTTCATTGCTGAGATAAAGGCAGCTCTTTCAGTCCTGGCACCATCTGAGGACTAGGCTTTCATATGGAGGTCAAGCGTCAAAATCTTATGGAACTACAAAAATCTTGCTATTTTTAAATGGAAATAGATTTTTATGGAACAAATGTCTATAATAGTAAAACAAAGCTGTAATTGGTCTGTTTTCCAGCTAAAGATGTTATGTATATCTGTCCATTTGTGGGAGCTGTCAGTGGTACGCTAACAGTGACGGACTTCAGAATGTTTATCAAAAGTGCTGAAAGGGTAAGACTTCATTATCTATCTGCATATTGTTTCGGGCAGAAACGTTACTGAAGTAGATTTCAGAAAGTGACACGTTTGATATAAGTGAAGTATGATGTTCCACAGCAGTCTATTGAACAGGAATTACAGCTGACTGTAATGAAACATACATGAATAATATTAGTTTGTGTTCCTCCTAAGGTAACAAAATCCATTTGTTTCATCTGCAAATTTCAGGATCCACCTTTTGTTGTTGATGTGCCCCTTGGAGTCATAAGTAGAGTTGAAAAAATTGGAGTACAGAGCCACGGAGAAAACTCGTGTGGTATAGAAATAGTTTGCAAGGTATGGCATGGTAGAGATTTTTTTATATTAAAGTATTTTCATTTCATTTTTCTGTAAGAGGAATCTGCATGCACATATGCTGTTTTTCTGTCTGATCAGTTCCCTGTATATGAACCATTCATTTAGATAATGTATTTCAATTCCTCTTATGATACTTGCAGTCTTAAACACTTCTGCCTTTTGTCCCAAGAGTGAATTCAAAGGAAAAATGGCTATTTTTATGGTGTCTAGCAACTCTTAATGATGTTCCTAGTCATCTGATTCGAACACTTACAGAACTCTGTTCTAACGTGGGTAGGACTTAGTGCTACATACGTGCCTTCCTTCAATCAAATTTAACTGGTTTGTTTTTTTTTTAATTTATCATAGAGTAAAATAGTGTGACTTACTTTTGACAGGATATGAGAAACTTGCGGCTGGCCTACAAACAGGAAGAGCAAAACAGATTGGAGATTTTTGAAAACCTTGTAACACGCGCATTTCCTGTTTCTAATGGGCTGGTAAGTCTTAAGGTGTAGAGAAAGCTGTCACTGGCTCTCCTCTTTTTGGAAAGTGTAGTTGGGGAAATACAAGGGCTGTGTAATGAACATTGAAATGTAGATTCATATAGTCTGTCACAGAGCATGCAAACTACTCTGACTCTGTTACCTTTTTGCCTTAATTCCTAAAACATTATGCTATGTCCTGCTGCCAGTGAAATTAGTTAATTTGTACATAACCCTTGAGATCTAGATTTGCCTAATGTTGCTCCTATGTATGTATTGACTCTTAATTTCTGCAGTAGATAATTCAGTCTAGGAATTCTGTCTAAAACAGCAAATAGGTGCAATTAGTCTTAATATTAGTTAGCTGCAGAATGCTATTCCACTTGCTTGTACGGGTAAGGAACTGGTTGGGAGCTAGGAGACCAATTTTCTCATCCCAGCTTTGCCATTGATGTGTTGTATGATCACAGGCAAGTAACTTCATCTCTCTCTGGCTGTTTCCTATCTTGATTTTATAATTATGTAGCATATGCTTGAAAGAGGAAACTGTCTTTCATTTTCCTTCTAGCACAGTGCTGTCCAGTCTTGACTGAAGGTTTTATGTCTGCTGTTAAAGAGTTTTAGAAGTGTTACATTTGAATTATTACAAGGCTCACTGTTTTGGAGCTTATTGTGCATACAGCCCATCAGACAGTAATTTATGCCTTTGTTTTGTTTTCTTTAGTCTCTTTTTGCGTTCAGCTATAAAGAGAAGTTTGCTGTTAATGGCTGGAAAGTTTATGATCCAATGGCAGAATATAAGAGACAGGTAAGTTATAAAAGTACTTGGAGTATTATTTTTTTCTCCATCTGCCCCAGAGCCATTTAAACAAGGAAAAAAGTATCAAAGAAAACTCAAAATTTTCAACTTTAGCTATGTACGGAGTCTAGATCTCATGTTTAGATAATAAAATGCAAGTGGCCTGACTTTGAGAGTATTGAGTGCCTGCTGAAGTTGACGGAGATCACAGGTGCTGAGCACTTGAGCGAATCGGTCTGTCTTAGCATGCGTTCTTAATTACACATTTTCCAAGTGCTGTTGCTAAAAATTATAGGCTTTATAAAAATTTGGTTTTAAATAAAAAACATTAAACAGAGAGTAACCGTAGCTTGTCATTTTAAGTCTTCAGTTTCCCAGTTGCAAAAGCATTTTTATTTCACTATATGATCTCTTTTTACCTGAGTGTGCAGCCTATTCAAATGGTTATTTTGCGTATCAGTTTTAAAGATAATAGATAGGAAAGACTTTCAGTGTTTTGGTTTATGGTTCAATATGAAGACCTAAGTTTATAGCTTATTAAAAAGAAAAACGTGGGCACACTTTTTTAAAAAAAGTATGTAGCATATAAAAGTTTTCATCACCCCAAACTCAGGTATGTAAAGGTCTAACGTGAAAACCACAAAAATGTTTTGTTTCTGTACAGGGCTTGCCCAATGAGAGTTGGAAAATATCCAAAATTAACAGCACCTATGAGCTTTGTGATACATATCCTGCTATTCTTGTTGTGCCAACCAGTGTAAAGGATGATGACCTCTCAAAAGTGGCAGCATTTAGAGCAAAAGGCAGAGTTCCAGTAAGTGAAACTTTTACAAGGAAATATAAGTGCTCTACAAACTTCTAGCTTATAAGAGATTGTCAGAGTTGTTTTAGTTTTTTTTTTTTAAATAACAGTGGGCCATCTTCCTTTCTGAAAGTGGGGTTGAGGGGAGGGCAAAGAAATAATTGGGCTCAATAGGTTTAGAACTGGAGAGAGCAAATCAAATGTGAGTTTAATTGCTTGGTTATTGTGCCATGTAATAATTTTTTGTTTGAGTTTAATACTTTTAAGCCATGATGGTATCTGATAATAATTCACATATTAACTTGCGTTCTGCTCTGGTGTGGAATGTGTTACAGCCATAGCGGTTTTCTTGAGAACAGACAAATTTTGCAAGTAGCATAAGAACCTCTTTAAGTATGTTAGATGGTGACAGTTTTCATGCTGTAGATCTGCTTGGCAAGGTAGTGTACAGGTCCGTAGACTTCCACGTGGAAGCAGTTCTTCTTCCTTCATTGCTCTTTTGGTTTTTTTCTAATTGGTAAGATGCAGTAGCAGGTTTAGTTTTTATTAGAAATAAAAGCTAAGATGTTTAGTGGAATCACTTTGTATTTCAAGTGCAGATTTGGGATGAGCAGTGCTAGTGTGATGTCGATGTGGTTTTGCATCAGCTGGTCCTTAAATTTGCAGTTGTTGATACGCCAGGAAATAATGTCACGTAGGCAGTGTGATTGTCTAATTGCACTCTGGTCTGCTGCTTTTATAGTAGTATAGTGAACTAAAATAATTTTCTTTTATTCCAGGTGTTATCCTGGATTCATCCTGAGAGCCAAGCAACAATAACACGATGCAGTCAGCCATCGGTAGGCCCGAATGATAAACGTTGCAAAGAAGACGAAAAATATTTGCAGACAATAATGGATGCCAATGCTCAGTCACATAAACTTATCATCTTTGATGCCAGACAGAATAGCGTTGCAGATACAAACAAGGTAGGTTGGTACCATCACTAGCATGAGTAGTTCTATCTTTATTACAAGGCTGAAAATTGAGTAAGAGATGAGGATGAGGAGAACTTGATGTTGAAAGGAGATTAAAAAGGGTCTCTAAAGAGGACATGGGAAGGAAAGTAAGTTGCTTGTAGCATTTTGGAAAGGCCAGCAAGAATTGAAGGCAGCTTAAAGACGTAGCTGAGAAATGATGCAGTAAAGCCCAGAGAAGACCAAACGTTTCAGTAGTAAAAAGGGGAAGGCATATGGATGTATTATCAAATTGACCCTATTACAATTAGAATTTCTTTCACCTAAAAAAATACCCTAGTGCTTCTTAGAAAAACAAAGGCAAAAAATATTTTTATTACTGCTAAAATAATCCTTTATCTCAGAAAATCCTGAAACCTGACCAGAATAACTCTTTTGACTTTATACTGAAGTCCTGTACATGTTCTTTTCTTCGTCTGTTTTTACTTTTTGAATGACAGGCAAAAGGTGGAGGATATGAAAGTGAAAGTGCCTACCCAAATGCAGAGCTGGTCTTTCTGGAAATTCATAATATCCACGTAATGAGAGAATCCCTGCGTAAACTTAAAGAAATAGTTTATCCTACGATTGATGAGACGCGGTGGTTATCAAATGTGGACTCCACGCACTGGCTGGAATATATAAGGGTAAAATACTTTTGATGAGAAAATCAATTGATTTTTTTAAGCCATGTTTTTAACTTCCATTTGTGAAAATATTATGAGAATAATGTCTATATTTGAGCATGTTACTTTGATCAGGATACTCTTGTAAAAAAGCTTAATTTTTAAATGATCACTTAGAACATAGCATTTTAAGCATTCCCTAATAACTTTATATTTCCAGTTTTATGGATTGGTAGGTAATGAGTTAACTCCTGATAGCACAGTATCGTAGTGAGTGTTGGACAATGTTTTATTTTCTTGAGAGGGAATGTTTGTGAACAGTCCAGGGTTATCCCTGCTGTTTGGAAGAATGCCCTGGGAACTTCAGATTGTATTTGAACAACTGCCAAAAGGACTTGACTGTAAATTCTGCAGTCTTTCTCATCCTTCCCTCCTTCAATGCATTGATGGTGTTTCATGTGTCGAGCACCTACATTTTCATGGACTGTTTATAGTCAGTGCTTTACTGGGTTATAATCTGCTCCATCATTTAGCATAATATTAAAATAAATCACTACCATACTCAGTTTTACAGTCTGTTTCACTAACCTCTGAAGTGCTTTTAGAATAGATTATTTCATTACCACATTCACTCCCCTGTTTATGATGAATATGGATGGAGTGGAATTTGGTTTATTAGCAACTGGCTCAAATGTCATTCATGCAAAACATGGTTGGGATTGTTCATTAGTTTTACTCTCTTATGAACTAGTCCTTACTAACTGCTGCAGGAGAACCAGTAGAGGGAGCAAACAAATTAAGAATTAAACAAATTTGATGATCTTTTGGGAAAAGTTTAATTTTCTTGTTCTCTTGAAGTTGGACTGTTTCAAACAGCGTTGGGAATCTTGAGTATCTGGAAACCTTTTCTTATCAGCCTGGCCTTAAATACAATAGTTTATTTTTAAAAGTGGGCATTTTAAATGTGTTTGGGCCAGTGGTCACCTTTCATTGACATTGACTTCAGTGGGGTTCCTGGGCTTAGGTGGTGCCAGCAGTGGACGTTGGTACCACTGTTGCACAGATGACAATAGCATAGCAATTTGAAATTCCATGTAAAGTAGAGTTGACACACATGTAACATTCTTCATGAACCTCTTCCTTATGTGATACTTCATGTTATGGTATTGTAAGCACAAACTGCACCCTGGTTTCTTAAAAGCTGCCATTACAGTGTTAACAGTGTTGATGGTATCTCCCTGTGCTTTTATCCAAGAACTGCTTGCCTTTCTTGCCTATTTGATTTGATTTGTAATAGCAATTAGCAAATCCACAGCTTTAACACATCTTCTGTTTTCTGGACTCAGACCAGTGTGATTGTGTCCCAGTTCAATGCGATGGATTACTGGAAATTCACCTTCCTAGCACTGGGCACCCACAGCACTTTGAAGATGTGGGGAGGCACCAGTAGCGTTCTGTGTGTGTGAAGACAGTAGTGACAGCTGGAGTAGAGTCACTTGGTGCTTTTTTGCACACCCAGGGTGTTTCCTCATGCTCCCCAGGGTGTTTTCTGTCTTTCAGGGTAGAACTTGTGCTATTAATTATTTTTAAACCAATTCTTATTTTCAAAAACAATCCAAAGCCAGTTATTCATTTGGAGCCCTAACTGAAATACTCTGATGGTTGCGAAGTTTTGAAACATCTATAAAGACTAATAGTAGTTTGTGAAGGAAGCTATTTTCTACAGGCTTTTGTCCAAAGTAGAATAAAATGGTTCACCTACTCCACAGATACTTCCTGAATTAATAGTAACTCTGTTTTCTTTCTCCCATTCTCTGCTTATTGCCTGTATCTGCTCTATCCTTTTAGCCTCAGCTGTACTCCTTCAGAGGCATCTGTGTTCTTGTTAGAATAATTTAGAGCAAGCTATTGCATACCTGTACCTTATATAGATTAGTTTTCTCTTTTTATTGAAGATCAAACTGTTTTAATATTTGCACTTTTTTAGTGCAGTAGAACTTTGTAAGTGAAGTAATTGGCCATTAACTAGTTCAGACCACGAGCTCTGTTCTCCCATAGAAGCTTTTATATTGTTTCCTGTTATTTCCATCCTGGCATCCTTCAGTTTTACCATAAAAGATATACTCAGTGAAAGATATAATCAGTGCAAATGGTCTCTAAAGCATGGTTCTTGAAATAGCTTTGAAGACTGGTCTTGTGTACAGCTTCTCCAGTGGATGCTGGCTTTCCTGCTTCCCAGAAGATGTTTTTACATGCCTGAGAAGGGAAAAACACAAGTATTTCACAAGATTCCATTTTATGTTGTTGGAATGCAGAATGGGGATTTCTCCTGTGGTTCTATTATAGTGGTGGGTGTTTTTTCATATATTTTTCAGTGCCACGATAGGTCATGTTATAGAGACATATCTATAAAGGAAAAGGAAAAAAAGAAGACCCAGGGAACTACAGGCCAGTCAGTCTCACCTCTGTGCCTAGCAAGATTATGGAGCAGATCCTCCTGGAATCTCTGCTAAGACATATGGAAAATAAGGAGGTGATTGGAGACAGCCAACATGGCTTCACCAAGGGCAAATCATGCCTGACAAATTTGGTGGCCTTTTATGATACTGCCACACACTTGGTGGACAAGGGCAGAGCAACAGATGTCGTCTACCTGGACTTGTGCAAAGCGTTTGACATTGTCCCACACAACGTCCTGGTCTCAAAATTGGAAGCTAATGGGTTCGATGGATGGACCACTCAGTGGATAAGGAGCTGGCTGGATGGCCACACTCAAAGGGTTGTGGTCAATGGCTCAATGTCTAATTGGCAGCCAGTGATGAGTGGTGTTCTTTAGGGGTCCGTACTGGGACCAGTGCTGTTCAGCATCTTTGTTGGAGACATGACCAGTGAGATAGAGTGCACCCTCAGCAAGTTTGCCGATGACACCAAACTCGGTGGTGCGGTCAACACGCTGGAGGGAAGGGATGCCATCCAGAGGGACCTGGACAGGCTTGAGAGGTGGGCTCGTGCAAATTGCATGAAGTTTAACCAAGCCAAGTGCAGGGTCCCGCACCTGGGATGTGGCAACCCCAGGCACAAATACAGGTTGGGCGGAGAATGGCTGGAAGGCAGCCCTGAGAAGAAGGACTCGGGGGTGTTGGTGGATGAGAAGCTCAACATGAGCCAGCAATGTGCACTGGCAGCCCAGAAAGCCAACCGCATCCTGGGCTGCATCAAGAGAAGGGTGGCCAGCAGGTCACGAGGTGATTCTGCCCCTCTGCGCTCGTGAGACCTCACCTGGAGTACTGTGTCCAGCTCTGGAGTCCTCAACATAGGAAGGACATGGACCTGTTGGAACGGGTCCAGCGGAGGGCCACGAAGATGATCAGGGGGATGGAGCACCTCCCCTATGAGGACAGACTGAGAGAGCTGGGGTTGTTCAGTCTGGAGAAGAGAAGGCTCCGGGGAGACCTTAGAGCAGCCTTCCAATGTCTGAAGGGAGCCTACAGGAGATCTGGGGAGGGACTCTTTGTCAGGAAGTGCAGTGACAGGACAAGGGGTAATGGTTTTAAACTGGAAGAGGGGACATTTAGACCAGATACTAGAAAGAAATTCTTCCCTGTGAGGGTGGTGAGGCACTGGAACAGGTTGCCCAGGGAAGTCGTGTTTGCCCCATCCCTGGAGGTGTTCAAGGCCAGGCTGGATGGGGCACTGAGCAACCTGCTCTGGTGGGAGGTGTCACTGCCCATGGCAGGGCGGGTGGAACTCGATGATCTCTAAGGTCCCTTCCAACTCTAACCATTCTGTGATTCTATGATCTTCAGAGGAGAAAGATTTTTCAAGTTTTCTAAAAAACTACAGAGCAGTGGGGGAGAAGAATAACAGGTTCACACAGGCGAACTCAGTCCTGTACCATCTCTGTCCTTTGGTCTCTTGCACACTTCTGAGTCCACACTATTAATGGTCTGCTCAGGGGTTGAATCCGAGGTGTAATTCCTGCACCAATACATCAGCATAGGCTTCCAGCCAGGGCTTTCTGGGGTTTTGGGGGCTGTATTTTGATTTAGATTAGCTGGATAGTTTGTCCCTTTCTCTAAACTTAGTAGTTGAAAACTGCAAGCTGAGGAACAAAAGAGTGATTGATTACTGTGAAAATGAGCTTTGAAAACATTGAACCTTCAGCCTTTGGAATAGGTTACAGCATTTATGTCTTTTTGTCATGATACAGAATTTCAGATTTAGTTTAGAGAAGGGATTCCCATGTTCTTTTGCTATGTGCTACTAATAATGGAGAGCTGGTAAGAACTCTTTCCTGGACAACAGAGTGCACAGTTTTTGTACCTCTAGGATTAGGCATCCCACCATTTGGAAATTTCTAATTCAAAGTGATGTTGTCCGAATGATTAATCTAAAAATTTAAAATATATTAACCTTAAGAATATAAAGTTATAACTCTTTTTTTTTTGGTAGAGTTTTGGTTAGTATTTAATATGCTTATTTATTTTTGTTTATTTAAGATGCTTCTTGCTGGAGCAGTAAGAATCGCGGATAAAATTGAATCTGGTAAAACGTCTGTAGTGGTCCATTGCAGCGACGGCTGGGATCGAACGGCACAGCTGACTGCACTAGCTATGCTTATGCTGGACAGCTATTACAGAACTATCAAGGGGTTTGAAGTTCTTATAGAGAAAGAATGGATAAGTTTTGGACACCGATTTGCAATGGTAAGCTGGAAGATTTAGTGTACAGTTTGTGCACCTTCAAGACTTCTATTTTGAATAGCGTGTTTTCTCACCGTGCTCTGCTGCATTTTCGTTACTTTCTCTGGTGTCCTACTTTTAATGGTGTGAGTATGTCAGAGAATTGGGAGCTGTTCATTTTTAACAGGAAATCTGTGTGTGAGGTATAATATAAAATAAATGAGAATTAAATGGCTTGAATATAGTGGTTAAAAAAAATCATGTGACTTTTTTATGAGGAAGAGGGATTGTATCACATTGCTTCATCTTTAGCAATCTTATGAATGGAGAAACAACAAAAACAATTAAGGTGTCTAGAAGGCAAAATTGCTGGAAGCATTACTCTGATTTAAGGTTGAAGTGTTTATTTAACACATGGGCTAGTGGGGAATTAGGACATAAATTATTACGACATTTTGTGGGCTCTGACTCAAGATGGTTTAGGAGAAATGGCATGTAATTATGGCAGGTGGATACTCAATAATCATTGTTTCAGTACAGTCTTAGTAAATACCTACCAGTTTGACCCACTGGTAGCAGTAAATGGCTGTGCAGTGAAAGATGGGGAAACAACTGGCACGGCTTTGTTGACTGCGTGTCTTTCCAGCTCTGCTAAACCACAAAGGCATGTCTATAAGAGTATTGGGATGCATTTTCAGTAGTTGAAAAATTCAGGTTAGCATTATGGAAGATTTGCTTGTCTGGCTCGCCATTGGAACATATTTAAGAGTTACTCAGCTGTAAAGTGTTGGGATGGTGCTGTAAATACACCAGGGTGAAATGAAAAGTTTGTTTTGATTTTCAGCGAGTAGGACATGGAGATGATGATCATGCTGATGCAGACAGATCTCCCATTTTCCTTCAGTTCATCGACTGTGTTTGGCAAATGACAAAGCAGGTAAGATGCTTAGGAGTGTATTTCTATGGGGTCTCAGTCTTTATCTTGGAAATGTAATTCATGCAGAAGCACACATTACTTTGCAGAGCAGTAGCGTGTTTTCCTGAAGTCGGTCACGCCACGGCTGCACCCTGCACAAACAGGGAAACTTTTTGCTCCAAGTGAGGTACAAGGAGTTAGAGTAGAAGTATTGACTTGAAACCAAAATACTTTTTGTTTAAAACAGGCTTTTCAAAAGATTCTCTGATTACGTAAATGAGGGCTATTGATGAGATAAATGATTTGCATTGCATATTCGCTGGTGGAGTAAATGGTCATATGGATTTATATTGTCCTTTTTATGGACAATTATGGCCTTAATGACAAAAATCCAGGCTGATTGTGAACAGAGGGGAGAGGGTTGTTCTGTGTGTGTCTCAGATGTGAAATGTAAGTTAATGTTGGCATCATTGTGCGTACAGGCCAGCATTTCTAACATACAAGCCTTATTCTCAGGTAAGTTTTCTTGCTTCCAATACTGCTTTTACCTCTGGGTCAGGGGACACCCCTCCCTATTATTTTTTTTTCTCCTTGAAGCCTAACATAGATCTGTGCTTTTATGGTAAAAGCTATTGTACTGAAGTCTGTCTAGTATGTGATTTGTTTTGAAGAGAGGACGGTAACAGTCTGGTTCCATATGAGACTAGCACTTCCAGATCTCCTACCTTAGTCCTCTTGTTCTGAACATGGTTCGTAAAAACTTACCTCATAGTTTCCAAAACTTGTATTCAAAACAGTTGTCTTTGGTGCTTTATGAAAGTTCCCTGCTGTAATACTTGGCCCCTATCCAGAGTCCCTTGAAGACTTTCTCTTTCTATGTATCTGTATTTCAGCATTAACGTGCTGTTTAGAATGGCTGGAGAAAATAAATGAAAAATTTTGCCCCTCTCTGATCTCAGAGGAAGGCTAATAACAATAGCAAGGAGAAGCAGTTCTAAACACCTGGTAGGAACAAAAGTCCTCTGGGGAGATCTTTAATTGAGAGCAGCCTCTTCTATTTTTGTGATCTCCTTTGCTGCCTCCTATTTCTTGCTATAAACAGTCTAGTTCCCTCTAGTTAAAAAAAAAAAAAAGACAAGGGGCGGGGGGGTAGGAATCTGTGAAACATTTTGCCAATACCGCATCTGTTCAAAACCTGGATCCAGAAACTCTTCTGAAAATCATGAACAGCAGTGGCATTGAAAAATCATTCATGTTGCAGCAGAAAAAAAAAAGTGAAAAAATAATTCTTGGAGAGTTCTTCCCACTTATTTTTATTTTTCAGTTGACTTCAACACCTAGAAAATAGATTTGAGGACTGTGGTTACCTTGACATGGCCTTATGAAAACCAGGATTCTATTTTATCCCTGTGTAGATCACTTGCTTGTAAAACAGTACTAGTTTCATGCTTTAGAATCCATGGTAAACATATGTGAAATGCTCCAAAGCTCAAATAAGTGTTAATGACTGCGGGAGGGTGTAAGAGCTCAGAATTAGGCATTGGCTCAAAGCAAGCAAATTTTCTCTTTTGGGTACTGAGGGTTACGTTCTTAAAACAGTCAACTTAGGGCAGTGAAAGAATCTCTAACTTCCCACTAAGACGCAAATTTCCAGATAGCTTCAGAGAATGAAACTTAATCCTTGACAGCCTTATATTTTCCCTTGTTTTTTTATTGTCTTCATGACACACAAATGCAGCAATAGAGAGCTTGAGTGCTCTCAAGTACATTGGTATCAGATTTTAATAAAAAACATACGGTGAAGTGATTTCCCCTCTTTGTGAGTAAATTGTGGTAATTTTGAATAGCAGATGACAAATTGGAAAGGCCACGTGTGATCTGATGAAATACTGACGCCCTGCTAAAAATGAAACAAAACTGTAAATTTTGCATGTAGCATTGCAGCTCAAGTAGTACTTTCTCCCTTCCATGCACGGTGCCCACGAAAGGGGAAGGTATGTTTAAAGTGGGTAGAAAGTTGCATCCTCTTTGTTTACCAGGTGTCATCTGTTGCCAGAGATGCATTTTTCACTAGTTTCAGTAGCTTACTCTGTTACGATATCTAGTGTTCAGTTAACCTGATTCAGTTCAATTCCACAGTCATAAAACTATTCCACAAAGTATTTGAACTTTAAATATTACTGTTGTACAGAATGAGCAAGTTTATTTTGCATCTGAATCAGATGCCATTTGGCATCGTTAGACTTTAAACAAGAGAATTCTTCGTTGAAATAACTCCTTTACAAAAATCCCAGACAACTCCAGCAGCATCAAGTGGGAGATTTTAATGACCCATGTGTTCTCTCACAATTAGTGGATTTGACAAGAAGTAAATTTTCATTTGGGGAATTCTTCCACCTGAATCTTCAAACAGACGCTAATGGGCTTGGAACTACAGAGGAAAGCATTTTTAGGTCAGTGATTTTTCAGCAGCGGTAATAGAAGCTTTACAGTCTTGATACATCAGCTCCAACAGTACAACTCTTGTATCCAAAGACAGGGTTTCAATAAAGTGCTATCACTTATTAATAAATTAGTTGGAGTGCAACCACTGATGTATGGAATTTTGAATATGCTTCACTGGATTGGAATAGTGGCCATGTCGGCATCCATCTGATTAGTATGGACCCACCACAACACAGAACCCTAATGTGACAAGGCTCATTAAGTGCTTTCAGTTAAAGAGAGTCCCTTTTGGAGAGGCTTTGTCTTCAAAGTTATTTCCAAATATCATTTTGATCCTTTGCAAATTATTTTTGCTCTCTGTATGTGATTGCTGCTTTGGGCTGGACGCAGGAGACTGAGGTCTGAGACCCACTGAATTCTCTCCTGACTTGGTTCCCCACACCTACTTACCATGTTCTGCTCGTACTTATTTAAAATCATAGATGTGTTCTTAACAGCATTGTATTGGAATTGAGTTTTGTCATGATTTCCTAGAGAGAATTGCTGTAAGTGGTAACTTTTGAACATGACTGAAAAAGAGAATTTGATAATCTCAAGTTCCTACATGTTTTATGAAAACAAATGGCCAGGTGACTGAAAAGAAGCCAGTGAGTTGAGAGAGGAGCCCCAGTGTGAGCACACTGTGCGGTTGAACAGTGTGTAATCCGTAGCAGAGTCAGAAGAAGGAAAGCTCCTTTTCATTTTGTGAGCCGTGATATTGATAATTTCCTTACTCAAAATTTTCGGTTGAAAGTTGGTGTATCTTAGCTTGAGAAATCTTGGAAAGAGAATGCTTTCGCAATGTTTGACTTAAATCAATCTTCTTTTAAAAGAACATTGCTTAAATTGTAGATCTTTCTGGGTTTGGTACAAGCACACGCATTGTGTATTATTCAGCTCTTTACTTTCAACATGAATAATCATTTGCCCTTCATAAATCACAGATGACACTGAAGAGGAATTTCTGGATCAGCTAGTTCATGCGCAGTCCCAGTTGCTGCGTTATTCCTCCTAGCTATACTTGTTGTCTTTCTTTTTTTTATTTAAAGTGGCTCTTGAGTCACTCGTGCCAAGTTGTTCAGTGTTCTTCAGTGGCACATAACAGAAACCAGTCCGCTGCTTTCTTCACATCTGAAATGTTGACTTGAGATTTCTCCATATAGCAGGAAATTCTTCTTTAGGAATCTGTAACTTTGCATTTTAGACTTCTGTAAAGATTTACTCCTTTAGTAAGAATGAACAGAATTTAATTTGTCCTGAAAATTCGTGGTAAAGAAAGAAATGCAGCTTCTTAAATTTTCCTTTAATCTTCTGATATTTTTGTTCTCCTAAATGTTTACGTTCCCTATCTGTGTTTGAGACCCTTGTCATACTGAACACAAAGTTATTTTGACACATCAAACAGTCGCCATATGTAGTCCTATCATAAAATTTGATTGAAGAGGGACCTTTTCCATCTGAATAGGTAACAGTCCATACAGTTTGCATTAATTTCTTTCTTTTTGATTTTAGAGCACTACAGATTAAGAGATATCTTAAACATTTTGAGTGTTTTCAAATTTCTAACTCTTTTGACTAGAATATATCAGCTAACCTCTACGTGTGAATAAATACCTAGTGGCGCCCAGTGGAATAACAGTTCTTTAACTTCAGATGTACAGGATTTACTTTCCAATGTATGAGAAGAGGGAATAAAGGCTTATTGTACATAGCTGATGGTAAACTCAAGGGGTGAAATAGAGAAAAGTAACTTACTTGGGTAGAAAGTGAAAGAAACATTTTAAATGTAAGTTAAGAACATTGTACATGCAGTAGTCTTTATTATCTAATTTATTGGATGTTAGAATAGGAAATAAAACTCTTAAATGTCATCATCTTCCTTTTTTGTTGTTGTCCTGTGTTGTCCTGTAACAAGAGAAATAAAGCACATGTTGAAGACAGTTTGGGGTGGGTTAGAGCAGAATACCGTTAGAGCTCCTTAAAATGGATTGCTTTGTGTCACCAGTTTCACATTAGCTAATGTTTCTGTGTTTGTATTCTAGGGTAGTTGCATAATGGATGTAAGGTTTGTCTCCGAGGAGTATTTATACAGAAGTATGTAGGTGAAATGTATTATTGCAATGGGTGTTACTGAAGTTGCTGAGTTTTGCTGAAAATAACCACTAAATAAGGAAAAAAAATCTTATCTGAATCTTTTGATTATTTCTTGTGACTGAGTTTCTTCCTTTCTACACTGGTTAAAATAAAGTTGAAAGTAATTTTACCAATTTTTTATTTCAGTTCCCTGCAGCCTTTGAATTCAATGAGTTATTTTTGATCACGATTCTGGATCACCTTTACAGTTGTCTCTTTGGCACTTTCTTATGCAACTGTGAAAAAGAGAGATTAAAAGAGGTAAATAATTAGTGTAATACACATTCTTAATTTGTTGATTTTGTATGAAAAAGCTTAGAGTACAAGGCCTAAGAACACCTGAGCTGTGGTTTTGAGTACATTTGTC
The DNA here is from genome assembly GCA_033628505.1 of Tringa tobata. Taxonomy (NCBI): domain Eukaryota; kingdom Metazoa; phylum Chordata; class Aves; order Charadriiformes; family Scolopacidae; genus Tringa; species Tringa tobata. Next base: position 3,210,734 of record JAHREE010000559.1, read on the forward strand.
ACATAGCCTTAAAAGACAGTGCAGACATGAAATTTCACAGTATGAGAAATATGTACTGAACGTCCTGCTATTTAATGAGGTGGCACTGATTTTTTTTTTTAAGTCATTATCTGTTCAGGGATTTGAGAGTTTTAGAAAGTCCTCTTTCAGATATTTCTAGCCAACATATACAATTTTAAATAAGCATTATCAAATTATATTAGCATTTCTTTCACTATTTCCAAAGGAACTCATATGGATGACTTTGCAGGGCACTGTGAGACATAACTAGATGGAACTTATGGTTGAAGACTGTGGAAATTTAAAATATCTAAATGAATGAAGTTAGGACTCAATGAAATACTTTGAGTTTGGGGAAGAAAAATTAAACAGTTCTTAGTATTCCAAGTACACCTTTGCTTATGTTTGGCTTTATTGTTTTTAATACTTATTTTTTAAAGAAAGTAACAATTCCTTGTCATGTTTAGCTTTGCTGTTTTTTTGGTTTATCTCTACTGCTTCTGCAGGGAAAAACTTGCATGTAAATACCACAAGATGGAGCTGAATAACACATTCTCAGTAAATGCAGGGTTTTCAGACAGCTTTCTTTCATAATTGAATAGTCAGATGCAATCCTCAATAAAGAAATGCAATTTAAGACACAGCAGTAGTAGAAACACAAGCCTTACAACACTGAAGGACTGTAAAATTGCAAGGCGAATCTGATGTAAATTCAGATTTCCAATCTTTGATCTAACCATGATTATGCTGATTTAGAATAATACAACTTTCAAAGTGCAAATAAAGATAAAATAGGCATTTTAAAGCATAATATCAATTGATAGGAACAAACAGTGAGAGTGGGAGAATTGGATAATTGTTTTTCACAGATGATTTTTTGGATCTTCCAAACTACATATCCCTTCACTGATTTTTCTTGTCAAAGCTAATTTAATTTATATTTTATTTCACTTGGTCAGTGTGTAACCATATATTTAAGTAGCTGCTAACATTGCTGTAAATTATAAGCAGTACAGCTTTCTTTTGCTCAAGTAGACCTTAGTGTCTTTGGAAATAGTATGCCTCAGTCTCCTTTCTCTGTTAGCCTCGGGCCAGAGTAAGTGTCCAAATGTTTTGCTGAAGTTTTAAGGCTGTTTGATGATCAGCTACTGCAAGTGTTCTCAGAGTGCAATTTTCTGTTAGATGAGGTAAATTTCACAGACCAAATTACTGATACGTAGATACTAACCTCATATTTTAAGGTTTTACAGTCTGTATAATTAATTATTTTAATAATTTTTTTTTCCAATCAGGAGGTAAGCACAAAGACAGTGTCGCTGTGGTCCTACATAAACAGCCAGTTGGATGAGTTCACAAATCCTTTCTATGTAAACTATGAGAACCACGTCCTGTATCCTGTTGCCAGTTTGAACCATTTGGAACTATGGGTGAATTACTACGTCCGATGGAACCCAAGGATGCGGCCTCAGGTATGAGCTTTCACGTGACTTTTATAGTGAAGATCACAGAGATTTTTAAAAAAGATTATTTTTCATAGTGTAGAACGCAGCTTTTAGTTTCAAAAGGGGCTCATCTGTTGCACATATCTGTTGCTGTGTTGCACACAGCTGGTAGGGGAAAAGGTGATTTTTTCAAAAGAGATGCGAGATGTATTCAAACTTGGTAAAATGATGTTTTCTTTAAAGTCACCAGTAGAATAGGGAGTTACAGTATCACTTATTGGTTTGTGTAAAGCAGCAGATTAACAGTCTTTGTTGTCAGAAAATTACTTTTATAACACTTCTATAATACTTCTATAACACTTTTTAATACTTTTATTGCCTTAACCTTCTTGTAGAGTTTAGGGTACCTTTGTTTTTAATCATGTTTTGCCCTTTACCAACAATGATATAAAACACAGCAGCACTTTCTGAAAGAATCAGACTCTGTACCGACTCATTTTGTAGGCTCTCTAAACTAAGCATCACATAGGTGCTTGTTTTCAATTGACCTTTACGGATTCAAGCTGGCACACTAAGGATTAAACACTCCCTATACATGCTCCTTGATTCATCCCATATTTGTACTTATAAGTAATGTCTGCTATTCAGATAAATCTCTAAATCTTGTCAGACAAATACTCCATATGCTCTCATGCTTAGAAGTCTGAAGAAAGAACATTCAGTTTGTGTCACAACCATAATATATTTGAGGGTGCTGCGCCATGTCTCTATTAAGGTAACTTTCCAAGGTACCCCCAAGCATATTATGATAAATTACCTGTATTAAGTGACCGCTGGAAAGCTGCTTTCATCTCCTAGCAGTTAGAATGAGACGTGAGTTTCAAATTTATTAGACATCCACAAGTCAGAGGCTGTTGTAAAAGATGATGTTCCAAGGTAAGTTTCAAGGACAGTTCGCTGGTAGAAGTCCAGGCATCTGAGAAATACCTTTTAAGGTCCTGGATAAGCCTGGATTGCTTGCTTTCTCATGGAGGTGCTTCCTCTGAGCTGCTTTGTTTCCCTTACATGTTCTATTTTGGTTGATATAGTCCTGTGACTGTTAGGTGCCTGTTAGGTGTTAGCATGTGTTAAAACTTGAAAGATGGTGTATTTTAATCTTTATGGGTTTAAAGTAAAATTGTCAGCTGCTTTTTAGCAGAATATCATCTTTCCCTTAGCCTGTTTGCTGAAAAATGTTTGCACGATTTATGCACGTTTTACTATAATCAACCTGCAGCAGTGTCAGTTTATTACTTGTATTTAGTCGAGATCTATAGGCCCTAGAGGCAAGCAAGCTTTGCAAAAAATCTAGTCCCTGTCCAAAAAGACATTAGGGTGGGGAAGAGATGACATAATGAGAAAATATCAGAACTGCCATATCCTTAGTGGCCAGCTGTGCTCACTGCCTCTGGGAGAGCGCTCTGCCCACTTCTGTTGCTGTGAGTCACTGATCTTCAGTGCTCTTTGAGAACAGGTCCCTCAAATCAGCAGGTTGAGGCAACAAAATTTGATGATCCTGGTAAATGTCTTAACGTTACTGCCACCTTCTTTTCTTGAAGAACTAATACAATTCTTTCAACTTTTTAGATGTACCATGTTAGCTTTGTCTTGTGGGGGTACATTATGCCTTTCCCCTTGTCTCTGTCCTGAATTTATGTGATGTTTGTGACAAATATTTGGAATTGTTTCACATCTACTTGGATAAACTTGCTGCAGAAATTACAGGTTTTTGTGGCAGGATTGTGTTCTCCAATCTAATTATGAAAGCACAAGCTCATGCAAACAAGTAAATAATAGTCTTTGTCATGGCAATATACTGAGTTTGCTGTCTTCTGAATTTACATTGCCTAGTGGCACACCCCGTCAGCTGATTCAGTAACATTCAGATCATTTCAGTAACAGCAAAAAAGGCAAGCACCATTGTGACTTCCAGCAGGTCTTCACTTATCTTCAGTGAAAAGATTTCTTAAATAATCAGTGGATTTATTAAAAGAATGGGTATCTCCACCTACTGAGAAAAGGTGTTTTTTGTTTAATAACTTTAAGCGTGGTTCTTTTGTTTTTCAACTGGAATAAGAGAAAGTTAAATATTTAATGTTACTGAAGAGCTCTCTGATGAATAGCAATTCAACGCAACTTCACGTACTTTGTCAGCACCAAAAGCTTCTTTAGGAAACTAGAAAATGTATATTGTTTTCTAGGAGTTCACCAAAAAGCAGAAATCCCTAATGACATGAGTTTAAGGGAAGATGAAGAATAGTCCTTTAATATAATCAGAGTGGATGTTTCATACCCATTATCGAGAGTCTTTATATTGTGGGAGAGGAAACGCTCAAGAGCGAAATGGCAGATTTTGGTTGAGGCAATATTTTAGATTTTCTAGTTTCAGCATTATTGGTGAGCGAGGGTTGAATTTTTAAATGGACTGAGAGAAGTTAATCGTTGCCCTTCATTGACTGTTCTATTGGAAATGATCATCCATCATCTTTAGTTTGTTTAATATGAAAATTACTGAATGATAACTGGATATAAACATTTATTTTTATTTTGTTGTACTCTGTCTTCAAATCTCTGTGTCTCATCAGACCTCTGACAGTCCAGTGAGGTCTGATCATATTCGTCGTTGCACTAGGACGTACAGAGTTCAGAGTTATTCTTATGTTCTGTAAAGAAAAGTTTGCTTATAATGATATATCTTCAGTTCTGTCCAAGTTTTGTGGGAGGCTGAATTGGTGGTTTTGGTGGTGTTTCTTTGCATCAGGAGCCTCATTTTAGGATTACAGCTGTATTGCAATAGATGCTGTGCAATTAGGTGACACGCAGTCTCCTTCCACAGGGTCCAAAGCACAAGTGTCTGAGAGGTGAATGACATGGAGAATTCTAGGTTAAACGTCGACATTTCTTGTAGATTCCCCTCTTGCTAAACTGTGCTTGAACAAGGTCATTCTAATTCTTAAGTGAAATAAAATGTTCCTTGGTTTCAGTTTGGAGGTGTTACATCATTATTGACTTCTTGTCCCAAGAAAATTAGATAGATTTTAGTCCTATCTTATTTGAGTTCATTGACTGAAAAGAGGTTTTTTTCAGATTTGCCCTTTCCTTGGGTTGAGAAATGTGTATTTGTATGTGATTTGTGGAAGATAAGCTCTTTCGTTCTCTCATACGGAGGTGTGTGCTCAGTGGGTACAAGTGACCCTACTAGTCTGGAATAGATGAGATTGTATGATGCTTTTGAATTTTTTCACTTAATGTGATGTATTTCTCTTCCCTATCCTATGTAGTCATTCAGACCTCTTCTTTACACTGGTTTGAGGAGTTCTTCGTGCCAGATGTCAGTTGGTTTTCTGCTTGGGCAACTCAGGAAGGTGGGGAGAACACAACAAATGATTTTCCTGAATATGACTTCTGCAGGAGCAGTATTTTTGAACTAAGATACTCTTATCATTCAGATATGCAGAGCATGAGTGAAAGTTCTGGTCCTTTCAATTCAAGCTGTGCCTTCCTATGGGAGAGGCAGGGAAAATAATGTATTTTAGTCACAAAATGTATGTAGTCCATTAGGATATGTTTAGTTGTTTTTATGCCTTCTGTGAAATTACATTTTCACCCTTAGAGTACAGGGCTTAAACTTGTTTTGTTTTAATTGTTGGGGTTTTATTATTTTTTCTACAAGCGCTGTTCTGGAAATGCGGCCATGGTGCTAGAGATAGTATCATAGGAATCCCTATAAGTTTTTCAAATTCGTTCTTTTCGTTGTGTGTGTGTAGACTTTCATCCAGAATATAAGGCTGGCACCATCTATAACCTAGAAATTCAATTCAGCTACTGGAATGGGATCATCTGCTAAAGGCAGTCTTCCAAGCTTCCATGAAAAGCCAGGGGAAGCCGGTTCGTAGGTTAACAGTTGCCTTTAAAAAAACAGAAAGGAAAAGGTAGGAATAAATAACTCTTTGTTCAGTATATACAGAAATGATCTGGAAAGCACATAAATAGGTTACAATGATTGCTGCTTTTTTTTACGCTGTGTATAGAATTGTAGAATGATTTGATGTGTTGAACAGTTGAGTGATTAGGTGTCAGCTGAACTTCAATGTCAATAAACACAAAATATTGCATATGTAAAAGAACAGATAAGATGCTAAGCGTCTGGAAAATTGTTGAGAATGAACTGGGAAACATAATTACTGGGATGCTTCATCCTGCACATAACAGGATGGGACTTACTGTCTGGCACGTGGGGTGTTCGTATTATTTATTACCTGCCTTCAATCAAATTGCCTGGCTTTTTCCTTTCTGAGCATGTTGACATTGCTTGTAATGTTTTCAAAGTTCATGCATATGATTTAAGACCATTTTGTGGCAGGACAAAGCCATCATATGGCTCTGGAAACGCTTGGCATTGCTAGTCTGTGGGTCTGGAGTCCATCTCTTTGCATGAATGTCGGGAGAAGGAATCGCCTCGTGGGTTAGGTCGCTGCGTGTTGCCCTGGCTAAGGAGATTTCATTTGCATTCATTGCATTTACCACAGAGTTTCTTTTGAGACAAGGCAAGTTTCTTACAATACCTGATAGCTTCTTTCTATCTGGGTATCTCTAGTCAAGATTTCCAGTCTGATTTGCTGCAGGTAACTTGCATCTGCAGATAAAACTCTCAGCCTTCAATTGATATGGAAGAAAATAAAGACTAATGCTTATCATGTGTGCTGAAATAATCTGTAGTTATTTAAGAAAAAAAACCCAAAAGATTGGTATCCTGTAATGAGCACAGCATCAGGACATGCACGTAAAGGGAGAAAATAGTACTGTACAAATAATCTTAATTTTGGGGAGTTTCTAACATATTTTGAAGAGCAAGCACTCAAAGCGTTGCTCCAATCTATCAGATGTCTAAATCTAAATGGGCTGTAGGGTTTAACAAGCAGTGGCATCAGCTCGTAGCATGTAGAGTTTCCCGAGTCTGGAAATCTATGCGGTTGTTTTCAAAATTCTCTATTCCAGTTCCTACCTCATAGGAGTCATCTTTTCTGTTTGCTAGTCATTGCTTTTCCAGAAAGCCAGGGAGTTTTGCTTGGTTTTCCAGGAGCGTACCACTACAAATAGTGTGGAAGTTTTGATCGTTATTGAAAACTGCTGTTTTCATCATTTGAGATTTCCTTTTTCTATGAGTATACTGTTAACTAGGTTTTAAAAGTAAGTCTGTCAGAGTTCCAGCTCTTCGTGAAGAGGAACAAAAAGCTGGAGTGAGAGATATTGTTGTCTTTCCGACGCACAGAGTAGGTTTTTGAGAAACCGACAGTCTTAAGTCAAGCAATGAATTTAAAATAACCATTTTCCTCTGCAGCCTTTCTTCCCTGTTGCTAAAATAGATAAAGTATACTCTCTGAACAAGACAAAATGCATTCACTGTTGAACGATTTTCATGTGAATGACTGTCCTTGAGCTAGTACAGTAATACACAGTAGATATCCATCCAATTAAGACTTGGCGGTACTATAAGTGAGTAGCTATTATAATTTCTTTTATACCTATCCTTGTGTTGACAAATTTTGCTATCCAAAAGCACTCCAGAATCCTGAAGGATTACTTGGGAATGAAAACCTGAAAATCAATACTGAAAGTGAACTATAGCAATTCTGTGAAGAGGAAGGTTTGAATTTTTTAGGAAATGAAGCTATCTTATGTCTAGATGGTTTTTATGCGTTGTAGTATGTATATTGTATAGCATAACTGTAGTTTCTGTGTGAGCATAATTTAAAAACCCCAGCTTTATCTTTCCTCAAGTCCTCACCCAGCAGGAATAATTTATTATAACTGTGAAGTGGTGTGTTCTGAGAGTTACAGTACACCAGATTCTGCTTTTGATGTACGTGTGGATAATTCAGTTTAAAAAATTGTTTCGTATCAATGGTATTTTAAGCAATAAAGAATATTTCTTTAGCGGCATTCTAAGTATTTTTCACCTCATTATAGGCAGTAGGTACCTTATCTTCAAAGTATAGGAAAAGTATCTGCTTTTGAATCAAATAGGCAGCAAAGCTAGCTAATTGGGAAAATAAAACCCCGTCCGTTTTAACTGATTAGTTTGCAGGAGTGAAGAATGCTACTCGGTTCGCTCAATTTTGCAGCATTTTTCTGTTTTTCACTGGTTGGGGCGGGGATTCAAATATTGCAAGTATCACTAGGAGTGGGAGTATCCTATTGAGTCTTACAGGGGAAAGTGTCTGCTTGTACCAGGGAGAGGAAGCTCTCCGGAGAGACGGGGCAGGGGGCAATATCCTAGGCAAGGGAGGGAGGGGAGGAGCAGCAAGTAGCAGTGAAGAAGTGCAGGAGTAGAAGGTAGAGACAGGTGAATAGTTTGTATGAGGAGGGGCATCAGGTCCTAAATTTAATCATGGCTGGATGCAAAAGATTGGGACTGGAAACTTAATGTTGAAATGGGCAAAAATGTGAATTGTTATCCTTCTTAGCTTCTGAGTCAATATTACAGTAGCAATTAAAAGGGAAAAAAAAAACAAACCTGAAAAATCTTCTCGAGATGGAGGTGTTGCAGGTAAATTCTCCTCTGGCTTTTACAGGGCCAGGTTTCTGTTTAATGCCTGGGGCAAGGTCAGACATCCCGAGGATGTCAGCTCTTATTCCCACTACTTAGTGCTGCTGGCAAACTCCTGACTTGGATTACCAAGTGTTACCAAGTACCAATCCTGGCCAAGTCCCCGCAGGGCTTGTATTGCTAGCTATGTTAGATGGAAATGCTGGTTTTGTTTTGGATTCTTCTAATCTGCTTTTAGTAGATTTTATGTAATTAGAGAAATCTAATTTTATTTCTTACAAATAGTTAAATGACAAAATATGTTGATGAGGTTAACACACCAAAATCTGTTAAAAAGTGGTACATTCACCTTTATGTTTCTAGTTTATTTTTTACTGGAATATCTTGTTAAATAACAGAAATGAAATTTATCATTTTTCAGCACATTGAGGTAATAGTTTAAATAACATGTGAAAAACATCCCGAAGACCTAATGGGCAATGGCCCAGCCAATTCTCCAGCCCAGCAAAACTGCAGATGTGCTGGTGGGTTAGATTTTGTGTGTGTGAGCTTCCCTGGGAGCGTGGACAGAACTGCCGGGGCCCTGGCTGTAGCGGCCGGGTGTTGCCTAGCAGCGTTACTGCAGCAACACGCTGGGAGGCTGCTGTTACAAAGGAAAGGATGCACACTTTTTCTGAAAAATCTGCTATCAATACAGTGGAGTAAAGCAGCAAAAAAATAACTTGAATGCAACTGGGTGGTGGGTCCAGAGTCATCTTTTGAGCTCCCGCTCCTAGTTTGAGAGGCAGGGTAAGAGAGCAGAAAACAGTAGCTCTGCTGTCAGACTCCCAACAAATTCATCTCGGTCAAATCAATTATACGATTTCTTAACAAGGCTGTAATAAAAGCTTGCCATGGAGACACTACTTGTGCTGTGCAAGTATACACTTCTAGGGTTAAGGTGGTAACAAGATCTTTTAATAAACGATCTTCTCCGAACTTCTTGTTCCTTTCAGAATCTGTCACTCTTCCACTTCCTTTTATTCTAAACGGAGAAAAAGTAAAGGAGAACCTCCTTCACAGCAAACCATTACAGGAGTTATTGTGAAGGTTGTTGGACCTGTTCTTTTCTGAAGGCTTTATTTGAGAGAGGAATCACATGCTGAAATATAATGGTGTGAAGTGACAAAATGGAGATAGTTATCTGTAAGAATTTGCACAGGATGGTATGAGGAAATACTGGCAGCAACAGGTCTGCCTCGGAGTAAGTCGTTAGGAAATGTGGAAATGAACTAAATGTTTTTATTATTATTACTGTTGTTGTTGTTACTATTTTTATGTAATGGGTTTTGTGAAGCTGGTACATTCTCTTACCCTTCCTCCTCCCTCCAAGACAGAAGGAGGCTTCCAGAAAGCTGCATAATCCCTGCTCTATTTGATTCTCTTAATGGTTTCATTAAAAAAAAAAAAATACACATGACTTGAGGTTGAGGCATTTTCTCCTTTTTCCTCTCTAGCACCACTGTCTGTCTTTTAATTCTTTTACATTTGAATTTGCTGCTTTTTTGAAAAAAGGGAACTTAGAGTGGCAGAATTGAAGACATCTGGGGGAAAACACAGCTCTTCATGCCAGGCTGCTTTTCAAGTCTTCCTATAAGAATTTCTATAATATTTTTTAATATCTCTTTCAGCTGCCTATACCACCTTTTTCTTATCCCGTGAGTATGTAATTCTGACATGGACCTTTATCAGTTAGAGAGATCAGTTATTGTCAGCTGCTTGAAAATACTCTGAAAGTGCTAAAGATTTCTCTAGACTGAATTTGACATGTTATTTAATGAAATTAAAGTATGTGTCGGCAGTTTAGTGTGTGAAATCTATTTTTGGAATTTTATTGTTTTAAATCAATGTGCATCTACATGATACTGTGTTAAATGAGAATCTTTTCCTGGGAAAGAGTTGACATTAGAAAACCATTTGTGTTTATGCTGCCGTATGAAATGGCATGATGATATTTATGTAGAACTGTGTTGCAGTGTTTACATCTAACGTGCAGTTATTGAAAGATGGCTAACATTTTAAAGGTGATGCTCTTTTTTTCCATTATAAGACCCTACTCTGCCTTGCTTACAGCTTTGCTGGACTCTAATGATACGTATGGACCACGTATATGTGTCTGACAGAATTGTTTTGTAAAATTTCATCCAAGAGGGCTCAGTTGCTTATGAGAATGTGACTAAGAAAAATGTTTTCCCATATGAAAATATTGGTATTTTACATTTCTTTTGTTGGGGCAAGGGGCTGTTTTTTCTGTAAATATTACATTTCTAGGGCAAACATGAGATTTCAGTAAGAGAGATTATGTTTCAGAAATGTGCCTGCTCATATCCTGGAGGAAATTCATCCAATTTGGAGGTCTGAGTCTGGAACGATCTCAGTGAATTCTCAAGGACCGAGAATAAATGAGAGTAAAAGGACTGAGAGATGTATTTGATACAGAGTCTACGAGAGAGTTGTGATGAACTGGGAATAGGAACTAAGAGTGAATAATGCTCCGAGTGCTGGAGGTCTTTGCTTTCTCTTCAACCCATGGAATACAATCTGGGAAGGCGGGCTGGGGGGGCGCACAGCTGCAGACAAAGAAAAATTGTCCCGTGGGTGCGGGAGCAGGATGCTGCTCTGGAGAAATGAAGTTTCTCCCTGCCTTGGCCACAGGATTCCTCTGCTGTAAGGGAGATACCTCGAGCAGAATGTGTGTCTGCTCCTTACTTACTGAGTGTCCTTGTTGATACCCACAACGACGAATTGCAGAATTACAAAGTTCTCTGTTAAAACAATTTGAGCTCCCAGCTATGCAAAATGAGGAGGTGCTTGCTTCAGATCCATGTCTGTAAAAGTGGAGTGTTAGTACTCCCATACCTCATTAGGGTACTGCAGAAATAAATTTGTTTCTTGACATGAGATGAAAGTACAGAAAAGGAAATTTTAGCATTTTAAGTTCAGAAGAATAAATAAAGGATGAGGTCAGACACTGCAAAGAAAACTAAATATTGAATAACTGCTCACTAATTGAGTAGCATCAAACTGTGCACTGAATAATGAGGACTAAAGGGGGAACATAGTATTTTAATGTTTATTTAACCAACGTCTTATACAGATGTACAGGAAGGCTGAATTGAGTTTGGAGAAGTAATCTTCATTCTGACACCTAATTTTTTGAGGGTGTAAGTTTTTTGTGTGACTTGAATATACACAGACTTTAAAAACGCCATTATTGTCATTTAGCTAATGTATTTAAAGGCAGTCCTATTCTTTGAGATGCACGTGTGAGGAGCTCAGCACTTGTGTCAAAGTTTGAGCACATGTCTTGTTGAATTAGGTTCTGGGGGAATGCAGAAGAGGGATTGAGATGTACAGCCACAGTTTTCCTCCTTGAAGCACTTCTCACACCGTGCTGAGTTCTGCAGTGGCTTTTGTGTGGTGTATCCTGAAAGGATTTGTAGTGGGTTCTCCAGAAGCCAGTTGTATGAACCGATTTTTATGAGTGTTTGAGCATTGTGCAGTGGAACACACCAGCTAATGCCTGTGTGAAAGGTATCTAAGAGAAATTGGCCTGTTAGGCTGAGTCATGATTAAGCTGTGCAGAAATCAGGTGTACAAATCTCCCGTCACCCAGGGCTTGCGTGACTAATGATACCAATGGTAAATCACTCTGTTACAGACCTAAGTGTTTCAGGAAAATGTCTTCATGGAGAAGAAATCTGAAGTGGGAGTGTGTGAGGAAGACATCTTTCACTTGAGGAAGGAATGAAAAATAGAAAGGGAGTGTGAATTCCAGGAAGTCTTGGTCTTCAGTGAAATCTGAATTTTCCATAGCGTCTATTACAGCATCTTGCACAAACTTCATCCCCAGACTCAGTTTGCCATGTTTTCAGGTGTATACATTTTCTGTAGACCACCTCAGAAAAATGCAATTGGCTTTCTGCTTTGTGTTTGATTAGTGAAGGAGGCTGTTGTCTGTAGATTTGTGGCCTCACTAGCTAAAGAGTTTGTATGGTGGATGCAGGAGAAGATTGCAAGTAGAGAAGGAATTCATTGCATGGCAGAGCTGCGGGGTCATGGGGAGCCTGATGGTTTGCAACAGTTGTTCTGCTGAAGACTCAAAAAGTTATGCTTTTAAAATTGCTTTAGATGGCATGCTAGATGAATTGATGACTCTCAGGGGGCAGCACTTTGTGAAAAGACTGAAGTTTCTGTTCATGGGTTAAGTCACAAACAAGAAAAAAGTGTATGTCCAAAAAGATGTTGACCTAAACCAGACTGTTTGATGCTATTATATTATTTTAAGTTAGAACTAAAGTTAGAAATGAAATGGTATTTTCCTGTTTCAGAAACACGAGTGTTAGATTTTGGAAAAGTCAAAATCGGATGCTTGGATTTTTTATGAACTTTCATTCAAAAGCCTGAATTCACAAAAAACATGCATTGTGACTGAGTTGTTTGTTGATGGCAAGAAGAGAAACCTGTTCTGGTTTTTGATAGCTTCTTCATGGCACTGTGTGAGAATTTCATGCTCAGGTGTGCTTCCCAGCCCTGTAATCACTTTAGAGCAGCAGGAAGCGATCGTGGGTGAATGCAGTTCCCTGGAGCCTGACATTCCAGAGTCCCGGGGTATAAATTACTTACAATATGTAGCAATCCAAAGGTTTCCCATTGCTGCATTTCCCTGTGATTGTCTCGCCAGCCCAATTAAATTATTTTCCCATCTCGCTCTTCCCCAAAGCTGTAAACAATTAGAGTTTATACAGGATAAAATAAATTACTAGCAATTTACAGTCAAACTTTTTTGGCCTTTCTGTGGCATTTGGAAGGAGGGGAGGTCTTTTTGTGCTTGTCTGAGATAACAGATCCAGCTGCACAGATCCAGTGTGGCTTGCATCTTCCTTTGGTCGTGATAGAACTGAATGTTCCAGATGAGTGTGAGCAATGCCTAGAAGTCAGACGTAGAGAGGTGCATCTCTGGTGTTTTTTGAGCACTGTGAGACGTAGAGACAGAAACCTGATCCACTTCTACGAAAGGTTTATCAGAGTGTGACTCCGGGAGGTCCACCACAAGCACAATTCTCTTGGCTGCTGCACTTTTCTCACTGACAAGCTGGAAGGGGTCAGACTCTTGGAAAGATGCCTGGTTAGAAGAGTAACAAGATGCTCTGCATGGAGCCAGCTTTGTGAACTCTACTCTCTTTACAAAATAATTTCTGTCCCAACAGGCAGGGGAAATAGTTCCTGGGAAAGGCATTTTAAGTTCAACTGAAGTGTTACTGATAAGGGATAGGGGTACATTTATTGGAATATGTTCAGTAGCCCATCAAGACCATTTGCAAACAGTCTTTCGAATAGGGCTCCTGCCAGTTGTGGTGTAAGAAAGGGACAGTTTGCTGAAATGTTTTGTTTCAAATGACTAAAGAAGCACTTTCCCTAATAATTGAAATACATTGGTGTTGGACTCATCGTGTCACTGAAGGAAACAGTGGAAGCATTGCTTTAGAAGATAACTCACTATGAGAGTGAAAATAAGCCTTTTCTTTTTTCACCTGGCAGGTTCCAATCCATCAAAATCTTAAGGAGCTCCTCGCCATCCGGACGGAGCTTCAGAAGAAGGTTGAAGATTTGCAGCGGGAAGCTGCTACACGATCCATTTCTTCCTCCTCCGATCGAGGTTCATCTCCTTCCCATTCAGCCACACCGGTGCACACCTCTGTGTGATGTGTAACAAAAGCCATGTGAAAAAATTCGTCAGGTAACACAGAGAGGAGGGTGCAATGCTTTTCCCATCACAAAAGGATCGTGAGTGACTTGTAATTGCTATGATCTACATGCCTTACTCTGTGTCTGGTATTATCGTGATGAGGCCAAAAAGAGCTTCAATAGATGTGGTGTATTTTCTTGTTGGCAGTTCCCACGTGTTTTGACATCTCTAGCTAAATCACCAATTGTGAAATTAAACTTTGTTTTGAACAACTAACAATTTAACCATCCTAAAAAGGAATCCATCTGCCAAGCAGATAGAAAAATGCCTCTCACGCTGCCTGGGGTACCATGCCTGGTTGAGAGCATCAGATTAAATGCTACACGATGCTTACACAGAACACAGAACGTTTTTCTGAATGGGAGCTCCTTATTTCACTCAATAATATTATTTTTTTTTTGCTAGAGCATTTTATTTTTTTTAGGTAATTAATGGACTTGGAAATTGATTTTAAAAGAAATGTTTTCCAGCTTAGTCAGTTTTACATTTTGACTAAATATGCCATTAAAAGTGGATGAAGTTAAGCTGGATTTATCAAGTACACCACACTGACTTGTATGTTGTAATATATTTGGTAAAGCATGTATTTTAGGTTTTTTAATGCCTTTTGTACAAGTTGAAATAAAGTCTTTTGACTGTTTAGCTTATTGTTCGGTTTCAGCCTCCTGAGCAAGGGGTAAACTTATTCATGTCAAAGTCTTGTACAAAGTAAAAGTTTGTTTTCTAGCAAATGGTAATATTTGGGGTTGGAATGACACCCAGCTGTGTAAATTGTATAGTCTGTATAGCTCCACATTTTGTTAAGCGTGTTTTGTTTTAAAGTGTACACGCAAAATGCAAAGCTGTGTCCCTTTATACACATGTGTATGTGATGTGAAACATATGCAAACTCCCGTGGTTTTGAGCTGTAAGTTCAGAAAATGGATCCTGCCTGTCCAAACTCTTTTGAAGACCTTAACTTGTAATGACTTTGTTTGACAAAGTTTTTAAATAATATGATCGTAATTGGTTTTCTTGAAATAAAGCCTCTTGGCTTTTTGTTTTTTAAATTGCTGCTAGCATTTTTTCTGTAAAGTGAATAATTTAGTGGCGTTTTCATATAAAATATACATTTCCAACTGTCTTTCATCTCCTCCCTAAAATATTCATATTGGAGAGATTTGATTTCTGTTACATCCAGCCTTTTAAAAAATGATTCAGTGGCTTTCTTGGAAGGCCCAGAAATGGTGCATGCTGAAAATTTTCCCTGGATTGTTTTCCTTGCTGTTTTTGTGAGAATCTGGTTCTTCTCCTTAGGGCACTTAAACACTGCAGCTCTGCTTTTTGACTTGTGCTTGTGTTGCCCAAGTTCTGCTAGTGTGAATTAAGCCTCGTTCTTAAGAGCCAATTGATTCTATATGCCAATTGTGGTTTTTACTGCCTGTGAATATTCATTTATTACTGCGCATTTGTTCTTAATACGCGACGGCCCTTTCCCGTTTCTCTGCGTTCATGTATATAACGTGTAGTTAATGTGTAAGGTCAGCCGTGAGCATTTCTGCAGCCTCAGCTGGAAAGGCAGATGTGCTGTGTCCAGTCTGAGGAGTTTACTGTGCAGTGCAGGGTATTTCCACATGTCCTTTTTATTATTGTGAATGCTTTTTTATAATAGGTACTCACCTACAAGAACAAAGCTTAGGAAAACTTGCAATGTTGCATCTCTTAATCAAGCTCAGGCTTTTTATAAATGGATGAAAGATGTTTTCTTGTAAAAATGGTTCTGCTGAACAGTATGCCAGCAGCGAATTTTACATTGCCAAAATATGTTGAGCTGGTATTGAATGAAACTCTTCCATACTTCGGATTTCCTTGACGTTTTAACTGTATATTAAAGTAAAGCACATTATCTCTAAAATGCAGTGCTAAAGAAAATCTTTGAAGTTTTCCTCTTCATTGCTGCTAATAATCACAACATTTTCTCTATAATTATTGTAAAAGCGATGACTGGATTAGCTTGGGCATTCTGAGATTTTGAAAGCTTGGATTCCTAGAGCTCGGTTTTGCATAGAAGAATAGCAGTGATTTCAACCGACTGTCTGTTTATCCACAAGTTTCAGCATGGCTCAGGGAGTCTGCTCTGATCGACGGGAGAGCGCTGGGGGAGGGCTCCTGCTGCCATCCGTGCAGGCACAATGGAGGTTCTTGTATGTACTTAGCATGGAGATTTTCAAAGGTGTTCTATAGCTCGTATATGCTAGTTACAGCATAGTCTTATATGGAAAAGGTGACTGTCTTTGTACTCAGTCTGATTCCTGATAATCAGATTTTTTCCTATTGATTTAACAACTACTTCTGTCATTATTTTTTTATTTTTTAATAAGGCATAGTGAACTGGTGGGGGAAAGAGCAGGACCCTGTTTCCTCTCTGATGCACCTTCAAGAGAACTATTAACGTTTCATTCAAAAGCTAGATACTCTTTTGCTTTGGTTTTTGATTTTGACTCTGCCAAGCATAAAGAGAATGTGCAAAGACAGTTAAATCTGACCTGCAGGATTTTCCTGTTGTCAATGACACGTGAGAGGGGGAACAACCTGAATCCGGTGTCCCAGAACGGGCTGAAGCCTTGGTAACCAACTGAAACAGTTTTTTGATTATAACATAAATTAAGTGAATCATCAGCATCAGATGCTTTGCCTTTTTAGTCCTGTTTCAGAGCTGAATTATACTTTTTCCTCCTTTGTAGATAAAAGTTGTTTTTGTTGTTTCATTAAAATGGAAGAAGGCTTTTAAAGCTGGTAAACACTCCTATCTGCCTGGTTTTGTTCCCTCCTCTCAAGGAGTTAAAGCTTTAAACAAGAAGCGTTTGATTTTTCTCTTATTTTCCAAGAAAAGCTGTACTGATTCACATGCTGTATGTAGTAACACCAAGAATGGCTGGTTCTCTTAACAGAGAGCAGTTGTTGGGATTAACAGCTCCCATTCACTGAGCCCCACAGCAGAGGACAAAGTAAATTGGACAATTTCGAGTATTCCCAACCTACAGCTTTTCTGTTAAAAAAGCAAAAAGAAAATAGCCGTTTGTTGAGAGATCAGGTTTGCTGAACGAAGTGGGTATCTTTAATATTAGAGAGCTTTTGACTGCCAGATCTTGTGCAGTTGGAAAGAATTTCATTTCTACAACAGGTATGAGTTGGAAGTAGCTAGTTTGAAATATAAACCACCTTTTTTGACTGTGAGACTAAGCACTGCATCGTTATACAAAGGTCAAAAGCGTAGTTTGCACTGCATGGGACATTCATCCACTGGATGTGAAATTCCAAAGAAAACCAGTGAAAGGGACCAAAATCCAGCCGTGCCGAGAGCAGCCAGAGACACAGGGCACTACCTGGAGTTTAGCAGCTGGGTGACCCGAGGAGAGTGTGTCTGTGTGCATGCAAATACTTCATTTTTACCCTTAAATTAAAGTTTTCATAATGATACTTGTTTTCTCACAAAGTCCGCTTTGTTTTGGTTTCTTAAATAAAGTCTTTAGTGTAGTCCTACAAGAGGTGACGTACAATTAGGCTATAGCCCAGCATCTGCAGTTTACTTCCAGCATGAAAAAAAACCCACAAAAAATCAAGTCTAAAATGTCTTACTAGACAACTTGTTTTATTTGGTGTTTTCCAATGGTAGTCAAATTCTGATTTTTACCCCCATGACCCTTACATGCACGTTATCTTCTCAGAGCGTAACATCCAACAATCACTTGCTATAGATCGCTTCTGCGGCAGCGTTTCAGTGGGACCATCACTCAAAAGAAAGGTTTCTCTAATTTCACATAATTTGTTCCTGAGCCTCCTTCGTTGCAGAAGCAAATTTTTAAAACCTTGGCGTGTCGACTCATCTTACTTTTTTCAGAATCTGAAATGGTATTACGGACTAATTCCATTTTTAACACAACAAATGAGTAGTTAAGAATGACAGTATAGCACTTGTAAGGGTTCCTTAGCAGGGCTGCATGGAAATGACAGAATTTCTAGTAGCAGAAATTGATGTCAGAGTATTCTCGACTGAAGAATCTAAAACAAAGGAACAACAACAATATTGCCAAATCTCAAAATTATGAAACTACTACAGTATTGCCAAAGGAAAATGGAAGTAATTGATAACAGGAAAAAAGCTAGTTAAATTCCTTCAATTGTTTTCTCTGCAATTGAGAAACCTTTTCTGAATATTTTTATTAAAAATAGCTTTAATGAAGCGAAGTGTGGTAAGAAAAAAGGCTCACAGCACAGTTAGTGTAAACTCTCTGAGCAGGTCTATATATAGGTTTTGGTTTCATAAAAATAATCCCATTTTCTTATGGCCTTTTTTTATAAAGGATGAGAAAATTCATACCGTGTACACAGAACCTAAAGTGCAGGATTTAAAAAAATTCCATGTCCGGATTTGAAGAGAATAGTCACTAATGAAGTGAAAGAAGTTTGAGGTCGGTGCTGGGTCAGTTGTTTCAGAACTTGAATCGCTACTAGGAAAATACACAGGAATCCTCTCAGTTGCTATAATGCCTAAAATACAGACATTGTATCAGCTCCCTGTTTCTAAGAGGCTGCTCTGAGAGTTCAGATGAAGGAGACAGACTGCAATAAAAAGCAATTTGAGCCTTTACTGACATTTAGCACATTAAGACTTTTGTCCAGTTTTGAAGAGAAGACCAAGTTTAGTTTCTTTACTGTGGTATTTGGCAATATTTTCCTATTTGAAATCCTAGAGAAAGAGATCTTTAATCCTGTTACTGTACATTTTTGAAAAAGGGCTCCCTCTTACTGTGCATTTACAGTTTTCCACATTCCTAGGAATTACACGAAGGCGAAAGTGTTCACCAAAGTCACAGAAAAGGCCTTGGGGAACAGAGCAACTTCTAAGTTCTAGGAACTGGGTGAAATAGCTCAGTGAATAGCTCTAGAAACTCAGTGAAATAGCTTTTTTTTGGCCTTTTTTTTTTTTTTTTAACTGCGGTATTTGTGAATTAGACACTTATTTCTCCTATGTTCTAGTGTAAGAGTTTCCCAAAGGAGGGGTGGGTGCTCTGTCCTTTAAGCAATGCTGGACGCTTCCCCACGCTGTGCACTAGATGAAGAGGGCAGGCGGGTAACAGAAATGCCATGAACTCCATCACCTGCTCCTCCAGAAACCCCTGGCATCGGGAAAAGGAGAAAGGGAATTACCGTCACTTACTTGATCTAAGGTAGGAAAACTGCTCCTACTGTTCGCCAGTGCCGTGTGGTCACGTGTCACCTGCAGTGGCTTTCTAAAAAACATCTTTCATGCTACAGCTTGCAAATGTGTTTGGCTCCGAAAGCAAACCAGAGGCTGGTGTTTGGGAGTGGAGATGTGCACACTCGGGCACCCTCGATGGGGAGGGAGATGTGGAGATGCACACTCACAGCATCCGAGATGTGGAGATGCACACTCCTCAGCATCCGAGATGTGGAGATGCACGCTCCTCAGCATCCCAGCTGCTGCACGTGACGATCCCAGTCCTGCAGACCCCGCTGCCTCCCTGGGAATCCTCCTCGGGGAGTGAGCAAACGGAGGGCAGCCCAGCTCGACTTCCCCTGCTTCCAGTCTCTGAGCAGCCAATAATTAAATATTTTGTTTCCTAATCCAAACACATTCATAAAACAAAGGAGCGGGGTAGTTCGTAGCAGTAAGGGTGTAGCCTAAGGATTCTGAATATAGGTGAGGCACCGTATATCCCTAGAACTCATCTCCTATATAAAACACGTCGCTGTTCGGCTAGAGCTAGTGTAAGGCTTTAAAAGTGCAAGTGTTAAAAAGAGCATAAAGAATTGTGCAGCTATTGCAAAATACTGCAGCGTGTTACTGGGCAATTTCCTTTCTGAGGGAGCTGGTGGGCAGCATCGCTCCTGGACTGATTCACCTCCTGCACTGATTCACTTAGGCTGCCCCTAAGTCCTGTCTACGTGAAAGCTGTGGATTTGTACATCAAACTGAAAGGCTTTTTTTTTTTTTTTTTAAATACACATTCACAAAATACAGGATTTGCAAAACAGTACAAAACGCACACATTTCAGGTTTATGTATAAATAGTGAGTACCTCTTGCACCAAGTGAAGTTTCCTTCACTTGAGAGCATGCTTTTTAAGCAGCTTGATTTGGATAAATGTATTGGAAAGTGGCAGCATCCACACTTTAGCAGCGATTAAAAAGGGTTGGGGAGGGACTGCAAATTTGGACACAAATTCTTGCAAGACAGCGAAAGTCAGGTGTTGATACCGGTACCACGTCTCTGGTGGTGGCCAGTGTTACAGGTCTTAACGGATACACACTTCGTTCTCTTTTGGGTTAAAGCTGTAATTTGTTCTAGCGTGAGCGAGATCTGCACCTGTCCTTGGAAGCACCCAAACACACAGAGTTTTCATTTCGGTGAAGCTCTCACGTCACACGGACAAACTATCACTTGGCACCTTCAGCTCCTGATCTCCAGCGTAGCCAAGCAATCAAACGGTATTTGCTAAAAGCGAACGCGGCACACGCTCTATTACCTCTATTTATGACTTGGCGCGAAAAATCAGTCCTTTTATGTGGTTAGAAGCCCAGTGCTGCGTGGTGGTGATGCATCCTCCACTCCTGGCTTCGGAGCAGGGAGTCACCTGCCCCAGCCTGAGGCCCCACCTGAGGACCCACCCGTAGGCACTTGGTTTGTGAGCGTAGCTACACCAGGGACCGCCACCTACCCTCAGGAAATGTGCAGTTTCCATCAGCGCCGCTGGAAGGGACGTGCCCGTAGCTGATGGCAGCAGTTGGCTGGAGGGGCTTTACAAAGGGCTTTGCACGGTTTGCTTTGGGTTGCTATTTACAGGCACTTCACTGTCCTCATACCTGTAAGCTCTTCTGCTCCTTGAAAAAGACCTTGTCCCTTAAATTGAAAGGAGCAGTTGAAAAGTGACCACTACCGACACACCTTCTGTGGGTTTGCGTACCACTGGACATCAAACCTACACTATCACTTCAGTGTAAACTTATACTTCTTTACAAAAAATAAACACATGCTACCACTCTAACCCTAAAGCCTAGAGCAGTAAGAAGCCAGTTCAAGCCTAAGTACACATTAAATAGCTTTGGAGTCAAATGAAATAAAAAGCTAAATCACAAGCATGTAAGATCTCCATTTGGTGCTGACTGATCCTCTTCTGGCCCTGGGTCGTGCTTTACATCTTCCCACTCTCTTGTTTTGGTGGTTCTGCCGACTGTGTTTCCAGCACTGAGTATTTAACTAGGGAGAAAGAGAAAAAATCGTGAGTACGACAGCACACGATGGAACCAGAGCGCCAGCAACGGGTTCCCAGTACTGGCTGGCTCTATGTGACACTGGAACAGCCTTTGCAGCAGCCTTGATTCTGTGCCACTGAAAGCAGGGTCATGTTTTCCTTGTCTCAGACGCTCCCGATGGCTGAAAACGTGAAAGTGAAATATCAACTGCCATCGTCTGCAGCATGAGCTCCTTGGTCTCTCACCATGGCTCTCCTCTCCGTACAATAAAGGGGGGAAAAACACTGTGCTGGGTGTCTTCATCAAAGAGACAGGGCAGCTCTGACCAGCGCGAGGGACTTTCTTAGAAGTCCCCCAGTAAAGCTGCTTTCGTGGCCAGACGCAGACAGGGTAAGGAATGCAAGGTTCTCACCTTGGGGCTCCTCGCTTACGACAGCTTCCATGTTTTCTCCTTTCACGTACTCCGCGTTAAGTCCCTCTGAGAAGTAACAATAAAGAGAGTGAGACGGGAGGGTAGGAAGTAAAAATGACTTGCTTTGATGCCTTAAAAACTCTGATACCGGGCCAATCTGCTCTACCAGCCAAGACGCCTTTTTGTGACCTCCCATCATCCCATCAGCATCATCAGCGGTACAGAGACATCAGTAAACCACAACCAGCGCTGAGAAAGCACTGCTGGATTTTAAAATGACCTCAGAGCCTTGCCTAGAAGGCACAGCTTTTAGTGGCAGCCCTTTTTTCTGAGTCTCTTGCTTCGTCGTTATCCAGCAAGGCAACACGGCTAATTACTGTGCTGAGGCGCTCGGCGAGGAGATGTCCACGGAGTAGGTACATCCTCCAGATGGACGGGCCGGGGCTGCAAGAAGCAGTTCAGAGCAGGGCTGGGGTGATGCTGCGGGGTCCCAGCGGGGTGTCAAACCCCAAATAAGTCCCTTATTTAAATGCAAAGAAGTTTCCAATGTTTGCAACAAGTGTCCAAGGGCAAGGCTGGGCGCTGCAAGGGGGCAGCAGGAGGAAAGGGATGGCACTGCTCATGGCGGTCCAGCTCAGAGCTGCAGAAGTTTGAGTTAAGGCAGTCTGGGGCATGCCATGGGCCTCATCCATCCTCTACAGCTCCTCTGAAGGACATGGCTGGAGAGAGGCAGTGACGGGAGTGCTGTGGGGGTCCCACCCCAGCAGGGAGGGACCGTAGGAAGGGGAGGTGGCCGTGCGGGTTTGTGCAGGAAGCTGAGGCAATGGTGCTGCGGCCATGCAATGCAGTTTTTAGGGATCTAAACTTAATACACAGCTACAGGCAGCACGGAGCGTGGCAGGGACTCGCTGTGCCTCGCCACCAGGTTTTGCTGGGGCTCACTCCTACCTGGCGGGGAAGGAGGGAGGCAGGGAACCACACCAGGGCCCAGGCAAAGCAGCAGGATCATAGAATCATAGAATCATAGAATCGTCTAGGTTGGAAGAGACCCTTGGGATCATCCAGTCCAACCATCTACCCTGCTCTACAAAGTCCTCCCCTACACCATGTCCCTCAGCACCACATCTAATCGTCTCTTAAACGCTTGAAGCCATTCCCTCTCGTTCTGTGCAGAACCTGGCACTTGCCCTTGTTGAAACTCATACCACTGGTGCTGGCCCAATGATCCAATCTATCCAGGTCTCTCTGTAGCGCTTCCCTATCCTCCTGGGAATCAACACTCCTGCTTAACTTGGTTGATTCCAGGAGGATGGCAGCCCTCGGGCAGCAACGGGGCAGCCTCTGCCTCCAAGGGGCGGGAGAGAGGAAAAGTTCCTGCAACTGGCTAAAAAAAAAACCCACCATAAAAATGCCCATGCCATCAGAGACAGCCAGGCTGGAGGCAGGAGAGGAGCCCGTGTCTGGAGGCAGGACAGCCCCCGTCCTGCCTGGGGACGCTTGTGACAGAGGGACACGGAGGCTAAGCCCCAGCCTAGGGCATGGCTAACGAGGGGGAGACACGGTGTAAAGGAAAAACAGTGGGATAAAGAATATTAGGCAGCATTGTACACATCCTTTAGAGGAATCAGCAAACGCTTGCCAGAAGAGACTCAAAACCCAGCGGTGGAGCTGCAGCCTCACCACGGCAGAAGGATGGCTGGGCAAGGCAAGGAAAAAGCCGAGCCCGTTCCTCTGTGCTTCCAGCCAGTGGTCATCGCACGCCACCCCTGCCTCCCCCAAGACATGTGTTTTGCTGGGATAACACCAAATGCAATTTATGTTTTTCAATAAAAAGCCACTTTTGCAGGGGCTGACGGCTCTTAGATTTCTGTCATGCATTGCAATGCATCTAAGGCCTGACATTAGCCCAGCATGCCATGTCTGATGGCTTAAATTAATCCTCCTTTATAATTAACTTTAATTTCCTGCCGCCTTTCTGGGGCTTTGTGTCTCTCAGCTTCCCCCTCATCAAAGCCTTTGCTCTTTTTTTTTTTTTAATTATTTATTCTTGCCAAAATATCATTTAAGTGGGGGGAATATAGAAGGGTGTTTCATTCCATCACATTCATTTGACTTTTCCTGCTGATCTAATTTACCAAAATGCTCCTGTTTGTTTCAGGCACAACTGGGAAAATAGCACGATTCCAGCAGAAATTTCCAACCCCAAACACCCTTCCCCCAGAGCAAAGGAGACTCGCAGGAGATTTCATTTGATTAATTTAAAAAGAGCTTTTTGCAGCTGTTTGCAACCCCCCCGTAACAGGCTCAGGAGCCCACCGTGGCCAGGGTGGTGCCACGGGGTGAGGCTGTTGGGACACGTCCTGGGATGCTGACACTGGGAACTTCATGGGGCAGCTCGTGCAAAAGGTGCTTTCTGGGAGTAGGAAGCTTTGTGGCTTAATTTGCACTTAATTGCAGTGATTGCTGCACACCTGCAGGAGGGTGGGGGGGGTTGTACCACCCATGGCTGCCACAGCTGTAGGTGCTCCCTCTGCTTCCTTCCCTGTCGCCACTGTTGCTGCTGCTGCCTGGTGAGTTCTTACCTCTTGCTAAGATTTTTGAGGGTTTTTTGGTTTGTTTGTTTTGGGGTGGGTTTTTCCCATATTTACTGTGTTTGGTGTGGGTGGTTTGGTCTTTGGCTGGGACTGATGGTGACTGTGGCAGCAGGTCCTGGGGCTGTTGCCACCAGTGGGGCCAGGGGGGCTTGGCAAGCCACGGCTGAGGCTTTGCTCTGCCAGCTCCGGGCCACTGGGTGCCCGACACCCCCCTCCTGCCTCCGGGCTGGAAAATGGCAGCAGGATTCAGGGGGCAAATTGGTGGGTGCTTGCTCTGTGTTCGGGGTGGGGCGTGACACAACTTACGCTGGATGCTGAAGCAGAACTTCTTCTGCTGGTAGGAGATGTAGCTGGAGACGGCCCCGATGAGTGCCATGGCCAGGGCGCTGGCGATGCCGGCGATCGTTCCCGTCTCCGCCACTGTGGGGCACAGAGAGAGTGGGGTGCCGTGTGGCAGGGGTACACGTGCCACCCATCCCCTCCCACCCCACCGCCCTCCCCGTGGCCGTGGTGGTACCTACCTCCGCCGTAGTTGCTGTCGGTGTTGCCCCCGGCACCTGCAAGAGACACAAGCCTGTCGGTGGCCCCGTGTCCCCCTGCTCCCCCTGCCTCTGTGTGGGGCAGCCCGGGAGGGAGCGGGTACGGGGGGCAAGGGCAGCAGCTCAGCCCCAGGGGCACCCCTGGGCTGGGGACGAGTGCGTGTCCCCACGGGGTGCAGTGTCTCTGCTGCCCCACACCTCTGCCTGGCTGCCCCAGGGGGCTGGTTGCTGTTTCTCAGAGGGGTTTGAAGCTGGTCTGCCCTCTCATCGTGAGAGCTTGGGGACATGCAGGGGACACCCCTCCCTCTGTCACAGCTAACCTCACCTCTGTGTAAAGAGCAGATAAAGGATGCGTTGTCAGACAGAGAGCACACTTGGGCTGCCACAGGGAGGTGATTCACCAAGCTCTGTAATGTCAGGGAACCCTCACTGGGCTTGAAGTCTATTTTAAAACCACCTTCCCTGGAGAAACTGGGTTGGGAGGAGAAGCTGCTCCTGCTGGAAGCTGCAGCCCTCACCGAGTCACTTACATCCTGAATTTATGGAAGCAGGTCAGCATTGTATTAATGCCTCTGATGCGGTTTGTCCTTGGCACGGGGATTCATTAAATGTTGATTGGGCTTGTGGCATCCATCTCTTTACTCGACTGCTTTTAATATTTAATGCTGTGGATCCTCGCAAACGTGCAGGCTTATCCCATTGTTGCTGGTTTTCCTTCTTGCTTCAGCCATCGGTGGCCACGTGGTGGAAGGTAAACGAAGGCTTGTGCCCTCTCACGGCACGGGGGTGGGCACCCGCTCTCGAGGAGGATGGGGAGATGTGGGTCCCACCTGCCCCGGTGGCAGCTGGAGCTCCAGAGCCTCCACACAATTCAAAACCCAGCACCTCCAACCGCTGGCACGAGATATGGCCGTGGAGGCCAAAACCCGTGTTCTGCTGGCCCCAAGGCTGAGAGCCCCTTGCCCTGCGTGCATGCCCCTGTCCAGAAGGTGAGGTTGGGCGATAGCGTGGTGGCTATTGCCTGAGCCGCGGCTGCCAACGAGCAAACACAGGCCAGCACTCACCTTTCTTCTCGTCCGGGCTGTAGCCGCCGTCCACAATGCTGGCCAGGTCGTCATCTGAAAATCCTTCAAAAATAACAGGAACAAATGGTGGTTGGCGCCTGAAGGGAGATGTGGGAGGTGGCCCCCCCATGGAGAGCTTCATGTGTGCCCCATGGCAGCGGGGGAGCTCACCCTCTCGACCCCCATAAAGCCAAATTCAGCCACTGAGACACCACAGATGCTGCCTGGGAGGGCAAATGCAGCCAGAGCTGCTGAGAAGACAACATCACAGAATCTTCTAGGTTGGAAGAGACCTTAAAGATCATCCTGTCCAACCGTCAACCTAATTCTGACCAAAATAAACACCCATTGCAGGAAGGAAAAACAGTGCGCAGCTTGGAATGGGGGGATCCCAAAAATCAAGTGTCTTTGGATGGGCAGGGCCTGGAAATGGGACTTTTGGGAGATTCTGGGCAGGGGTCGCCTGCAAGCATCATGCACCCAGGTGGGACAGGCCTCCTGCAAACCCCTGCTCCTGGAGAAATGCTCCTCTCTGGGCAGATGGAGCCTGCTCTACTCATTCGAGTATTTTCTCTAAAACTCTACTTCTCTAAAACAGCTATTTTGAAGAGCCATGTGGGGCTTTCTGTGTGGCAGGGCCCAGAGCAGGGCTTTGCACCCCTGTTTAAACCAGCAGCTCCCAGTCAGCTGGTACTCAGTCCCCAGTGAGAGCAGGGACGGGTCAGTGTGCAGTTCTGCTTCTCTCACAATTGCCAGATGTTAACAAAACGTTTCACCAAAATTGTTTTAAGCTCCTAAAAACTGACTTTAAGCCTAGCTTGAAAGAAATATCCTCGAATCAAAGTTTAAACCACTGTATTTTTTTTTTTAACTGGAGTGACTGGTGTATTTACGAGTTTATGGAATGTTTTGGCTGCTGAGCCTCAGCTGGCAGTGGAGGAGGAAGGAAGAAGTGGTTTGTGTGTGTGATGGCCCTAATGCCAGGGACCAATGTGCCCTTGCCCTGGCTCTGGCGAGCCCCTGGCAGTGCCAGCCTGGCCCAGGGTCCTGCAGGCAGGGAGCTGACTCTCCCCCTTCCCAGAGGGACAGAGCAGCTCCAGCGGAAGAGCTGAGCACCAGCACGTCTCGGTACAGGTGAAAAAGTTACCTCAGTTGTAGTGGGAGTGTTTAATTAGTGCAGGACAGGCGCAGAGAAACACAGCCTGGGCACCAGCAGGTGAATGAATGAGTGGAGGTGTTGAACCCCAGGGCTCCGGTCCCAGAGGGAACCTTGGGGTGCAGCGAGGCATCTGATGGGAGAAGAGACCCAACACTGAGCCAGCATCTCTGATGCTGCGCCTTGGGAAGGGTCACCTTTGCCTTAATAGCCAGAAAGAGACTGCCTTATTTACCACCTTACCACAAAAAACAGATTTATGGGCTTAGTAATGAGTGTAAAAAGAGGAAAAAACCAACAAACCCACAACCCTGACTATGCCAGAACCTGGAGAGGTCCCAGGCAGGTCTGGGTGCAGTGATGCTGGGGGAACAAACGCGTGTGCTGGTTTGTGACACGTGCCACGTTCCAGCGGTTCAACCCTCAACCTTTCCTGCAGGGGTCTGAAACCTCAACAAGCCCAGAATATCAAAAGTGCAGACAAGTCACCCAGTTAATACAATCTAATAAAATATCTGACTATTAATTACACATGCGAGCAGGGTATTACGGCCATCTCGACGTCAATAAACTAGCCGTGCAAAGTCTGTTTTCTAGCTCAAGCGCTCAAGGGAACAATCCTCGTAGACAAATGATTCATTCACCGGAGTATTTTAGAGATGGGGAAAAAAAAAAAATACCTCTGAGCCCATAGCGTATGTTATGCCAGGACCTAAGCCTGCTCTAGATTTATGTCTTGGCAATGCCTGTGAGCCCCAACAGCACATGCCCTCGGTTAAATAGCTGTCAGGTCTGGGGACGAGGGGGAGCTTAACACAATCGCCACAATTCAGTGGGTCAGAGGAGACCCTGGGAAAGAAGCTTGCAGCCAGGCAGCAGGTCGTTTGGCTGAGCCCCTCTCTGCCAAGGACTGCCAGGCTTTGGGAATGTCCCCTCCTGCAGGGGCAGGGGGCAGGAGCCTGGGACAAGTCTGTGCCTTTGTTCCCCCTTGCCACAGCAGGGACGGTATCTGGCAGCGAGTGCCTGTACCTGGCTGGTAGCATGCAGGACAGAAGGGAAGTCAACGTACCTTCACCTGGCCTTACGTTCGGCCTCCCAGGGTCTTTCCTATCGTTCTTATCATCAAGGGCATCAGCCAAGTCAAAATCCATAGGATCCTTTGCTAAAAATAACAACGCGGGGGTTAGCAGTGCTGGCCACAGGCTGGGAAACTCTGCAATTAATTAATTAACCAGGGAAATGCTCAGCTTTGCCAGGGAAAAGTGTCAGTCAAAGAGATGATGTCTCCCAACACAAGCATTTCCCGGTTTTGCTATGCAGTGTTGTGGCAGATTCACGGGTTTGACAGAGTTGGAAGGGACCTCTGGAGATCATCTAGTCCATCTCCCCTGCTAAGCAGGGTTGCCCAGAGCACATCGCTCGGGACTGCATCAAGGCGGGTCTTGAAAATCTCCAGAGAAGGGGATCTTCCAAACCCATCCCGTTTTGTGCCCTCATGCCGCTGTGGTGGGAAATGCCATCTTCTTCCTGCAGAAAGGGTCTTGCACCACGGCTGGAGTGCCAGGCGATCAGATAAATCAAGCCAGAGAGAAAAGGATGGAGCCAGACAGGCGCTCCCAAGGAGGAGGCAGGGTTGGAGAGGTGCTCCCAGCCCGTGGCAGTGTTGGAGGGGGACACCTGGGAGGGGATGGAGGTGGCTGTGCTGTGCTGGTGTGCCAGCTGGAGCGATCTGCAACGTGGTTTCTCGGTGTGATTTTCCTCCATGTGCCGCCCAGCCCAGCCCTGACAGAGCATCTATTGCTAAACAGCAGCTAAAACTGAAGCACGGAGCCGAGCGGAGCTCCTCAGCCCTCCCACCTGAGCTTATTTTGATCCAAAATCAATGATTTCCGAAGCCTGGGAGAACCTTTTGCCAAAACTCTGTGCGTGAACAGGCAGCGAGTGCCACAGGGTGCCCTG